>OY728156.1:1378137797-1378737797 GCA_963277665.1 Viscum album
CAGTACGTGTGGAAAATCAGTTATTTACAATCATAAGATATATACATGGAACACATAATGAAATTTGGAGTGGTTTGGTGGAAGTTCCCATTTAAAATATACCTTCCCTACAATATCATGAATCTCTAAAGAGACAACATATATAAGGACAAACATTCCCTTACATTGTTATCTAATATCTATATTACATATATAAATTCATAGAAATAACTTCTAACAAATATTTAATTCCATATTTTATTAATTATGTGAAATATAAATTTTCTACCAACTCTGAGATTCCTGAATTAGATTCTAAATGGATTTGATTTTCTCTATCATTTCTTCAGATAACTCAGGTTTCAATATCATTCCTTCTCTAACTTCATCCTAAAACATTGGTGTTCTGAACATTGTTACATATAGGTATTCATAAGGATCTATATGAATTCTTCATTGAAAGATATTTATTTCAGAAATATAATTTAGATTAATGTATTAATCCCAATCACCTTATAAATCTATAGAAAAAGTTCAAATCATATACTCTAGGATTTTGAATGGTTCTTTAAAACCGGCCATCAATAGGAGGATGATATTAGTACTAATAATACACTATGTATCCAAATCCTTCTAAAGAATTTTCTAGATATTCTAGGTAAACTTTGGATCCAGATTATCTAAAATAGAAAATGTTACTCCATTGAAACTTATCACTTATTTAATTTATATTATAGCAAGATGATCAAGAGATAAATATTATCAGATAGTAATAAAGTGTACTGACTTCATAAGATGATCAACAACAACCCAAATAGATTTATGAAATTTAGAAATTTTGGGTATTCTGATGATAAAATCCATGGTGATGTTTTCCCATTTCCATTATGGGTTGGGTAATGGTCATTACATTCCATTCGACTTTTATCTCTCAACCTTAACTAGATGTCAAAACAAGTATGGAGATACATACTCTATAATAAATCTTTTCATATTTACCCAATAAAAATACACTTTCTTATCTCTATACATATTCATAATTATAGGATGAATTATGAATTATGAACAATGAGCCTTATGAAATAGATCCTTCTTTAAGTCTAGTATTGATGGAATATATACACAGTTCTTGAAACTTATCGTTCAATTAACATCATGGTTAAGATAAGGAACATCTCTTACCTTATTCTATAGATCCACCTCTTCTATGTGAACATATTTAATCATCACATGAATAAATGGTTGAAAACTCATTTGAGAAATATATAATCTCTACTCAACCTTATACATTTCTCGATCCATCAATTTCAAATATTTAAATACTGAATCTTTTTTATCTTTACTATAAAAAATCTAGCATGATATTTTCTCATTGAGCATCTTCTACATTTTTCACCTTCTGAGGGTGGTAATCTATTTAGTAGTCATACTTTTTTATCTACTACAACCATATAATATGGTAAATATTCATCTCGTTTTGGGTGAATATATAATTTTAAATTTTTTATTCCGTTTTTATATTACATATTTATCCATGAAGATAATTCCTCAATCTCTTAAATGAATAAATTACCACAGCTAAATCAAAATCACATGTTGTGTAATTTTTATCATGATCCTTTAATTTTCTGGGCGAATAATATATTACAATATCATTATAAATAAGAACTCATTTCAATCCCTCCTTTTATTCATCACTATAGATAACAAACTCTTTATCACTAAAGGGTACGGTAAGTACATGACTGATGTCTAACATTCTATTTAGTTCCTTGAAACATTCCTAACATTTTTCGGTACAATGGAAATTGAATCCCTTCCAATTTAACTTGGTGAGTATATTATACAATCATGATAAATTCTCCAAAATTCATGGATAATATCTAAACAAAGAAAGAAAATTACGAATCTCTATCATAGTGGTTAGTCTGGTCCAATATTAAATAACATTTTTCATTTATGGATCCACTGATATATCCTCTATTGAGATGATATAACCCAAAATTTAAACTTTTTATAGACAAAATTCACACTTTGTATATTTTTCATATAGATTATTTAACATTAGGTTCTTCACTACAAACCTCAAGTGATCTTAATTCTCTTCACTTATCATTGAATATATATGAACATCATCTATAGATACTACCACAAACTGAACAAGGGAATATCTAAAGAAACTATTCCTTAAATCCTTGAATATTGTGGGGGAATTAGTTAGACCAAATTGATTCAATATGTATTCATAGGTTCCATACTTTTCACTGAATAAATTATTATGTATATACAACTTTTTTAACATTAATTAATGATATCCATAATGAAGATAAAACTTAGAAAATAATTGAGTTTTGTGTAGTTGATCAAACAAGTTATAAATAAAAGTAATTGGATGCTAATTCTTGATTGTTATCTTCGTTATTTTTTTTATAATCAATGAAGAGACCCATTGATCCATCTTTATTCTTAACAAAAAGATCAAGTGCACCCCACAGTGATGCTCTTGGCTGAAATAATCCCTTATAATGTTTCTCTTAGAATTACTTATTGAATTCATACAACTCAATTATGGTCATCATATATAGAGTCTTCGAAATATATAAAACACTTTCTTTGAGTTCTATTATAAATTAAAATTCATGATTTTGTGAATGAATAGGAAACTCTTTTAAAAAAACATAAACTAACACTCATATAATAGGAACATATTTGATGTTTATTTCCCCCCAATCATCTTTGATAAACAACCATTTTGAATTGGAATCAAAACCCATACAATGGATGTAATTCTTATCAGAATATCACATTTATCACCACATTGATATATGATTATAAGTTGGCTTGTAATATTGAACATTACTTCCATTCCTCATAATTTCATGTGAGATTTATGCAATTAAAGTTAATGCATTCACACAATTAAATTGAATCTAACTAGTGGGAGAATATAGATATTTATTAGAAGTACATTCCCAAAAACCTCAATAAGATAAGAATCAAATAATTGAGATGATATAATCAAATCATTATAACTTTTCACTACTAATTAAACATCTAATCATTTAGGATATGAATTAACATTCCATGATAGTTCTTTTGGTATACATGAATTCATATAGATAATATCAGATAAGCTACGTCAATATTTGATCATACCTATTATCACATTAACATCATCATCCTATCTTCAATTCCTTACTAAAAACAAAATGGTTAGCATGAATACTAGGTAAATTTAATCAAAGTGATCAATCATTAAATATCATTTATATGATGTCTCAATCATGAAAAAATATTCTCATTCTATGGAACCATTGTTTTATCTAAGGACATATATAATCAACATCCTTTCGAATCCATCATAATGGGTTATAAAGAAAATGTGAATTAACCCAAGAATTAACTTGAGAATGTAAAACTAGGTGAAAATAAATGGCACAGTCACCATATTATAGAATGATTGGTGAGATATACCCAACCAATTCTTTTCAGGGTTATTACAACTAGATGTATTTCTTTCCAAACGACATCCACTTATAGTATCTTGACAAATTGTTTTCCTAGGAAAACCAAACTCCTTTATTAACCATAAATTTGGACATTATCCTACACATAATATTATCATAATATTTGTTACTAAATTATTCTCATCAATGTTTCTAAAGGTAATTAATCCTTGATATGATACCAATTATAGTGATCTATAATTTTAATACATAGATATTTCATCTTATTAGATGAATATTCATTACATAACATAACTATCCATGCCAAAATTGTATAGGTGTAGCACCATTGGATACATTGATACATAAATAACCTTTTCATATAATATCTACATCACCCCACTGAATTAATTAAAACTTGAACTCTTCCTACACATATCATACTTAAGATATCCTTCATATCCTAGGGAAGGTAAACAAAAGAAATAATGATCTCAGATGATTAGTAAGATAAAGAAAGGATATATCATTGACTATATAAGTATATGTGTATGAAAACATGATATTAATATTTGAAAACAATACCCTTCATATCATTGATCATGATATTGTGTTATGGAATAAATCCTTGTAGTTCATAAGATAAGAATCATAAATAAAACAAAGAACATGATCCATGAGAATATAACATTATCACAAGACATAAGTTTGTGTAATACACATAATCCTAGAATGTAATTTCCTTGGAATTCAAGGAAAACATCCATGACTATCACTGTGGTTTCAGTTCATTCATCATTACATCATAGTATTCAGGTTTCACACCAAATACTATCATTGTGGATGAATTTATTTACTGAACTTGGCTCACTCTCCATTCTAGTCATATTTATCTCATATAATATCTATCTTTACACAATACAGTATAGGGATATATAATTATCATACTTACTATCAAATAAAGGAAATAATATATATGTGTGACAAAAAATAATAAAACATTAATAACAGAATATCTCGTGGAAATGAGTTTAAAAAAAATTTCATCATTATATAGAATATGGAAAGAAATGGGTTTTATAATCACTTCATCATTTCATTATAGAATAATCCATGGAAAAGAAACTGGTGTCATAAACATCATGTTTTCATAATCATAAACCATCCCAAGAAATACAAAGGAATAATAAATAGGATAATATCCCTAGAAAAGGTTAGTAAACATCAATGGATATCATATCAGATGTAAAATGCTTTTAAAACATCACATAAAATATTTCTTGATGAAAATACACATTTCACTTTGAAATCACTTATTCAAAATCATGAAAACATACTAATATTAAAGAAAACATTTTCATTGAAAATAACCATGAAAACATATAGAGTAATATTCAAATCATTTACTGGTTATGACAGAGGGAAATTATACTAATATTATATATGTTAAAATAAATATTTCTTTTACATTTTCGATATAACATCAAAAATACATCATTTAGAAAACACCAACAAAATAGCTTTTAATAAATTTTATAACAACATGAACATGAGTAAAATGACTTTAAAAAAATTATAGAATAGTAAAAATATTAGTTTACTTATTTTAGAAAACATGGACATGGAAGAGAAAGGATTTTGGACCAAAGAGAGAAATAATTTTTTTTCATTGAAACACTCTTTTGGTCTCTTGAGTTCTTAAAGAGAGACGAATTAAAAGAAAACATGTAAAGTAAAAAATTGGAGTATAAGAAAATTCATGTGATTATTGAGAGATATACCACATTATTTCACTATTGTAACATAACCACAAACAATCTTGAAACACATTGAGATTTTAACATAAACCCATTACCTCAGGTTTGACTGCCTTCATATGATTTCAAACCTCCAACTCATTGAAATAACTCCATTGGATCTGTTATTAAGGAACAAAGGGTTAGTATTATAAGTTTAAATAAACCATTAGAATGTGGATATGGAAGTTTAGAAGGGTGTATTTTAGGGTCTGGTTGAGTTTGAAGGCTCCAAGTGATCTAAACTAAAGAGGGAAGGGGTATCCTTTTATAAGAGAGGGAAAGGAAACACTTGGATGTATATAAATATTAAAATATATTGATGTATTTCTCAAGAAAAGTGATTATAAATGGCAATATATTTTAATAAAAAGAGTTTAAGGTCTAAATATCATTATCCATTGAAATTAAGACCTGTTTTGGTATAATTTCAAACCATATCTATTTTATTAAACCCTTTATTAACCATTTTTGATCTTAACCTCATTAATAAATATTTCAATCTCAAAGGGTTAATAATGTTACTATAAATTGAAAAAGGAATCATAAAATTATGATTCTTTTTATTTTCAACTGTATTCCATTAAATTGAAAAAAATATAAGACATTTATGAATTTTAAATCATTTAATGAAATATTATTTATTCCAAAATAAAAGTGTCAATTTTGAAACTATTCATTTAATTTTATTCTAATGAGACCAAGAAAAAGATAAAATTCAAATATAATCTTTTAACACATCCCTACTATGTAATATGTAACTAAAAATTTCACATAATAAAAAAATCACACATATTATATAACTTTCAATATTTTTATAATCCTTTATTTTATTTTTTATTAATATAAGGAATACTGTATCGGTATTGAATAAGAATTTAGGGTAATTATATAATTACTAAAATTTAGGAAAATAGTTTCATTATTATTAAAAATAACAATTAAGATTCATTCACATCTTTCTTTTATCCTTATGTGAGTAGATATGAGATATTTAAAAGTAGAAGAGTGGCATTTTTTATTTTTCTATGCATTAAATATTATATAGTTAATTTTAGTGGAAATGCGTCCCCTAAAAATTAAATTTAGAGACTAAGGAGATAAGTTTAAAATTAAATTTACCTAATAATAATTAATATGAAAAATGGTGTCCTCAATATTTAGTTTTAACTTATATTTACCAAAATTACACTTTATCGAGGTGAACAATTTTTCCATAGTAACTATTCATAATTTTGAAAAAACAAAAAAGGCATATATACCAAATTTTAACATCATAATTAAAAATATGAAATCTATTTTTCACAATTCAACTCCTATAATTAGAAGACATTAATTTATAAAATAAATGTATAAATCGTGATAAAAATTCGTATTTAGGCAAATACATTTTTAAGCATAAAACTAGATTAATTAATATCCCATTCCTAGAAAAAACATTATATGAATATTAAAAAAATTAATTATTTAATATACACATATATATATTATTAAAATAATTTACTAATAGTGATTAATATAATTTTTTTTCAATAAAAAAATTTACATGCATAAAAATAGTTTTCAAAAAATCTTCTCCTTTGTATTCAAAAGTTTTTTATATTCATTTATAATTAATTATTTACAAATTAATTAATTATATACATATATAAAACACACATATTTAATAATTTATTTATACTAATTCAAACTCAAAAATATAATAGATATGTGATAAATATCCCATTAAATAATAATATTTTAAAATTATATCATAGTTCATTAAAACATGATGTTCCATTTAATGAATTATATAAAAAAAGATAACTATACCACAAAAAATTAGGATGTTACACCTAACATGTGAATAAAACCCTCAAACCTTGTTCTCACATAATAATCCACATATTATATCAAATCATATCACATTAAAATAAATAGTAAAATCCCTTCCTTGTGTAATAATTCTTCAATATGGCCATTAGTTGTGTCAGATTCAACTCAAGTGATGATGCATATAGATAAAAAATCAAAAACATAAATTTCCCAAGAAACATAAAATTCTTAATTCCATGATATAACCTATTTATTAACTCATAGATATTGTTTTTAAAACAATATACATATATTATCGGATACTATGTTTTATATTAAAATAAAATATACATATATTTTATATCATTTCCATAATTTAAACATTTTAGCTCGTAAAATCACAAAATCCCAGAACCCAATAGTTGTATTTATTTAGATATTAGATACATTAATAAATTATTTTATGGATTTTTAAACATTTCTTTATAGTCACACCACATTAAAACCCCTTCTAAACATATCATATGATATAATCTTATTTATAACCAGGTGAATAGGATCCTAAGAAAGGTGAAAGCTTAGATGATCAGTAAGGGTAAACATAATAGATAAAAATGGATCATAAGTGATAATATTATGATAATAGGGGTATGAGAATATAATATACATTCATAATCATAACATAATATAATAATAGCTAATAAAATAAATGTTATGAATCATGATTCAGGGAATAAATATTTTAGAGTGGCATCTGACATGGGTAATAGTTGTTTGGAAACATGAGTCAATATTGATGATACATAGAAACATAACATAACCATAATAATGAGGCATATACATAAGAATATAAAAACCTAGAATTTTTAATGTGGATAATAATAATCATATTAATAAAAACTAATGTGAACAAAGCTACCCAAAATCATTTCCTTTCAAAAACATTTAAATAAATATATCTGTAATCATTTCCATTCAAAAAAATTTGAACAAATATTTCTACCTTAATTTCCATGCCCAAAAATTTAAACAGTTATCTTTGAAAACATGTCTATGTAAAATATTACTATCTCATCATATATAAAAAATATCCAATGTATTAGGGAGTTATAACATACCCACCATTCACGTAAGGAAAAACTATACATATGAAAAAATTCAAAATTCCAATATATATTAATTGATACATTATAAATAATTAAGTTTCATGAAAATATTCATAATATATTATCATAATATATCCAGAGAATAAAAGTGGTTGATATCATAATAGAATATCCCTATAAAAGCATATGAATCATCAAAGGATGTTGACATAGATGAAAAAATTATTTTATAAGGGAATTATAATCTTTTTGTGTAAAATAATACGAAATATACCATATTTTCAAAACTTTTATTAGAAAATAATATAATTTTTAAAACACTATGAATTTAAATTACTTTTGGAAAACCATGAAAACATAGAATGGATGTTTCATAAATAAAACAAACAAATATTGAAGGAAAATCGTTTTTGTGAAAAAAAATTAAAATAAAAATAAAAAAAACATAAGAAATAATATTAGTAGAGATTACGACATACATAAAACTAAATGAATGATATTTAAATGGTGGATGAATATTCATTACCAAAAAAATAGATAAGGATGACTCAACTTATAAACATCCTTTCAATTGAATTGTGAACCAATGGGATATGAAATGGTAAGAATAAATTTAGACCCAATAAATAAACATGGGAAAACAAAATATATGTGGTTACATAGAAAAAAACATAATCACTCACCAAATGTAATTTTAAACCTAAATAGTCTTGATTCTAAAGTAACATTGGAAAATAAACCCTTACTTTTACTCCATACTTCCATTGAAGGCCTTTAACCCTATGTATATTATACATAACCATATAAATAAAATATTTTTATAAAATTAATTATGTCTATGAAATTTTATTATATTTAATTATAATCATTTATAACACATATATTATTTGGTTTTAATTTATTTCTAGCATCTAATGCTAGTAATTTTCATTATTTTTATAAATGTTTCATTTTAGACAATTCGATCCTTTTTACTTGATACAAAGTTCATAAATAAAAAATTATTCAAGTTATTTGAATAATTGGGTTCCAATTTTTTATTTTTACCCATGTTAATTTTATATATTTTATGGGTTTGGTTTATGATAATTGAATTCATTATGAACATATTTCAGGTAATTTATCAATAACAAGAAGTTACATTATAATTTCAACTCTGTTATTATGTCATCCTTATATAACCAAATTCATAACATAAATTAATATTTATTGTCATATATTTATATTTTTAATGTATTCAAACTTATTCATTGTGGAAATGATGATTTTGGTATAACATCGTTAATATAGGTGTTTAAATTGACCTAAACAAGAATAGGTCAAACTAATGAATGAGTAAGATTATAAAGTTATAAAATATAAATATAATTTTATAATATGTATAATAATGTTAATATGAAATCATTATAGTTGAAAATGAGTTATATTAAGTGTTTATATTAGAAGTTAATTGAAAAAGATTGAGAAGAACTGTTCACATTAATGAATTCTCTCCTTCTCAAAACAGGTTCCTTCAGAATGGAGGATTAATGATAAATTTTTGGAACCATTGGCTACCAAAAATCTATGAAAAATTTATAAAAGGAAAATTTTTAAATGTATTTAAGATATATTCAATGTAAAAGATTATTTTTGATTGGTTATATGGGGTACTTTTAATGGTGAGTTTAGAGTATAATTTGTGTAAATTATCATTCCTTAATGTATAAGGATTCAATGTTCAATGTAATGTGGATACAAAGTACACAAACAATAGAGTTAAGATAAGTTTTATTCAATTTATATCTCATATATACTATTATAGATAGGTTTCTATGATATTTTATTACTCTAAAACATAGTTTAATCTAGTTTACCATATTTAACCTCTACCATAGTCACACAATTTTAACCTTAGATGCTTATTTTTATGTATACAATTGAATTTAACATATTATAAGAATTTTTATTTTTTTAAAAAAAATATAACACAATATAATCTAATTAAAATTTTAATTATGGGAAATTTATCTTTTTAATTAAAACATCAAATGTATAAAAAATGTTTATAAAGAAAAATTAATTCTAATATTTATTTATTCTTAATGTTATATGACAAAATATAACACATTAATTAGTGTTAATAACCTTTTAAAATATTAAAACATCATATATCATTTTTAATATTCTTTTAAAAGTGTTCAATTAAATTAATTAAAATAAATACACAGTATTTAGATTTTTTAAAAAAATAACTCTTTTAGTATTAAATGATTATAATCATATCACATTAAAAAATTTATTTAATTTAAAACCATTTAATTTTATTGTTAATTAGTCTTAAAATAATTATCTTAATTTTATAAATATATAATATCATTCCTTAATAAAAATAATAATATATAATTCTTAAAAATATATTTTTTTAGTTAAATATTTTAAATAAATATCATTTTACTTCATTATTTACTATTTTTTATTGAAATTATTTTTAATTTTTTATTATATTTTATACAAATACAATATACCTTATAGATACTTGAATACACAAAAAACATATATCTAATCACCATATTTCAAATGACTATATATCCAATGATCGCATATATAATGATCATATTCCATTCCTACTTATAACCTTATATACATTACTAAATTAATTATTTTATTAATTTAATTATCTCCCACCATGTATATTATATTTCTAATGTGTTTCTATCTTTTGATAGTTATTATCAGGGGTATGATCTTTATAGAGATCAACAAGGATAAAGATTTTTAGTTTTTGGTCTTTTTATTTACTTATGGATTTATTCCACATGTACTTTTCATAATAATGTTTCATATTGTATTCTAATAATGTATTAATGTTTAAATTGTATTGTATTGTTTTATCTCAATATATCATGGTTCAATTTTTAGTGTTTTATGTATTACAACATGTTGAAGAAAAGAGTATTTATTTAAATGTAAATATATAATAAAATCTTAAGGTGTTACATTCTCCCCCAACTAAAATAAAATTGATTCCTCGATATTTTAATTATCTATTTCTAGTGAAAATAGTTATGGGTTTCCCTAAAATAACTAAAACTCATGTTATAATTTCTAATGAGGTATCATCCACGCTATCTTAGATTAGACAAGGACACACGTTTTTCCTTATAATAGGCATATCCCAAATATTGAATTTCACTTGAACCATTTGAGAAAAATACCCCCACATTATTGGGTATTAATAGACATGTATTGGATGCAGTTCCCAAAAAGAGTTCATAGTAATCCTTGCACTAATATATGATCAAAATTTGATCTGAGATATAAAATTTGACTTCTATTTAACAAATATTGACATATAATATATACAAAGATTATAAAAACACATGTTAGGTTGATAATAGATCAATTTAATACCTTAATAATATTCATGAATTATATTCTAAAAAAATTATATACATTATAATAATATTAACTATTTTTTGAATCCAAAATTAAATTGTTTTATTATTACTAAATTTTTTTATATGTATTAACTATTTTTATTTAAAAGTTCAATTCAAAAAATTAGAAATTTAATTTGATAAAAATATATATAAAGTAAATATTTTGCAATATTCTCAAAAATTGTTTTTTTTTGTGAATGGTAAAAAATAATTTTTTATAGAAAATTAGCTTTAATTTAATGTATTTATAAAGTCATTTTATAATTTGAAATTTTTTTAAATTTAGTTAGCTTATTTTTTAATCATAATCTGATAATTTTCATTACAATAAAAATTACACTTTATTTTTGTATAAAAATATATTTATACTTAAAAATGCATTTTCTGGAAACTTGTATTTCATCACATTTATTGTTTTATTTAGAAAATATTTTTTGAAATAGATATAATTTGAATTTGATAAAATGGAATCCAAATTTGGAATAATAATGTTAATTTTTTTTAATTAGGCCACTTTCATTTTTTGGTCCTTATAAGTAGGAACATTGGTAAGAAAATTCAATTACCATAGTAAGAGTTAAAATGGGTTAATTGGGTTAAAACTAAAAAGAAAAGGGTTAAAATGACATAAAAACAAGTCTAAATAATATTATATGGTCATATTTAAGCTCTATAATATCTATTATTTAAAAAGGTTCATTTTGGATCCATTTGGGTTAATTAATACATCAAAATTGTTGTGTTCCCAACTCGATTAGCCACCCGAACCATGTTATAGGGTTTGGTTTCACTAGGAATATGCACACCTCCCTAGATGCCAAAGGATGTCGACTAGCAGTGAAGGTGTAAAGAGTATAGTGGTGAGTTTTTATCCTCAGGAAATGATATAATAAATTTATGAGTAAATATATATATAACATGAAGAGGAATAAATTAAACATAGAATACTCGAACTAGATACATTAACGGAGGATGAAACATCATTATTAATAAATAACAGATGAAAAATTAAAAGAAGTAGAGGAAAATAAATAAACATTCCAGCATACCACTTGTAGCACAACAATAAAACAAGCATGCATATCCAAACAAGTTACACAAATCAATATACAAAAGATGTCACCCATGGGAGACCACAATACAATTCATATATAAATAACATGGTAATAATAAAGAAAAAAAGGAAAACTAAATCTAAAAAATCAGAAGAGGAAATAACTCAAGGTCATTACCAATATCACAAGATAAACAGTGCTATCAACTAAAATCCTAAAGATGATTTCTTACATCAATGTAAATACAAAATTTTTACACGTGTCTTGAGGGGGCCATGTTGGGTGTGAGAACATGTCTTAGTGGGATACATCCTATGTTTTCATACCCACATAAGTGTTTAAGTAGTCGTGTAATATGTAATTAAAAGAAAAAAATATCTCAGGCCTTTAAAATAAATTCAAACTCCACTGGTTCTCAATATTAAGGATATGTTCCCTAAATTGGCCAACATGAAAATTCTGAATAAAATAGGATCCTTAGCCTATGGCCCAAGTTATTCTCTGATATCTCATATCATAGATTAACACTAAAGTTCCACCTCAAGGAAAGTAACCTGACACCTCATTCCTCCGGAAACCTTGTGTCTCAAATGAATCATCGATGTCTGAAAGGAATTCCCACACATAGTAATCATTCCCTTGAACCCCTACTCAAAATGACACATCATCCCACGTCTTGACATATGGAGGCAAAATTATATTTTTCCTCAAATAGAAGTCCCAATTATCTCATAGAATGAAATATTGAGAAATGGTGATATTCATTCCCCCAAAATAGTCCAGGCCCACAACCTCAATAAAGTGAGCCTTAGACCCCAACTAATATCTTCACCACTGTCATCTGGGGGCTCTTCACCTCCCATGTGGCTTTCTACTAAAAACAGCCCCAAAAAAATCGTAATCCACACTACCAGGGGACTCTACCCACATGAGTGGTCAAAACTACCTCCTCACAGAGTCAACCTATGTGTACACGACTCAAATCAGTTCTTTGGGCATCACGGGTGAGCAACAATCACCAAATAAATATCTAATCCATATCAAACCGGTACCTTGTGCACTTACAGTCGTGTCACTCAAATTAAATGTCCTCACCATCCATTGTTCCATGCCATGCCCCAAATTGACGGCCTTTCCGCCATATCCGGACGTCCATGCCACTAAACAGATAGTCATCACAACCTAATTAATCTGATCCAAGCCCAACCAAACAATCAAAATTGGCTCCTTCCCGATGGCCATGGCATCCAAACTTCCTCGGGCCATGCCTATAACAAACCCATGGGTATCAATAGTATATCAAAAGGATTCAATATATTCATTTCAAATCAAAATGGCCATTCAACTTAATATGATTTAATTTTGAAATTTAAATGATAATTCAATTCATTATAATTGATTTGGATAACTCCAACTAGAATTACCAACCTACTATATACATATAAAACATATCAATTAGAAAAAAAATCAATGTAATTGAATTTTTCCATTTCAATTAAACAAAACCACTCAAATTAATTAAAAATACACCCCAGTCTAGCTACCAAAGGATGTTAACGACCTCTAACCTAGTCTCTAACATACAAAAAGGGTTAGGGAATGCATAGAAGAATCCCAAATGGTAACATGTTTAATTTAAATTGAAGAAACAGGGTCTCACTCAAAATTCAATGACACGATAAAATTGTATTCCCCAAAAATGGTTAGGAAAATAGAAATTAAGGAATGCACCACCTACCTTGGACTTGTATACATAGTCATGTTCGGTATTAGCCTCTAAATCAATGAAATTTCAGAGAAATCAGTGTTTACATCAATCTCCCTTAAATAAGGTAAAACTACTCAGATGGGATTAGTGCTCCGTGATGTGAATGAAAAGGATAAGAGAAGATATGGTGAGATAAGTCTTACTAAGACAGTTCTATTTCACCTAACAATGATGAAAACAAAGCACTGACAGAGGAGGGAGAGTAATCCCTAGTAGATGATAGGAGGATGATAATTCCTCCTACTGTGCATGATCCATGAGAGAAGAAGGGGGGGAAATAAAAGATAAATAGGAAAATAAAGATGAGGGGAAACATAATTTCCAACCTCTACTAGGATACATATTTAGCTCACATGATTTTCCAAAACTTGAAAAAAACTTGTGGGCTATAGTGTTGAGGTATTACATTAGTGGTACTACCAATATGGCATACTGCATGACTTTATCTAACTATGTGGAAACTGTGCAGAAGCCTTTGAAAAAAAATGTAGAGCCCCTTACTTGGTGGTGCACCACACACTCACAGTTTTTCTAAACCATGCAGAAGTTCAAAAGAGCCACATGGTTACCTATAAGGGGCATCACGGTTTACCCTAAACCATTTTCCATGATATGAAACTCTATAAAAGACCTCTGACTCTCTAGAAACAACATATAGACACCTGAGGCTTATACTAAACCCCTAAAACCATGTAAAAACATGATATAAAACTGAAAAAACTCTCATAATTTTTTTTATATTGTCAAAAAGAAAAGGCAACCCCTAATAAATCAAAATATCAAAATATGAGTGGTTTTCAAACCGAATCAAAAACCGAATATGTTACAATCTTATCACCCTAAAATATCTCAACCTTAAGTTATTAAATCAAACATGGAGATGGTACTAAAAATACTAATATTGTTTAAAACAACTTGGACTACCCATGTCTCAAGGGTATAGGTCAACCTACCTCAAGGGGGATCCAAACCTTAAGAGTGGCCTAACCTGGTCTCATCCTGGACAAAAATCAATTCAAAAAAAGGTCTACAGACATATTTATGGACTCAATAGTCCTCCTGTGACATATCTTCACTCGCGCACCTCATCAGGTGCTCCTGTTTCCTTAAAACACCCATCAATGTCCAACACCACATTGGTTCCCACCTCTTTCTCATGGACCAAATGGAACCTATGCAGCCCTACATATCAATAGATTCTCAATTCAAACCACAGTGCCTAAAATATCAATCATGTACCACACAGATTCAGTTCTAGATGCCTACAGACCTCACTCAATTACCAGATCATCAAATCCCTGGTGACAATATTGTTAGAACACCCACTTCCATTGATGCTCAAATAAAGAATGTGTTGCCAAGCACCTCACATATATAGTCCCACACTTAAGATGGTGGAAAACCACTAACCAACGTCTGGTCGGTCTATATATATAGAATATTCTCCACGTTCACCCAAACAGTCATGACATAGTAGGACATGAGAATGAAAATCCAAAGAACCGAGCTACATGCAAGTTACACCTCTAACCATCATCGGATCACCAAACTGCTCAGCCACTAGTATCCCAGCAACATGCACTTGCCCTGAAGCTCAACTACCTGAGGCCTAACCTACATACAGTTTTGTTCCAACCACCGACCACTAAACCCACGGATAGGTCCTACTATCTCTTTTATGACAATCGCGTGCATCTGAAACTTTTCTACCCTCACTTGTTACCGATCATGAACTGATCTTAGAACCCTATGTCTGCCCCATTCTCTACCTACTAGCTATGAAAGAAGGATTCCTGCAGAAACTCTTGAGATGCCTAACCTATCCACATGCCCAACACTCCTTTGGAAGCCACTCACACATTGTCTGGACATGTCATGGCTTCCAATATTGGAATAAAACTATATAAGGTCCACTATATGAGGTTTTCATCTTGAATCATTTGCCTGACATCCCTACTTGAACTCATCATAACCTCACTTCCTACCATATGTAGCATTATAACTAAAATATCCTAAAGCTTATTCCTAGCTCAAGTAAGACTTATTTTTCAAATTTTCATTTGCTATGAGCACCTAGTTCACTACCATTGAGAATGATCCCAACTAAAATAGGTTTACTTTCACCCAATTACATGTCGTAAACAATTCTTGAAGAGCCTCACCCTCGAGGTTTCATTTCTCAAAATTCCAATTTCAAAGCGAGAAAACTCAGTGAACGTCGATGCATAGTCCATGACGAACATGTCACCCTTCTAAAGGCTCAAGATCTCCTGATATTTCTCTACCTTCAGTGACTATATATGATCGAAAAGGCATGACCCAAAAGCAATAACATCTGATGGTTGATCCACCTGTATTGCAACTTATGCTAAAGTCTGAGCGTCTCCCTATGATAGTACTTGCTATGCATGATCCTCAGGGGTCTGAAACTTTTTTTTCTCTAGTGGCACCATATAATCTCATGCCTCATACTCCATATAATACATCTAGGAAAAAACCCACTAAACACCATAAAATGTTTAGTGATACCATAACATATGTATGTCATGAAGGTATATTTAGTAGTAAAAGGAAGAAAAACGACTCTCAACTTATACCCTTCTCTACCGCAACCATATCCCATGGAATCTCAATCGCTTGGCCTCTTTACCCACCCTCAAAAAATCTATGTATCAACATATAGCATGCGCCATGCCCTTCCTAACAACAAATGTTGCCACAAACTGAAAACCTCATCACCCAACCTTGTGATAAACATCAACCCATATGATAGTAAATGCCCACACTTATAATTTCCATACCCATTTCACATATCACATGCATGTGCACACACACACACAAATATATATATCATTTTCTCAAATCACATGAAATAAATAACCAATAAATTTGACATAAGCACATGATTATTCACAATTTAAAAAAATCATAATATGTTTCAAAATAATGGATAAACATGCATACATATCAAACATGCCATTCCATACCAGGCTAAGGGTTGAAGATATCATCCCTTAAATCACCAAGTCAACAGAAACATATCGTAGTCATTAACCATCACATTTCAAATAATCTACTCATGGTGGAAATAAAACAAACAATAAAATGAGAAAATAAAACAGTATTCCCCACCCATGGTAAGTTGTCCCATCTCTAATACATGGGGCTTCATGCAACCACGAATGAGTTCTAAACCTAGTTCTGACAACACCTAGTCTCCATCCTACCATATCCCAAATAGTAAGACTAACATGAAAGAAAAAATAGTCTTAGTATCATAAATAGCCAGTGAATAACTACTGCTAAATACCATTCAAGAACTACTATGATGAAACTTGTAGCATCCCCATCCCGATTAGCTACCTGAACAGTGCTATTGAGCATGGTGCCACTGGCCTTAGGCACACCTCCCCAATCATCAAAGGATACCGACTAGCAGCGAGGGTGTAAAGAGTAAAGTGGGGAGGCTTTACCCTCAAGTAAATATATAATACTCGTCCGGGTACAAATATATAACATGCAATGGAATAAATAAGACTCAGTAGACTCAAACCAGACCAACAATGTAAGAAGCATTGTTGATATCAATAAATAGTGGATGTAATATAATCAGAAATAGAAGAAAATAAATAAACATTCTAGAATACCAATTGTGGAACAAACCAACAACAATCATGCATATCCAAATAGGTCATACAGATCAATATACAAAAATAGGTCACCCATTGAAGACCATAGTGTAATTCATAGATACATATCACGCTAATAGAAAATAAAAAAAATAAAAAAAAATAGAAACTCCATCATAGGAAAGACCTCATGGTCCTTTCCAACATCCCTTTATAAATAGTGTTATGAACCAACTTATGATGTTAATTCCTTACTAAAACATAAATTAATGAATCCTATACACATTATGAGGTGCCCACGTAGGTTTTGAGGACATGTCTCATTAGGATACCATATAAGTGTGCATGTCCAACATGATAATTTATCTAGTTTTGCAATATAGAATTAAAAAAAAATCAACAACTCAAGCATTTAAAATAAATAAAATGCAATTGATGCTCAAAATCCATCAATGAGATGTCACATACTTCAACTAATGTTGAATGTCTAAATATGAGAGGATCCTTGGACCATGGCCCATGGAATCCCATGATGACTCATAGCTTAGAATAACCATCAATTTTCACCTCAAGAAAAGTAACTCAACATAATGTTCCTCCTGACACCTTGTGTCTCAAAAGAATCATTGGATTCCCAAATTAACACCCAAACATAGTAACTGGTCCCTTAGACCACTACTTGGAATCACTCATCATCTATCATTCTGACATTCAGAGGAAAAATGATATCTATTCTCAAATAAAATTCACTGTCGGCTTATAGCATGACATCCCAGGATACGACGTTATCATTTATCCCAAAAATATCCAAGCCCATGAACTCAATATGGAGATCCTAAACCCAAAATCTATAGCCTCATAACTATCAATTGAATGGTCCATACCTCCCACATGGATTTCTTTAGAAATCACCCCCAACAAAAATCATAATTCATTCTTTTGGGGGCCTCTACCCACAAGAGTAGTTAAAACCACTACATAACATAGTCAACATGGGTACACACGAATCCAATATATGATTCGGCCATTACGGGTGAGAAAAAAATCACCATATGAAAACCCAAGCCACATTAAACCATCAACTCATACCCCTGTGGTTGTGTCACTCAAATCTGATGGCCTCTCCATCCATTATCTCGAGCTACTCCCTAACCTGGTGACATTCTCGCCTCAACCCGACATCCATGATGCCCAACCAATGGTCAATACCACCCAAGTAATTTGGGCCAAGCCCAACCATATGATCAACACCACCTCAATCTCGATGGTCTTCCCAACCCAAGTTCCTCATTCCATGACCATCTTGACTGCATGGTTCTTTTTTGTATATCATGAGCATTCACTATATACTTTTCAAATCACATAAACAATTCAATTTAATATGATTGAATTGGGAAGTTTAAATGAATATGTCAAATCATTATAATTGAATTGTATAACTCTAATTACAATAAAAAACCTTCCATATATATATGAAACACTTAAATTAGAAAAAAATTCCATGTATCTGAATTGTACCATTTCAACCAAAAAAACTAAAATTAATTAAAAACCCACCCCAGTCTAGCTACCCAAGGTGGTCAATATCCTCTCACCTATCCTTAAACATATAGAAAGTGTTATGGAATGTCTATAGGAATTACACAAGGTCATATATTCATTTTAATATGAAGTAACATGGTATTTTTCTAAACCAATGGATGTGCTAAAAACCCACTCCCCCAAAACAATTATAAAAACACAAAGTATGGTATGCACTGCCTAACTTGAATCAGAGGTGTAGGCATGTCCGATATTAGACTCTAAATCCAATTTATTCAAGAAAATAGTAGTTTGCATCAATCACACTGAAAATTTGGTAGGACAACTCAGATAGAGTTAAAACTATATGAGGATGAATAAAAGGTAAAGAGAAGCTATGGTGAGATAAGACTTACCGAGAGGATTATATTACACGCGATAATGATTAAAATAGAGCACTGAAGAAGGAGGGTGATCAATACCTTATAGAGGAAAGGCAGACGATGATTCCACCTATTGTGCATGAGCCATGGGAGAATAATAGAGAAAAATATGATAAAAGGGGAAAAATAAAGATGAGGGAACAAGTTATTTTCCTACCTTTATTGGGTCATACTATTAACCCACATGGTTTTCAAAACCATGGGAAAACTACACGGGATATAGTTTTCAGGTAATACCTAAGTGGTAATACCAGTGCAGTATACCACATGGCTTTCCCTAAAAATGAACAAACCATGTAAAATCCTTCATAAAAACTGTAGATCCCCTCCCATGGTTGTGTTCCCCATTCACATGGTTCACCAAAACTATGCGGTAGTTCAAAATGATCTACACAGTTACGTAGAAGGGGCCACATGGTTTATCCTAAACTATGTGCCCTAACCTATAACTCCAAAATAGTCCTTTGGTCCTTCGATGCTTATTAAACCTCTTTTAGACACCCGATTATTTGGCTAAACCCATAAAACCATGTAAAAACATGATATAAAGCAGAAAAAACTCGTAGAATTTGGTTCAGATCATCAAAAAAGAAAATGAAACCGCGACTAATTCAAAAGATAAAAACAGGAGTGGTTTTCTACAGAATTGAAAAACCTAGGAATTTACATATATATTTTAATCTTTTGAAAAAATTCAACTATGTCATCTCTCTGACTTATTAAAGGATACCCCCTCTCCTCTCCTATACAAACATCCAAATAATATTATCTTGAAAAATACCTAACAGAACCCCTCTATAATATCCCCCCACACATCCTAGAGGAAATGATTTGATCATAATACTATCTCAATTAAGCTTTAGGTATAAAACAAATTAGGTTTTCCAAATAAGTGGTATAGTTATTAACCAGGTGTTTCAATGTTATTTCTTTTTTTAGCTTATTCAAAACTATCTTAAAAAATTTAGAATAATAACATAATTGTCTATCATATACTATAATTTTGTAATTTTTATTTTTAGAAAATAATTTACAAAACCATCTATTGAAAAATAAGTACATCGCTCTTGCATACGTGCAGACTACCTCCTCACAAGATCATTTCTTTCATTTTTAATCACTTAATCTTATATATGGTCATAATAATGGAAAAACTGAAATAATTTAATATATATGATATAAATTTAATTTTATAATGTTAGATATATATTCTAATTATTATTTTACCATCCAATTTAAATTAAAAACATATATCATGTGTACATGCAGACTACTACCTCACAAATAGATATATTCTATTTTTCATCACCACATCACATATATTGAATATATACATTGAGTTAAAGTAATAATTTTATAATTATGATAAAATTTTATTTATTTAAAGTTAAAAAATTTATTATCGTATTTCCCTCAAGTTCCATTAAAAATTAAATTGTTACTCATACATACATACAGACTATCATCTCCATGTTGTAACATCATTCATTTTTCATAATAATTTTAAATTATGGGTTACAAAAGTATAAATAATATTTCAAAATAATAATTATAAAATTATTAATATTATTTAAATGATAATATAATTATCCATTTTACCATTGTCAAAATACCCAATCCATTTCTAACTTATTAGCTGAATGTTCTAAAAACATATGGCAGGAACATAATTGATTAAGTAATTAATTATAAATTACATATATGTGAAATAAAAATGATAATAAACATTAAAAAGGTTATTAAGAAAGTAAAATTCTACAAAATTTCAATATTTATGATTATAAAGAATGCACATGGCAATTCAGACTGATAATAAGAGACACTTTAACTTAAATCCTAGTTTTAAATGATTTAACGATTTATTTTCTAAATATTTTTATTCCACGTACATATTCTAAAAATTATTTTAGGGATATAATTTTATTGACATAAATAAATTTTAAAGGAAAATTTTTGACCCTCTTTTTATTTTATTTAAAATGTTGTCAGAATGTATCTTTTTATGTATTTTATATTGAATATTTTATCTTTCATAACAAAATTCTAAATAAATTTCATATTTTAATATATATATATAATGCCAATGGAATTTAACATCCAAATAAAATTTATTATATATTTGGATTTTATTACAATATTCTATGTTTTTTTCAAAAGAAATACCCTTCTGCCTTTTTTCAATGTATTTGAATTTAAAAACATGATTTAAAAAATAGATATATAAATATTGGAATACGTTTTACTTATGGGTTAAAAATTATATTTTTATGAGTTTGATACTGTAAATGCAATATTTTATGTGTTTAATGAATGTTAATGTCCTTGAAAATATTTTATAATGATAGTTGATCCTAATATATCTCTCAAATGCATTGGGTAATGATTATGTTCCCCAAATAATTATGTTGGAATTAACCGAGTAGGTAATTCCCTTTGTAAAATTTCTTAAAATTGTTCTTTAAATATGATGTTCCAAGGTATCAAAATGACATTAATATGATTTAAAATGATTTTTATGTTGATATAGTCAAATATTATAAGTTAATCTAAAGATATTTTAAATTATTATTCCCTTTTATGGGCAAAAAGTTATTTTTTAAAAAATGTTTTTTATGGGATCTTGTGTTCTCTAAGAAACCATCATCATTATTATTTTTCATTTATGATTCTTATAATTTGTTTGATGAAAAAATGTTATTAGTAAATTAGATTTCATGTGTAATTAAATTATTATTTTATCTCAATCATTATCATGTCAAAGGGAGACACTCTTTTATGTTCTCGTGTTTTTAAAATAGCGTAACATGTTTGTTTTTTCTTTTTTAAACGTTACTTATTGAGTTTTTTTGTTCTAATACCACATTTTCAAATATTTTCCATAGGTTTTAATGATTAGTATAAATAATTATGTCTTTAAGTTTAAAATAATGAATATTTATCACGAAAAATTTTGTTTTATACTAAATGTATTTTTTCCTAAAAGAAAGAATATTGAGTAGAAGTATAATTTTTATAATGTATGGATTTTCTGTAATATCTTTGACATAATTATAAAAAAAATTATAACTATAAAAAGGTCTTCAGGAATGTAATAAAATGAATTCTTGATTTATAACTCAAGATTATGTAATCGTTTTTAGGTTCTTATAGTTTTTATGAAGAATGGTATAGATATTTTTTGAGGTTAGGATAATTTAAGTAAATCCACTTAAGATACTATAATTTATTCTTATAATGATATAAATTTTTAATATTACCATGTTTCTTTATATAAACGAAATGTGTTCAGAATGGTTTTCAAGAGAGGAAATAGGGAAGCTGAATTAAGAAGGCACCAAGGGGACAATATCCTTCCAAATCAATTGCTTGGAATGGTTTAAATTATAATAGAAAAGTTTTTTTTCAATTATTAATTAGTTTAAATGGGAAATAAATAGAGATATTATCCATAATAGAGATAAACCACATTCACTATATAGGAATGTGTATATTATAGATAATTTCATGAAACATCACCCTCTAAAATTTGGTGGATCAACTTATCCTATGATATATGAAGTATGGGTTGAAGCTATGTGGAATATATTCAAAGTAATGGGTTATTCAAAATAAAAAAATAAAACTATTTATACATATATTTTTTAAGGTGAATCCAATCTTTGGTGGTAAGTGGTTAAAAATATTATTGAAAGAGAAGTTATCAATTCCTTGAAATGATATTAATTTAAGAATTTATTCCTAGGGATGAGTATTTCTAGAGTTTGGAAACATATAATGGAAAATAAATTATGGGAATTAACAATGAAGAATGAATAATTAGGTGGATATATATGAAGAAAACCTTACATGGTTGGAAAGGTTCATACAAAATTGTATCCAACATATTGAAAATAAAATTAATTGGTATTTCTCTGGACTAAAGACATGATATTAAAGTGAATTGGAATCTTGTGAATTCAAAATTTATGAGAAGACTGTTGGATAAGTTATGATATTTGAAGGTAATAGAATCATATTTTTATTCTATGATATGTGTGCTAAAAATAACCCAGATAAATGTCTTATAAAATATTAGAAGTCAATTTTGGTCATGTGGATGAATAGTGCAAAAAAAAGAACATTGTATGATAAAAAAAATTGTGAAATGATCAACAGTGACATTTTTTAATTATAATGAGATGTGTAATCCTATGATTAATTCTATGATGCTAGGAATTGAGGAAGAAAGTCATTTATATCACAATAATAAAGTTGTGGATAGATATGTTGTGACTAATTCGGTAGAAGATGGACCATCCAATGATGTGGTGTTAGGCACATTACTTATTTTTTCAGATTATACAAAAGCCTTTTTTGATTCAAGGTCTACATATTGTTCCAAAACTAATAAATCATCTAATAAAAAGGAAACATTATAATAATAAATGAAGTTATATCTTTTGTTAGAAATACATGGGGATCTACATAATGCAAAAATAAATTTCAATAACGATCGTATTATTATTTATAAAAATAATTTACAAAAAACATTATTTTAATTCCCCCTTTTGAGTTTTACATTATTATGGGTATGAATTGGATTTATAGTTATCATATTACGATTGATTTTATAGATAAAGAAGTTTTTTTTAGAATTAGTTTTAGTTTTTATAAAAGAATGAATTCATACATTTGATCTCATATCAACATGTTGAGAAATTATTAAATATAGAAATCAAAATTATCATTCAAATATTATTGAGAAGTAATAAAATATTCTAATGGGTGATGAAGTGGTAATAAATGAATTTTTTGATTAATGTTTTGATGAATTTCCTAGTAGTTTACCTGGTCTAGAGATTGAATTTACTATGGAATTAGTGATTTATGATAAAGAAATATCAAAACCTATTTATTAAATGAATCAATTAGAACACTTGAAGTTGAAAAAATACTTATGGGCTTTTTTGATAAAGACTTAATTCATCATTGAACATCATTATGGGGTGATCTTATTATTTTTAAATGTAATATAATCCCATGTGTATTTTTATAGATTATTGAGCATTGAATTACATCACTGTTAATAATAAGTATATGTTTCCTCAAAGAGATAACATTTTTTATCTGATCCTGGGAGCTTAGTAATTTCCAAAAATTGATATTATGTTTCGGTGACATCATCAAAATGTGGAGAAAGATGACATTTTTAAGATGGTTTTTTATACTAAGTATAGGAATTGTAAGTATTCATTCATTAACTTTGGGAAAATGAATTCTCTAATTGTATTTATAGCCCTTATAAATAGAGTTTTCAATGATTTTTAATTTATTTATGGTTATTTTTATTTATATCATCTTTATATACTAAAAAAGTTATGATGGTCATGACAATCATTTGTGGGTTATTCTGCAAACCTTGAATGAAAATAAGTTATATATAAATTTTTGTAAATCTGAATTTTAGATGCAAAAAAATTATTTTCCTTGATATAATATAAATAAATATAGAAAGCTATTGATCTAGAAAATACTGAAGTAGTTAAAAAATTTCCAAGAATTACAAATATCAAATGCACTAATAAATTTCTTGGTTTAGTGGGTTACTACTGATTGTTTTTTGAAAACATTAATCAGTTATCTATCCCAAAAACAATGACAACATTAAAATGAGTTAAATTACTCTAGAAAAAATAATTGTATTAGCATTTCCATGAATTTAAAATAGTATTATGGACTGATCCAGTTTTGACCTCTCCATCTAAAAATGGGGAATTTTTCATATACAATGTTTATTATTTTAAGGGATTTGGTTTTTTTTATTACAAGGATTGATTAGGTAATTACTTATACTAAAAATCCAAATTTTTATAAATTAAATTCCCATATGAATGAATGAATTTCTTATTTAGTAATGTAGTTATAGAAAACACTTGCAGTATACTGCATTTATTATTTTAGAAAGTTATTAAATATATAATTTTAGAATTAAAAGTCCAGTAATCACTAAAATCATTCATAATATAGGAATTCTAAAGTGAAAAATACTATTAGTATATATTATGTTTTATAATAATATATAATTGACATGAAAGGAAGATGTGATGGCCTTGACCAGAAGGATTTTGCCATATGAAGTAATTTTATCAGATATTTTGAGGGAAATGGAATTACTAGGCATTTCCCATGTCCAAGCCCAATATGAGATTCAACAATTGAAAAGTGTATGAAAATGTTTTTGGGAGATGTTCATGCTCATCGAGATCACTTCCCAAACTATGCTTTCCAATCCACCCTATGAAAATACCACAATTACACACCTTACCCTTAGGGTGTATGATGTTGTAATTAGGGGTTCTGCATCTTGAGGCAAGTAATATGAACTTTTTTATTTTCATTTTTAATAAATAATTATTATATTTAAAAATTTTCATTATTATATTATATATTACATGATTATATATTAAATTTAATAAAAAGTAGATTTTGATATGAAGAAATCAATTTTGTATTTTTGTAAAATATATAGTTTCAATTCAAACACACATTTTAATAAATTAAAGAATTTTTAATTAATTTATATTTTCATGAAATATTCATATTATATAATATTTGTTTAAATATAACTAATACTA
Source organism: Viscum album (assembly GCA_963277665.1). NCBI lineage: Eukaryota > Viridiplantae > Streptophyta > Magnoliopsida > Santalales > Viscaceae > Viscum > Viscum album. The sequence goes on from OY728156.1 coordinate 1,378,164,371, forward strand.
AAATTTAATGATGTCTAGTATAATTTTTATAATGGTCAGAAAGATAGTGCAGTAAATACTAGTATATTATAGTAAATACAAATTTTTATTTAAAAGTGTAAATTATCATATTAAAAAAACTATTTTAGAAAAATAAATATTATTTTTGAAATCAAATTATTAAAATTATATAATGATAAATTTTTCATATTTCTTTAACACAGTCACATTTTTGGGTAAATGTTTAATACAGTATAAATATATGTTCTGTATTATAACATATTAATAGTTCAAAACATGATGTAATAAATACAATAAAATGTATTTTTGAGCAAATATAAATATCCCCTTTAAAATAAAGTGTTTTTGAAGTTATTTGTTTAATTTTAGAATCCTATAGTTAATCATATGATACCTATATTACATTTCAAGGTTTTAAAAATATTTTTTTGTGAACATGAATCGCTTACACATAATGAATGATATTATTTTAATTAATTTGGTTCCTATACTGATGAAAATTTTAAAACCACTCTTATTTGTTAAAATTTGGGAACGAAATGTGGTATGGGATGTGGTTTTGATTATTTTTACCCTCAGAGTCCAAATCCTATGTTTAGAAATTAATAATTAATTTAAATCTATTTTTTATAAATACTAATCAAAACTCCAATTAATATTCATTTAGTACCCATTTAACATGAATGTTTTCTCCATATAACTCTCTAAATGATCCAAAAGTTGTTCCCAAGCTCATCATAATCTCCAGTAAATCTTTTAGAAGCACCCTCTCAAGTTAATGTATTCTCTCCTCTTTTATTTTATTCACGTATATCCATTATACTAAGAATTTTAATTTTAATTTTATCATGTTATAAGGTGTTTTAACACATCCCTTTACTATAATTATGATTCACATGTAATTATATACCACCATTCACTCTTAGAAAAATCTTCCATGAATCATTGTGTAGACCAATCAAGCTTTCAAAATCATCCTGTGATTTCCCATGAACAAATATGGTGTTGTGAATACCCAACCCCATTTCTACTGAAGTTTAATAACATATATGTACCTATCCTCCATTTATTGTTTAATTCCATTTATATAAAACATTCTCCTTAATTATGGGATTAAAAGTGGTTAAATATATTTTTGTGTTATATATTTAATGTGGAACACAAATTCGTTAACATAGAATGATTGTGATGGGTCGAACTGAAATTATATGTGCCAATAATTAATTGGGTAATATTTTTATATCATGAGATACCATGTTTCAAACATGGGAAGTTAGACTAAGAACACTATATTACGAAGTCTCAGTGATCAACCTCTGCTTATACTTATGATGTCAAGTTTTTTGTTTTCGACACATTCCTATAATTCCTTGATGTTATTATATTACATCATGTATTTATTTTCATGTATTTGAATATCACCCTATAATTTCAACATGATATTCCCTTAACTCACATTTTTTACTTTCATCAAGTTATTCATTGATTACACCCTAATGGGATTTATATCTCACCCCTTACTTATGTATGGCCCAAGTTATCCTGAGCATTTTAGAATATCAATGGAAATTTTTGGGCATGGTATCGTGTTTTTAAATAATGTGTTTATATCCTAGTTTCAATTTATAGTGATATGTATCTAATTACACAAATACACTAGGCCTCTTGATCATTCAGGATTGTGTGATATCTATCTTTATGTAATAAATAATGAAATAAAGTGTATAAAATATATGTGTTTTTTATAATTGGTATCATAGAAACATATAGTTATTTTAGGGATTAAGATTATAAAAACATAGTGAAAACCATATAAAAAATAAAAAATATAAAAAATCATCTCTAGATTTTGTTAAAGTATAGGAATTGTTTATTTTCTAAGAAATGAAATCCTTGAGTGGTAACTACAAGAAGTTATGTCCCTGGAACAATTTTACCAAGGGTAATAAACCCAATAAATTTGGATTGAGTATTAACTCAATCATTATATGGTGAATGAAAAAATTCAATATTTAAAACTAGATTCGATACTCTCATGTGATATGATTTGGTAAATTCACAAGCATTTTAGGAACCACATTGAATGAAACAAAAATTCCTATGAAATATTATGTTAGTAAATAGATCATGGATAATATAGATTGAAACCTCTAAATTCATAGGTTAAAGAATATTTTTATTTTTGAGTTATCCTTTAAATATTTATTTATTCCACTTTATTGTTTAATAGTATGAAATGTTTTTTCATTAATGTTTCTCTTTATTTTATTCAATTGATGGAAATAAAAGGAATGAAGTCAACATGAAATCTAATGTTTTTCAAAATGAGATACCTAATATGATGGTAGAAGGATTTGGGATCTTCATGAAAATACAAACTCAAATAAATCATTTTTTTAACAAAAAATTGAGTCAAGGGAAAACCCCAGATCCCCTTAAGAAAGAGAATGTTGTAATTGGGTTTTTTATGCGACAGAGGTCTCAAAATTTTAGTGGATATTTCAATTCACTAATCATGGAAAAGGAATAAATCTGTAACGTCCTGAGTCCGGAGCCCCTCCACTAGTGCCCCGTACCCAGTTCGCTACATGACCTCAAGCGTGTTTCCACAAATGCCAGAGGCTTCCGACTAGCAGTGAGGGCCTTGGTGAGTCGGTGGGGAAACTATGACCTCATTCAGTAAGGTATACAAGATATGGAAACAACAATAAACAGCGGAAGCAGTAAGAAACATGTATATCAACAAAAACCAAACAGCAGAATCAATGTAGATATATAACTATGATGAAAAAGATGCAGCAGGTACAAGTTTCTAAGGAAAACAGCAAACACAAAAACGTACTGAAATACAACTGAACCAAGTGAAAAGAAAAATAATGTAATCTCTTCAGCATCGCGAGCCACGGCTCGGTCCCATTCTCCCTAGCACCTGATGCAGTCAAGATCCTGAAGTAGAAGGGCGCTTTCCCTTGTCTATACCTGCAACAACATAGTCTACTTGGGCCTAAAAGCATGGCCCAAACAGGGTGTGAGATACAATCCTAGTAGCCAATCACCCAAATATTTGTTCCTAACAGTCAATGAATACAAGGAAAGTAATAAAGCAAGAAACAGTAAATAGGAAAGCACAAGAATCTACAATCCACAGTTCTAACAAAATAATTACACAAGTAAACAACCAGTAACAAGGGAACAAGGAAACCCTCTAGGTAGCTCTCATATCCTAACCCCTATGGTTCAACCTATAAGTACTAGCAACCCTCTAGGTGGCACACAAAGTCTCACCCCTCTGGTTCAGTTAAGTAATTAAGCAGACTCTCTGGGGAAGAACTCACCATCAATTCCTCCTGTAGTCTCGTATCATACTAAAGGCTCTCTGGGGAAGAACTCAACGTCAATTCCCCATGTGGCCCACGCCGTAATTAAAACACACTCTGGAGAAGCCCTTCTGTCAATTCTCCCATTGGTCTCGCATCGTGATTAAAAGACAATCTGGAGAAACCCTTCCGTAAATTCTTCCTTTGGTCTACTAATATAGGTTCTCAAATTCCTGAATATAACTAAACATGTTCCGTGTGTGTATCATCCAAGTAAACCTCAAGAACTACTTGGCTAACAACTAAGGATCAACAGAAAATCAAAAGAGGCAGTTCCACAATCCTACAACAAGGTATCACAACGGGAAAAACTCCCTACAGGCAAACAAGCATGGTAAAGCAACCTGAGCACAAAATAAATTACACTACTCACAAGCAATAACCTCTACTAAAGAAATCAAGAAAAGCAGGAAAACAAAAAAGGAAAGATAGTAAACACACAATACCCCGATCAAGGGTATTGGTTGAATTTGCTAGAAATATTCATCAACATTCTACGGAAAGGCACAAACCACCTACCTAAATCCAAGGAGATTGATATACGTGAACATCGATGACAGATTCCCCTTGGAACGACGTATGTCGGATAAAACGCAAAAAACGCTCAACCTACAATAACATGGAAATGAGGAGGAATCAAGAAATAACGCTAAATCAGAAGGAAGAACTCACCACTGTGCTTCCAACGCAACTGACCGTGCTCGAATTGGAGAACAGGCGGCAAGGCGGGAGTTCGTCAAAGATTCTGCCGTACGGGTCGCTTCAGACATATGAAAACTAAATAAGAAGACAATTTTGGGGGTTAGACGCGACGCCGATCCGTTTCATAAAAAAACAAAGTACATGTCGTGTACTTTTAGAGTACACGGCGTGTACTTGAATTTTTCCGTACTCCTAATTAACCGGCCTCCACCTCAGCCTTACACACCGTGTGTGTGGCCCGAGCACGGCCTACACACAGCTTCGAGCTGGGAAGAGTACATGGTGTGTACTTAGAAATTACACGGCGTGTACTTCTGAAATTTCCAGGAAATTCATTTTTCTCAAAAAATCCAGAAAAATGAAAAACATACATGAAAAGAGATCCGGGTTCTTAAAAACTTCCCCCCTTAATGAAATTTGTCCCAGAATGTCCCTAATGAGGTGGAGAAGGAGAATCCCTAACTAGCTCCGACCATTGTGATTGTACATCGGCATCCCTCTCCCAAGTCACGTCCTGTACTCGCCAGTGCTGCCATAGCACTCGTACCAGAGGAACAGACAACCTGTGGAGAACCTTCGTACTACGATCGAAAATTCAGATAGGATGATCCTTGAACAACTCATCCGCTTCAAGCTCGACTTCCTGGGGCTGAAAGGCGAGAGACAGGTATGAAAAGTAGCGTCAGAGATGAGAGATGTGGAAGATGTCGGGCATGGCCCGATACCTCTGCGGTAGCTGCAACCGATATGCGACCGACCCCACTCTCTCCAAGACCTTAAACGGCCAGAGGTACCGCGTTGAGAGCTTACCATGTCTCTGAATCCTTTTTTTTCCCAACCTCAGTGCGACATCTAGGAAGACCTAATCACCGACCTCAAACTCCAGAGGTCGTCTTCATTGATCATCATAAGACTTCTGCCGAGACTGTGCTGTAGCCATCCTCTTATGAATCAGCTCTATCTTCTCTGAAGTCACATGTAAAGGATGAGGTCCTAGCAAAGCTGCCTCTCCGACCTCAAGCTAGCATAAGGGTGATCGGCTTGGCCTACCGTACAAAGGCTCGTATGGAGCCATTTGAATGGTCACCTAGAAACTGTTTTTGTAGGTGAACTACACCAGAGGAATATGATTCTCCCAAAATCCGCAAAATTCATGGATGCAAGCTCAGAGCATATCCTCAAGCACTGAGATCGTGCGGTTGGACTGGCCATCAGTCTGGGGATGGTATGCTGTAATCAAAAGTTCATGTGTACCCAAGGCCTTCTGAAGTCCCTGCCAGAACCGAGAGGTAAAGCGCGCATCTCTGTCTAAAACAATAGAGCACAGAACCCCATGCAGATGAACAGTCTCTCTGATGTAAATTCGTCCTAGATCATCGACACTGAAGGTATCCTTGATCGGCAAGAAGTCAGCAACCTTCTTAAGTCTGTCGACGATAACCTAAACAGCAATGTTCTCTCAGGGTGATCTTTGTAACCCAGTCACGAAGTCCATTGCAACATCATTCCACTTTCACTCCGGAATGGGTAACTGCTGTAATAGCCCCGCTGGTCGCTGATTCTCTCCCTTCACCTGTTGATAAGTAGAACATCTCATGACGAAACCAGCAACATCCTTTTTCATACCTGGACACCAGTACTGGCGATGAAGATCCTGATACATCTTGGTGACGCCAGTATGAACTGCCCAAACTGAGGAATGGAATTCTCGCATCATCTCCTCGCGTATGTCTGCTAGCACCCATACGCGTCCTTGGAAACGCAACATCTCATCCTCACCCACTGTCCATCTAGGAAGAGGGTCATCTCCTGACACACTATCCTACATGACTAAGCCTTCGGAGTCTAATAGCTGCCTCATCCATACCCGATCAAGTAGAGTGGAGGTAACAGCTACCGAAGATAGAAGAGTCTGTGCTCATCTGTCGTGCACCTCCAGATGCATCTTAGAGAATAGATCCATTAATTTCCACTCACTACTGGCCTCTTGAACTGCCTGAATTTGAGTTCTCCTACTCAATGCATCAGCCATGGCATTTCCCTTTCCTGGTGTATATGTAAGCTTGAAATCAAAAGACTGAAGATACTTGACCCACCTGCGCTGCCTCAGATTCAGATCACGCTGAGTGAAGATATACATGAGACTCTTGTGGTCAGTGAAGACCACAATGTGATCTCCCAGAAGATAGTTTCTCCAACAGAACAAGGCATGAACAATAGCTTCCAACTCCAGATCGTGTGTAGGGTAGTTACTCTCATGTGGCCTCAACTGCCGAGACCCATACGCAACGACTCCATCTCCCTGCATAAGCACAGCTCCCAGCCCAATACCTGAAGCATCACAGTAAATGGTGTTGCTCTTTCCTTGCTCTGGAAAGACTAGTATCGGTGCTGACGTCAACCTCCCTTCCAGCTCCTGAAAGGATGACTCACAAGAATCTGACCATAAGACTTCCCCCCTTCTTGGTAAGGCCTGTCAAAGGTGCTGCTAGACGAAAAATGACCCGAATGAAACATCTATAGTATCCAGCCAGCCCTAGGATGCTCCATACATCAAAAAAAATCTTCGGCTACTCCCAGGAAACTACAGCTCTCACTTTCATTGGGTCCACAGATACTCTTACCTCTGATATGACGTGACCCAAGAAGTGAATCTGATCCATCCAGAAATGGCACTTCGAGAGTTTAGCATAAAGCCAATGCTCTCTCAGTGTACTCAGAACGATCTCAGGATGTGTGGCATGGTCGTGTCGAGTGTGAGAGTACACCAATATATCGTCCATGAAGACCACAATAAAGGAGTCCAAGTATGGATGGATCACTCAGTTCATTAGTGCCATGAAAACTACAGGCACATTCGTGAGACCGAACAACATGACTGTAAACTCAAAAATACCGTACCTACTCCTGAAGGCTGTTAGATCAATATCTGATGGTCTAACTTGCAACTGAAGATAACCAGTCCTCAAGTCGATCTTTGAGAACACCCGGGCTCCTCGAAGCTGATCGAAAAGGTCATAAATCCGCGGCAAGGGATATCGTTTCTTGACTGTCAACTGGTTCAGCTTCCGATAATCCACACAAAGCCTAAGGATACTATCTGCCTTCTTTGGAAACAGAATAGGGGAACCCCAAGGAGAAGTACTGGGTCGAATAAAACCCTTAGCATGTAGCTCCTCCAACTCCTTCTTGAGCTCCTTCAACTCAGGTGTGGCCATCCTATATGAAGGAATGGACACCAATTCCACTCCTGGCCCAAGATCAATAGAGAAGACTACCTCACACTTCAGAGGAAATCCTGAAAAGTTCTCTGGAAAGAAATCCTTGAAGTGATCCACCACTGGAGGAATGTCCATCTGTGGAGTCCCCTGATCATCCAGATAAAGACTAGCAATCTGGGCTGTCACCCCTCCTAGCCCATGATGCTCGATTCCTGCCCGACTCACCCAAACGTCCCATTCGCCTCTATGAAGAAAAGATTCACCCGTAGGTGAAATGAAATAGACTCTGCGGAGATAATAGTCAATGAATGCCTGGAAAGGAATCAACCAGTCCATGCCATGGATGAAATCATAGCCTGTCATCTATAGGACATAGAGGTCCCATAAGAAGCGATACCCTGCAATCTCGAGAGGGTACTCTCTACACTGGCACACAATAGATGTCCTCGTTCCCAAAAGAGTGTCTAGTGTCAACGAGTCAGCAGAAGAAAAGATGCAGAGTACAAGACTCATCACAACGGAAACAGAGATAAAACTATGCATATCACAAGTATCAAAAAGAGATGAAGATAAAACTGAGGCTAGTAAAATTGTACCTCGAATAGAAGAAGGGTCGGGATCCTGCTCATGATAAGTCTGCTCCATGGTGAAAGACTTGCCCGTGCCGCGGCCCTGCGCCCCTGGATAACCACTATGAGATGAACCTCCCTGCTAGTACTGAGGAACTGGTGGCTGAATGCCACAACCTCGACCTCCACCTCCGCCCGATCGGCTGGAAGAACTACAGTTCCCCGACTAGTGAGAAGCTAGTGGTGCTGCTCTTAAACAAGGAGTTATAGAAGAACCCCGGTCACCAGCCACTGGTGAGAAAACCTATCAGAACCGCTGAAGGTGACCCATCTTGCCGCAAGATCTGCACTCCATGGGGTCTCTCTGGAACTACGGCCTTGTGTGCCCTATCTGGCCACACTGATAGAACGTCACCTGGCTGCCTGATGATGTGTCTCGCTTCCTTGAATCACCGCGCGTAGGCTCCCTACGACGCTTCTTGTTGTCATCTGAAGGAAGGCTATCTCTAGGAGCAGAACCGCCCTGGCTCGCAGCACCATAGTCTCTCATATTGCGCTCCGCAATCAATGCCTAGTTGACGATGGAAGTAATTGAAGTCAGCTGGAAGATGTTCAGCTACGAGCGGATCTCCCACCTAAGTCCATCCTCAAACTTCCTCGCCAATAACACCCCACTCCCATCCCGAAGGGGTGTAAAAATTTGCAACTCAGTGAAACAAGAAGAATAATCCATGATAGATAGAGTACCCTACTCTAAGTTCATGAACTCCTAGGCTCGATCAGCCCTCAGGGTCTCCGGGTAGAAGTAGTGGTAGAACACGCGCTGGAACTCCTCCCAAGCCATAGCCTGTTGATGACCCGCCTGTGAGATCACGTCCGACCAACTTTTGGTGGAGTCTCAGAGAATGTAGGTGGTTATCTTGACCTGCCTCTCTAGAGGCATCTCCAGATGCTCGAAGATAGTCAGCATGGCTTCCATCCATGACTCGGCACCCAGAGGTCCTCTCTCCCCCGAGAACATGGTAGGATGCTGCTGCTGAAAGACCCGCGTCAAGTTTGCCATAGATGAGGCTGGAGTCGGTGCTCCCTGGAAGGCCTGCATCATCCTCATGAAACCTTCCTTGAACTGCACATCAGTGCCCGCGACTGGTACAACAACCGGTGCCAAGGCTGGCTCGGCTGGGGGATCGACATGAAGTCCTTGATCAGCCATGTCTAGTGTCTGATCACTGCCTGATGACAGATGTATGACCGGAGGATGTCTCGTAGGCATAGCTCTGAAGGACTAAAATCACACATTAGATCAGGAAAACAAGGACACCGAACACAAGAGTACAAAATGGGAACAGGGTAAGGAAAACACACAAGATTGCAAAACAAGACTACACGATGTGTATAAAACTACACGACGTGTCTTTTTATGCCACTGACATGGGGGTGTACTCCTTCCCTACAGGTCGTGTACACTTCAAACTACACGGCGTGTTGACCCCCACACACGGCTTGTACATGAAACTATTCCCCTGCCCGAGTCTCCTTACATGGCTAACCCACACGGTCCGACTCAACCTGAGACTACACGGCGTGTTCAAAACAACACGACGTGCACTGGACAAGGCTTTGGCGGTCCGTGTTGTTGAGTACACGGTCATCTACCTGGCAGGACCATACACGACATGATCTAAACAAGAACGGCGTGCATAGGCGAAGGCCACACCGTCCCGTGTTGTTCGTGACAAGGTCGGGCACCTGGGTAGGACTACACAGTGTGTTCCCTACGGACACGGCATGTTCTATCTGAGCATTCTTGGCCCGTGTTGTTTGTGACACCGCCGGATACACGGCTCCAAACTCACACGTCGTGTACTAATGGTACACGAAGTGTTCCCAAAGTTACTCCCACGACACCGTGTTCTTCTCACACGGTCAGTGACACGACTTGAAAACTACACGGGATGTGCCCGAAAAGTGCACGCCGTTTATTCTGGGTTTTTTCTGGGCAGTAGCTCAGAAACTGCACAGAATTCTAGAAACACTAAAAAAACAAGGGAAAAGATGCCAAATTCGGATCCAAGAGGGTCCATAACACCTCATGAACCAAAATTTGGCTTTCATTTTAAGCAAGGAACAAAACAACAGTTTTCTAACACAACAGCAGAGAGTCTATCAAGCATCTATCACAACAGAATGCATAATCTACACAGAGCCTATCACAATAGCATGCAATCGCTAATTCACCCTAGATGTCATGGTAATAATGCCTGACATGTGATTTCTACAAGTGCCTATATGATGCATGAGATGTCACACCCTCATCTGATCGGGTTACGATAGAAATAAAACTGAAATATCAAAACAATAACTGCACAAGTCACACGAATCACTCTAGGTGAAAACATACCAACCATAAAATCTCAAAACCAGAAACTATATTTAATGAGGTAGTATGGCTTTTCTCTGTACACGGGTTAGCTACTCTCGGACACAGCTAAATGCCAAGTACCGAATCTGACCTATCCCTGGCTAAGGTCTCCAAACAGTAAAAGCAAGAGAAAGAACTCCTCTGATACCACTTTGTAACGTCCCAAGTCCAGAGCCCCTCCACTGGTGCCCCGTACCCGTTTCTCCACATGACCTCAAGCACGTTTCCCCAAACGCCAGAGGCTACCGACTAGCAGCGAGGTCCTTGGTGAGTCGGTGGGGAAACTATTCCCTCATTCGGTAAGGTATACAAGATAAGGAAACTACAATAAACAGCGGAAGTAGTAAGCAACATGTATAACAATAGAAACCAAACAGCGGAAGCAATTTAGATATATAACAATGATGAAAAAGATGGATCATGTACAAGTGTCTAAGGAAAACATAAAACAGAACAATGTGATGAAATACAACTGAACCATGTGAAAAGAAAAATAAAGTAATCCCCTCACCATCGTGAGCCATTGCTCGGTCTCATGCTCCCCAGCTTCTGATGCAGTCAAGATCCTGAAGTAGAATGGTGGTTTCCCTTTTCTATACCTGCAGCAACATAGTCTTCCTGGGCCCAAAAGCATGGCCCAAGCAGGGTGTGAGATACAATCCCAGTAGGCCATCACCCAAAGATTTGTCCCTAATAGTCAATGAATAAAAGGCAAGTAATAAAACAAGAAATAGTAAACAAGAAATCACAAGCAGCTACAATCCACAGTTCTAACAAAAGATGTGCACATGTAAACAACCAGTAACAAGGGAATAAGGAAACCCTCTGGGTAGATTTCATTGCCTAACCCCTATGGCTCACCCTATAAGTACTAGCAACCCTCTAGGTGGCATACACAGTCTCACCCCTCTGTTTCAGTTACGTAATTTAGCAGACTCTATGGGGAAGCACTCACCGTCAATTCCCCCTGTAGTCTCCTATCATGCTAAAGGCTCTCTGGGAAGCACTCAATGTCAATTCCCCTATGGCACGCGTCGTAAATAAAAGACACTCTAGAGAAGCCCTTTGGTCAATTCTCCCTTTGGTCTGGCATCGTGATTAAAAGACACTCTGGAGAAGCCCTTTCGTCAGTTCTCCCTTTGGTCAACTACTCTAGGTTCTCACAGTCCTGAGTATAACTAAACATGATGCGCATCTGTATAGTCTAAGTAAACCTCCTGAACTACTTGTCTAACAACTAAGGCTCAATAGAAAATCAAAAGAGGCAGTTCCACTATCCTACAACAAGGTATGGAAACTAGGGAAACGCCCAACAGGCAAACAAGCATGGCAAAGAAAACTGAGTACAAAATAAATTACACTACTCACAAGTAATAACCTCTACTAAAGCAATCAAGAAAAGCAGGAAAACAACAAGGGAAAGATAAGAAACATGAAATACCCCGATCAAGGGTATTGGTGGAATTTGCACAAAATATTCATCAACTTTCTACGAAAACGCACAAACCACCTACCTCGATCCAAGGAGATCGATATACGTGAACCTCAACAACATATTCCCCTTGGAACAACGTAGATATGAGAAAATGCACAAAACACTCAACCTACGATAACTTGGAAACGAGGAGGAACCAGGAAACAATGATAAATAAGAAGGAAGAACCCACCGTTGTGCTTCCAACGCAACTGACCATGCTCGAATCAGAGAACGGACAGAGAGGCGGGAGTTCGTCGAAGATTCGGCCGTACGGGTCGCTTAGAACGGACTAAAACTGAAGAAGAAGACAATTTTGCAGGTTAGACGCCACCCTGGTCTGTTTCATAAAAAAATAAAGTACACGGCGTGTACTTTTTGAGTACACTGCGTGTACTTCAATTTTCTCGTACTCCAAATTAGCCGGCCTCCACCTCAGCCTTACACACCGTGTGTGTGGCCCAAGCACGGCCAACACACGGCTTCGAGACGGGAAGAGTACACTTCATGTACATAGAAATTACATGGAATGTATTTTTGAAATTTCTATGAAATTCATTTTTCTCAAAAACTCCAGAAAAACAGAAAAACATACCTAAAAAGAGATCTGGGTTCTTAAAAAATCTATTAAAGGGATCTTCTCTTTCATTAAAATATCTATGAAATTAAAGGATATGTTGTATATTTACCTCATAGAGGGATATATTGATTAATGGGGGATGTAGATCAGGAATGTGGATATTGAGGAAGAAATAGAAGTGGTAGAGTGGATATAATATGTTTAGAAAATCAATAAATATGTTCCTCACACTATTTTCATTGAGGTGGATGGGAGTTCCTTGGCCTCAATAAAAATGCGGATGCATCTATCAAGGAATATGAGTTAAACTTCAAAATACATTAAATATAAGGATCCAATATTGAAATTTACCCTAAAAGTAAAGTTGACAACTTCTTCAGTGGGATAAAGCTATATATACAAAAATCCTTGGAAATTCGAGACATTAATAACTATGAAGAAATTGTTTGTTTTACCCTCAAAGTCTAAATAGATATCAGTGAATATCTAGGGTCTCATGGGTCTAGAGATATGGTGCAGAGAACGGAGTTCAATTCTAGTGGAGTAATGGATAAATATCATGATTTAAAGAGAGTCAAACATCTCACCTACTAAAAGTATGGAAGGAAGAATCCTGGATATTACTTAAAGAAGACAATGAAATACTTTAGGTGTGGTGAGGAGGGTACTAATATATTTAATGGTTATAGGTGAAACCCTCCAATGTGATAGAATAAAGTAATGATCTATTCAACACTTATCATATTGTCCAATGATTTAACTATAATGAAAAATGAAATTATGTGAAGTAATACACTAAGACATGGTTTGTTGAAGATAATTGGTGACAACAACCTCCAAGGATTAAATAGAAAGGGAAAGAGTATTACATTCCAAAATAGAAGGTCGAACCTAGAAATGAGGTTTTGATAAGTAAACTTGTTATTCATTAAAGGGTAGTGAACATAATATTTGATTCTAGTTTTACACATTCTTTCATATAATTAATGTTTAGTATAATAATTTAAACACCACCTAAAAACATGAATTTTGAGTTATAAGTGAAAATGGAAATTGAGGAAATTATTTTATCCCATGAATATAACATATCCCCAGCCTTTACTAATAGGGGTAATTTCCCTATTATCCTTATTATACTCCCTTCAGTAAACATCAATGGTATTCTAGGTATGTAATGGATTTCATTGTTTAGAATCAAAATAAATATCCTAGTGAAGGAATCCACCCGCCATATTTTGAATCTCACTCCAAATCTATAAAAGTGTAAGGAGGGGGATAGATATCCATTGAAATCATCATCACAACCACAAATATTATAACCTTCTAATCAATAATATCATCCTTAAATGATTGTGACTAGGGAAATTTTCTTAATTGATTACATTCCCATTGTAAGAGAACATATTGATGTGTTCCCTATAGAATTGTCTTGTCTTCCTTGAAACGGATATGTTGAGTTCTTAATCAAACATATAATTTGATCTTTTACAATTTCTAAGACTTCATATAAAATTTCCACTATTAAACATTAAGAGATAAAAAAGAAACTACATGATAATATATATAAAGGGTTTATACACCCAAGTGCTTCACTATGGGGTTCACTTGTTCTTTTCATCATGAAGAAGGATTCAAGAATTCACCACTTCATTAATTATCATTGGATAAACATGATCATGATGATGAATATATATCCTCTTCCATGAATTGATGAAATTTTTTATTATCTACATCAAGACCAGTGTTTTTCTAATGTGGATAATCCTTAATGATATTATCATGTAATGTTATAGAAGGAGGATATCCCAAATGAATCATTTCATACAAGGAATACGCACATCAATTCCAATGTGATTTAATTTAGACTCATTAATTCTAAATCTATATTTAGAGACATAATTAATAGATTATTTTAGGATTACCTAAATAAATTATCAAATTCATTATAGATGATATTCTTATCCACTAAAAATGCAAGGAGGAATATGAGGATAATTTGTACATTGTGATAAATACCTTCTGAAAGGAAATGTTATATGTCAATTATAGTAAATGTGAGTTTTAGATATATAAACTAACATTCATGGACCATGTTAGCATTAGTAAATGTATATTGGTAGATCCTTTGAAGATAATGGTAATTAAAAGATAAAAAAAACATCTAGGATAGAGATCTATAGTTTCCATGGATTATTGGGGTATTATCAATGATTGGTGATAAACTTGTAATAATTTCCAAAACTTTGAAAAAATAAAATCTATAAGGTATATATGTTTCTCTAGATTAATAAATGAAAATAATTATTTATATAGATAAATAATATGCTAATAAATACAACTATACTTACATTACCCACCAGTGGGGAAGTATTTTTGATATATATCATTGCATAAAAAAATGGATTATGTTGTGTACTCTTGAAAAATGAAAAACAAAAAACCTATGTATAGAGGTCAAAGCATTTCATACAAAAAATATTACATTATTTTAAATGAATATTCAATATATAGTATTATGATCTACTATATAACTATAAAGTATTAGTATTTTTAGAGACTAAATACATGAACATATTTTTTATATACATTATTCTTCATCTCTCAAAAAAATTCCCAATTTCTACCAAAATTGAAATAACATACATAAAATCATTCTTCATAACATGGGTAATGTAATCAAAAGAAATGGTGAGATTAAATGCTCAGTAAATGGAAAAATAGAAGAAATCAAATAATGATATTATGAAAGAATTATATGAGAATAATGATATGAGATCATGAGATAACTTATAATGTTCATAACCTATCATTCAAAGATAATAAAAATGATTCACGGCATAAAAAATAATCATTTCAAATGATATGATTCATAAGTGTGATAAGATGTAATAATAAATCATAAACCATATTTTCATACCAAAATCATGTTATAAATGTGTAGCACCACTAGATGCATAAATTCCATTTCGTATATCAAGGTTAACTAATAAGACCATAAAATCATAGTGGATAATGTATAAATATTTATTTCCCATTTTTTCCAAAACTATCCCAAGGTGACCCAAACCTAGACATGTGAATCAGTCTGTGAAAGGCCCTAGAAGGTATCCCTGATCCCCACAAGATGATGAAAAAAATAAGGGTATCGCAAATAAATTTTTAGCGATGGTTTATCCCATAATTCCTAAACATGATCCAAACATAGTACAAAACATAAAATGAATACATAAACCACTAGAAAAAAAACAAATACATAAACAGATATAGATACAATATACAAAAAGTAAAACTAGAACCCAACAGAAACCTAAAACAATCTCCATGTGATCTCTCAGTCACCACCATACTCAAAACCAACCTTTATCATGGGTGAACCTAATCAATAACTGGAACTTGAAAAATAGCTCAGTTATACCGATGCTGAGTTGCATAAGTAGGGTATGAACATAAAACTACTTACTAGGTAAGTACCATCGAATTCGTATATGTACATTATATAAAAATTATACAAACACCAGTTTTAAAATATAAAAAAATGTTTTTATTAATTATGAATCCAAATATAGCTTTCTAGACATCCCATTTCAAAAAAAATGGCTTCCCTTTTTAAAAAAAAATATCCATTTTAAAAAATAGTTTTGAAAATCAAATTCCACATTAAAAACATAACCAAGAAAAATTCATAAGAGAAAGGGAAATAGGAACTAATAATAAAATAATGGTAAATAAAACTATTATTCAAATAAAGTAAATAACATAATTGAGATGAGTCATACAAACAAACAAAATCATGTAACCAAATAGAAACAAAGTAAAATCGAAACATATAGGTATGTAATCATAGGAATTTCCTAGAGACATGTAGAGATTACCCTAGATGTAAATGGTTATGACCAATATATTAAGGATTTCTGTAATCCTTGGTCAATAACCAACCCAGGTGCTCAAACGCTCCCCTCTAAAGGAAAATCCCACATGGATTATCACTATCATAGGTGATCTAGTCTGCATAATTGGAATATATATAGTAACCATCACTCGATCCTCTAGATGATGTCCAGGAGACCCATGATAATAATACAAGTTAATGTGAAGAGTTTTCCTTATTTTTATCATTAAATATATCCTAAGGATTCCACCATGCATGCCTTTTAAAATTAATTACACTATATATGTGAAGTACCTGCCAACAGGGAGACAACTATAGGGGTGAAAATCACATATAAATCCTTACAAAGTTTCCAACCATCCCTACATGTCATGAGAGTTTGATGAAAATTACAAAAAACATCCCTAAGTACCAATTATACCTATTAATATAAAAAAATTAAACCACATGATAAGTAAAATATTTCATTCCAAACTAGTTCCAAACCTAAGGTGATTTCCCAAAAATAAAAATCAAGTTCAAAATTGGTCCAAGACATAGAAACCCCATTGTAAACCACATTTGATATCACTTGAACACCAATAAGTATTTTGGGAGTACATTTGGAGTTTTACAAAAACCCATATAAAGGAAATAATAGAAAAGAAATGAAAATTGAAGGAATGTTTTTTTTAAAACAAAATACACCACTTATACATTTTATGAAGTTTACATCTGTGTTCATGTATTTATCAATATGTGAACCTTTCATAAATTTTGATATGCCTATATTCACTATCAAATAAGTAGACAACCATAATAATTTATAGGGTTCCAATAAAACTAGCACATAGAGGATCACACCAAAGAAAATGTGTTCTCACAAATGTATCAAACCATTAAGAGGCACCAAAACCCAACTAGACCATAATTACACATGTGAACCAAGTTGAAAAATAAAAAAAATCCAAATTCAATTTTAAAATTCCTAAAACCTTTTAAACGGACCCTTCTATGTTTATCAAACATGTTACATAAATATACATATAGTAATAATTCTGGAAACCATTTGAAAATTTATTTTCAACAAGACCGCCAAATATATAAAGTCTAAAACAGCCATAATCACGCCCCACAAGACTAAATAACACATTTATAAGTGATTTAAAAATGTGAATTCATATAATGGAATGATTTGGAAAGTAAATGGATGGAAACACCTAACTTAATGGTGTGTGAATGAAATAAAACTCCATAAGAAGGAAAATAAATTCTAATAAGAAAATTGTACACCCCAATATCAAATGTATCAGCCCACAAATTCCAACACTCACATGAGTTTAATCCAAGAGACGACTCAACCAAGATAGAGGATAGAATAATAAGAAGTAGAAATAAGATGGAGAAGAATAATTATCCAAGGATAGATCCACCCAAATATTGAAATAGGAGTACCTAATATCTAAGGTGGTGGAGAGGAGGAATCCACCCAAGGCTCCCAAGAGTCCCCCCAAATGAGTGGGGGAGGCGAAGAGTATATTTTTAATAAAAACATAAAAGTGAAAAAATGGTAAATTACCATTTTTAAAATCCCTAAGAAGGCCACACTGTTTATATGCATTTCCACCAAACTATGTACCCTAACAATGATATCCCTTGGTTATTATGAACAAGGCCACAAGGATACCTAGAGAAGGTTACATTCCCATGTGGATAGTCGTGTAGTCTAGATAGACCCACTATTTGGGACACACAGTTTGAAGGGGAGGTGATGCATGGTCGTGCTCCTAACTATGAGACCTAGACAAATACATTTTCAGGTTGATACTATTTTCCCTATATTGGTTCATGGTTTCCCCTAACTATGGGTCAAACATGTTCTACCCTCTATCCTTCCAAAATAATCCAAAAACATTAAATCTCCACTTAAAAGAAAACTCAAATACTACTGGTAAGACAAAAAAATGTAATAATATAAAAAGAAAACTATGGTTAGGATATGAAATTTATTCCCACCAAGAAATAATTTGTTACCCCAAAAAGTCAACCATTCCAAAAAAAATAACGAAGGAGACCTAAAATCCAAATCTATAATCCAAAACCAAAATAAAAAAGTCTAGTGTAACCAAGAACACATGTGTTACTTCTAATCCCAAAAGTCATGCCTAACTAATTCTAAATAGAAAACCACAAGGTGATCCATGGGGAAAAATAATGGGGTGGGTTTTCCCCACACTTTTAAAACCAAATATCCAAATGACTACAACATAAACGGGGGAAAACAATGAAGAAACAGAAAAAACATAAACTCAAGACAAATAAAAAACCAAACCCTGATTCATAATTTCCAAAATACATATGAATCTATATACTAACACCACCCAAAACTAAAAACCATTCCTCAATTTGGTAAACCAAATGAAACTAGTTATCCACAATGAATAACCACCAAAACAATAATAAAATGTGGCCATAATGATGTTCAAAACAATAAGGATTTTATGAAAATAGAAAAATATAAAAAAGGATAACATAAACAATCCCCTATCCTACATCAGAGAAAAAAAGCTAGGCCAATACTCCTCTTACACCAAGAGGCTCGCCAAATGATTGAAAATCATGAATTAGGTGCTTATGGATAGAGATATGATGTCTTGAATCATCTTATGTTCAGTATTAAAGTGTTTAGAACCTTTGAAAAATACGTCCTCTTCTTGAAATACAACTCATAGAATTTCAAAATATTTCCCTACTAGTTTCATTATCAATAAACCTATATAGGATTATGATAATATGGAATCAAATTCCCAAATTGACTACACTAGAAGCAAATGAGCTAGTGTTCTGAGGAACTGAAAGTTGGAACTGATGAATTATAAATCCTAGTAATAGGTTCCTCTTGTTAACATTCATTTTCACCAAGAGAATATGGGATGAAAACCACTAAAACTATCCTTTTAGAAACCAATTCGACTAGAAACACCTCATCTACTAAATTCCCAAACATCAATTTCCAAGTTGAGAGAAATTAACATTTAATGATTAGTTGAATACCCTATATGAAGAGGGGATCTTTTAGAAGATATTTTGATTATATCTCCAGAGATAAGGAAAAAAATTCTTTGAAATAGTCAATATAGATCTTCACCATCCATTGACCTTATTTAATACCCCAGATCTCTTCCACTTTATTGAGCTTCATCTCATAATGTATAAACCATTGGATGAAATTTTTATTAAATACTTCCAATGAAATACCAAAATATAATTAGTAATGAATGATCACCTTTCGCTAATCCAAACAGGGTCCCTCAAACACACCCAAGATAATGCATTCCCTTATGGATTCTAGAGTTCCCAAAGCCCTAAAAACATTTTCAACCTTTTCAAGACACTCTAAATCCTCAAAAAAACCATGATTACAATGGAAAATAGGAAATGGAAAAGAATATTTTGACATTGAAAATATATTGGGATTCTAGTTAGGGCCAAAAACCAAAATATACTCTCTATAATCCTTTATAACCTTTAATTGTAGAACGATTTAAATAACATAAAAATTGAAGACTGATTCAACATTAATCAAAAATTAAACTAAAATAAAATCCCAAACAAAAACAGAATTTTCAAAAAACAGAACATCACAAAACAATACAACAATCACCATTCCTAATTCGAAAATCATTTTACTCCAAGACAATTTCAAAATACCAAATCCCATTTCCAAATACAATTCAAACAACAAATCCCACATTCAAATTTAAGTTCCCATTCAATACCCCTTGAACTAAAAATAGTCCGAGAACTCTAATTTAAACCCCAAAACACCACTTACATTTCCTCTTTTGAAACCACACATCATATTATAAAAGTAATCCATCTCTTTAACAAAACAATACTTTATAAAATAATTAATTTTGAAAAACCCATTTTCAAAATTTATTTCCTTTCAAAATAAGCCTACATGAAACAAAATCATATCATTGAATAAACCACACTAAATCATCTTATGTGGTAGTCTACTGGTAATGAATCACATGGCCACATAGTTTAGAAGACCTTATGCTAAGATTACACCAATAATTAGATTTATTTTAAACCATTCACTCAATATCAACATGGTTCACTATTCCTTGTAATCTCATCATCTATCACTATCTCAATTACACTTGTATCCCCCAATATGTAGAATCTCATCTAACAAAACAACCCCCCATAGATTGAACACTAATTAAAAATTAAAGAGTTAAATCCTAATTTTCTGTGGTAACTTGAAACTTGGAATGGGTAAGAGTTCACAATGCTCTCCCTTCCCTTACCTCTTGTGTTCTGACAGTCCAATCTCTAGTCTACCTAACACCCCAAATAAAAAATTGCTGCTCTTATACCATTTTTTGTTAACTATGATTGGTCAAACCTAATAACAATACGCAAACCAGTCTACGACAATGGTCATAGGGAGTCCTTGTTCTCAAGAAGATTATGATGAGGAAATGGTAATCAAAGATAAATCATTGGGGATGGATTAGAATATAAATTTTAAACATATAGAAAATAGATTATGCAATATAAACTGAATACATTGACCACTATAAAAAATAAATACATAAACATATTGAAATCCATCATACAAAAAATAATAATACCCAACCACCACCTAAAATGGTGTCCTTGTGACCTCTAAGTCACCACCATCCTCAAAACCAACCTACTCTATAAGAAAACCATATCTATAACCTTGACACATAAAATTGGTCTTGTATACCAATGATGAGTGGAACAAGTATAGTGGGAGAATAAAAAAACTTTATAGGTTAGAACTAAATAATGAATACGTTTCAATTCCAAAAAAATATATAAACACTAGTTTGAAAATAAATATATAAAATATGTTTGAATCATTTAAGAAACCAAATATAGATTTCCATTGATCCCCTTTTTAAAATGATATATGGCTTCCATTTTTAAAATATATTCCATTTCATAACCCACTTTTGAAAACAAAATTCCATGTAGAAAACAAACCCCATGTAAATTCAAAAGAGAAAGGAAAATATGAACTAAGAATAATAGTAGAGTATATTAAGTAATTCCATAGATATAGGTAATAGAATAAAGTGTGAGAAAACATAAAAAAAATAGAATCATGTAACCAAAGGTCCACAAAGTAAATTAATAACATACTACTAAGTAATCATAGAAATTTCCTAAACACCTTTAGAGGTGACCATTGAGGTACTCGATTCGGACCCACTACTACAAAAATGGGCAAGAAAAGCGCTACCTTTATCAGCGGTAATCAAAAAGCGCTGATAAAGGATAATCTTTATCAGCGCTATTTAAAAGCGCTGATAAAGGGATGATTTATCAGCGCTTTTCTAGCGCTGATAAAGGAAAGGTTTTAACAGCGCTAGAAAAGCGCTGATAAAGCCCCCCATTATCAGCACTTAAATTTTAGCGCTGTTAAAGGTCACCATTAAAAGCGCTAGAAAAGTGCCGATAAATCCCCCCTTTATCAGCGCTTTTTAGCGCTGTTAATGGTGACCTTTAACAGCGCTAGAAAAGCGCTGATAAAGCCACCCTTTATCAGTGCTAAAATTTAAGCGCTGATAAAGGGGGGCTTTATCATCTCTTTTCTAGCACTGTTAAAACCTGTCTCCGATTTTATTAAAAGGAGGCCGATAGTCTCCTCTTTTTTATCGTTCCCTAAGCTCTCGCGGGACTGTACCCTTGTGACTGCTTCCTCCCCCCGATCTTCCCTTTGCCGGACCTCCGCCGTACTCCTTCTCCTTCTTCTCGACCCTCTTCCGCGGATCTTCCTCCCTTCCGAACCCTACTCCTCCTCTTTAACGGTTGGCGGCTCCTCCCGTGCACCCCTACTCCGGTGGTCGCGTCTTCTAGGAAGCGCAGAAAGCTCCCTCAACTCTTTGGACTTTCGATTTCTTCACCCAAGTTATGTGGATGCCCTAAATATTGTTTTGCAGTGTAGGTTTTTATGTGGTTGTCATTTATTTGTCGCCTCTGCTTCCCCTCCTCCCTCTTTTCAGACTGAATCAATGTAATTCACTCTACTCCTGGTGATGATTTTTTTGCATATGTTTTCGCTTATTCTTTCTTCAAATCTTCTACTGCTGTGTGTTTTTTTGATTTGATTTTACTTATGTTAGTAATGTTTATTTCTACTGCATCATGAATTTACTCCACTTTAACTTCAATTGGTTCTGTTACTGGTGTTGATAGTGAGTCACATTAGGGGGGGCTGGTTTGCAGGGGTGTGAGGGGGGGCTGGTGTGTGCAGGGGTACGGGATGGGTAGGTTTGGTGTATGAAGGCAGGGGGGAGAGGGGGTTGGCGTGTGTAGGGGGGAGGCTGGGTTTGGTGTGTGCAGGCAGGGGGGAGAGATAGGCTGGGTTGGTTTAGTGTGTGTAGGCAGGGGGAGAGGGGACAAGATGGTTTGCAAGAGGGAGTGGGTAGGTGGCATGAGGGGGGAGGGAGGCCGGTTGGTGGTGCTGCTGGAGGGGGATGGGTCTCGCGTGCTGGTGGGGGGGGGGGGGGCTGGTTTGTAGGGGGCAGGCTGGTTTGCTGGGGGAGTGTGTGTGTAGGGGGGAGGTTGGCTGGCAGGCGCAGGGGTGCAAGGAGGCTGGTGGTGCAGGGGTGCAGGGGGGGGGGGGTCTAGTGTGCAGGCACGGGGGAGAGGGGGGCAGGCTGGTTGGTTTGCAGGGGGAGGGGGAGGCTGGTGTGTGTGTGCTGGGGGGAGGGTGCGGGGGTGCAAGGCTGCTGCAGGCTGGTGTAGGGGTGCAGGGGTGCCATACAGGGGTGGAGGGGTGTTGTGCGGGGGTGCAGGAGGGGGGAGGGGAGGGGGTAGGGAGTGCAGGGGGAGGGGGGCAGGGAGTGCAGGGGGAGAGGGTTGTTTTGTTGTACGTGGAACAGGAGGGGGGAGGCTGGTGTGCCTGGGGGAGGGGGACATAGGGTGCAGGGGGCTGAAATTTTTGTGCAGGGGGGCTGAAAGTTTTGTGCGGGGGGGGGGGGGGTCTAGGTTTTTTGTGCAGTGGTGTAGGAGGGGGGAGATTGTGCAGGGGGGAGGGGGAAGGGGGAGAGGGGTGTTGTGTTGTACAGGGTACAGGAGGGGGGGGGGGCTGGTGTGCCTGGGGGAGGGGGCAGAGGGTGCCGGGGGAGGGGGCTGAAATTTTTGTGCAGGGGGGCTGGTTTTTTTGTGCAGCAGGCTGGTGCAGTGAAGGGGGTCCATCGGGTTGGGTCTATGGGGGTTGGGTTTGAGTGGACGGTTCGGGTCCTTTGGGTTGGGATGGGTTGGATTGGTTTGGGTCGGGTTGGGTCGGGTTTACACATATAACCCGACCCAAATTGACCCGACCCTCGATGGGTTGGGTTGGGTTGTGTCCTTCGAGCATGTGACTGGTAACCCGACCCCACTGGGTCGGGTTGGGTCAGGTTGGTTGCCCTGGAAGCTTGTGACCCGACCCGACCCAACCTGAAATTTTTTGTTCGGGTTGGGCCTCGAAACACCTCCAACCCGACCCGACCCGACCCATGGACACCCCTAGTTTATATGATGCACTATTGTGCCGTGTGGTGAACCTTCTGCATGTTTACTATAAAATGTAAAATTAATTTAGTAGATTATCATGTCTTAAATTGGTTAGTCATTGTGCACCAAAATTATTCTTTGGAGGTTGTATTCCTTACTCGAATCACCCCCTTATGGTGTGTTTCTTATATGCCCATGACCCCTATTGATCTTTGGCTTGAAATTGAACCACCTTTGACATGTGTTGATATATCCCATGCCCATGGGTTTATTAAAGGGAATTAATGATATTTATGTGTAATGGACATACCCATGGACTACTTGATCACTTATAAATGAATTAAATAAAAGTTGAATGGTAAGGCCATGTTCCTTAACCATTTTTAAACAATATAGTGCTATTGATTATATACCTTGGACCCCATCTTACTAATTATCAGTTATAAGACTTAAATTTATCAAATTAATTGATAAAATGCAAGGGTGATATTCCTTAGACTTGATCATAATATGATATGGATGTGATTACATCATTATTACCTTCTTTAATGAATATGATGTTTCATATTGATTATTTGGAATTAATAGACATGAACTTCCATATTGCTTATTCAAAATTAATGGAATTAACATTCTATATTGTTTGTTTGGAATTAATGGACATGGCGTTCTGAATTGCTTATTTATAATTAATGGACATGAAATTCCTTATTATTTATTTGGAATTAATGGACATGAAGTTCCATATTTCTTATTCAAAATTAATGAACAATATGCTCCTTATGGTTTACATGGAATTAATGGACACGATATTCATTATTGTTCATTTGTAATTAATGGACATGATGTTCCATGTTGTTTATTCAGAATTAATGGCGATGAATAAAGATTGGATGGATGCTAATCGTCTGACAATAGAGTATGAGAACGGAGTGAAAGAGGTCATCAAGTTTGCACAGTATCATGCAAAGGATCCTTCTCAACTCCTTTTTCCGTGTTTACGTTGTTGTTATTCTAGACTGATTACTCCAGAGGAGTTGGAAGGACATTTGATATGTCACGGAATAGATAGGAGTTATAAATGTTGGAATAAACACGGGGAAAAAGCGAATGTAGCTATTGGCTGGAATAAAACTGCATTTTATGGATCATCAGATATGATTACAAATATGGATAATGAATAAGACCGTATAGAGGATGTGATTACAAATATCAATGATGATGAAGATTGTATTGAGGAAATGACAAGGACAGTTGAACATGAACTCCGTGATTTCCCAAAATTGTTTGAGAAGTTAAAGAGTTGTGCAAAGACGCCATTGTATGCTGGTCGCACTAAATATATTGCATTGTCAGCTGCACTGAAGTTGTATAAATTGAAATCAGGCAACGGATGGAGTAATGTCAGTTTCACAGAACTACTTTCTCTTTTGAATGACATGCTTTCAGAAGATAATGAGCTCCCAAGACAGACATATGAAGCTAAACAAATGCTACACTTTATGGGTATGATTTCTGAAAGAATACATGCCTGCCCAAAAGACTGTATATTGTTTCGCAAGGAGAACAAATCACTTACAGAATGCCCAAAGTGTGGTGCTTCTCGATACAAGAAAGATGAACGCATTCCTACGAAAGTTGTATGGTACTTTCCAATCATTCCAAGGTTGAGGCGTCTATATGGATGTACCCCGTTGAACGGTATATGATGATTATGAAAGGGTATGTCAAAAATCGAAGTCGGCCAGAGGGTTGTATTGTGGAGCGATATATTGTTGAGGAAGCCATTGAATTCTGTACCGAATACCTATCTGATGTGGAAAGCATTGGTCTGCCGAAATCTCGTCACACTGGACACATTGAGGGTGAGGGAATTTCTGGAAGAGATGTTGTGACAATCAATATTACTGATCGGGAGCAGGCCCACCTTTATGTTTTTCATAACATTAGGGAGGTTGCTCCATATATTGAAACCCACAAAGAAATTTTGAGGCAGTTGAATCCTTCAAGGGCTGAAAAATGGATAGCAAATACACATAATCACCAGTTTATAGGATGGTTTCGAGACCACATTTTTAAGGAGTTAGATGAAAATCTGAATTCAATTTCAGAACGACTTAGATGGCTAGCTCCCGGACCAAGAGTGTATGTATTATCTTACAATGGTTATGTAATTAATGGTTATACATTCTATACAGATAAACATGATGAAGATAGTACCATGCAAAATAATGGAGTAACACTTGTGGCTGAAGCGATGTATGTTTCTAGTAGTAAGGATTGGAATCCAATTTTCGCGAATATGTCATACTTTGGCATTATCAAAAGAATATGGGAGTTGGATTATACGACATTCCAATTGCCTATTTTTCAATGCAACTGGGTTGATAACAACAGTGGTGTTAAAATAGATGAATTGGGATCTGTGAAAGTTGATTTCAGTAAAGAAGGGTACAAAGACGAACAATTTATAATGGCATCACAAGCGGTACAAGTGTTTTATGTTCCAGACCCCGCAAACCGAAAGTGGTCGATTGTTCTGTTATCGTCCAAAACTACTGAAGGGTCCAATGAAAATTCAATTGAGGGTGATCCTTTCAGTGGGACATCGCAATAATTTCGCAGCGGTCCCAATGAAGACGACGTTTTGTATGTTAGAGGAGACCATAATGAAGGGATTTGGATTATCGATAGATGTGTCAAATCCATTCAGCCTTTGAAAAAAAAAACAGTTCAATAAACAGGTTATATTTTGTTTGTAATATAAATATTGTTATCTCATGTTATAATCTTATCATTATTGCATTTATGTAATCCAACTTAAATATTAAACCTTTTTTTGCAGATAATGACTTCTGCACGTTCTAGTGCTCTTAACCTCGAGGCTGAACAAGCCTCTCAAGCTGCTGCCGCTGCTGCTTCTGCTTCTGCTTCTGCTGCTGCTACTGCTGAACAAGCCTCTCAAGCCTCTCAAGCCTCTCAATCTCAACATATTGTTGTTGGTACTACTGCTGCTATTGGTGCTCCTATTTTGAGGTCCAACAACCATCTGAACATGCTGATGCTAGGATTTTAGATGAAAACATTGATGATGCTGATATAGATGAAATGTTTGGGGATAAAGGAGTGACATCGCAGAAAAACAGATGCGTCGTAGTTTAACAGTGTTGGCTAATGTTTTGAAGGGAAAGAGAAAAGGAATCAAATTCGATGTTGGGTGGAATGCACGAGGCCAACACGTTAACACCAACAAGGCAATGTTTAGCAGTTACGTTGGAATTGTCACTCGGAAACGCGTGCCGATTGACATAGCTTCATGGAACCATGTTTCGTCCGGACTGAAGGCTGTGTTGTGGGATGAAATTACGGTAACATTTTGATTTCATTTCGTTAATTTAGTAGCAAATAAAATAATGAAACAATGTCTTATTCTTCACAATCCATTGCAGAGTTCATTTATAGTTGATGATTCACACAAGACTTATGTACTAAGGCTTGCAGGAAGGTGTCATCGATGTTTTCACACTCTTCTTACAAAATATCATGTGAAAGATTCCAAGGGTAAAATAAACCTGCAACCACCCATTTTCTACAATAACTTGATATCCCAAGAATCATGGGATTCATTTGTTGGTCATCGTGGGGATCAAAAGTTTCAGGTACATTGTGACTGATAATATGTTGTTTGAGGATATACATGTATTCATCACTTTGATTGTCAATATTTCATTTATGAAACAGCAACTCAGTACTGAAAACAAGGAATGCGCATCAAAACCGACGTACCCCTATCGTAAAGCAAGGATGGGGTACGCCTCACTAGAAAAGAAAATGGTGCGTATTTTAAATTTACAGTGATATTGTTATGTGTCAAGAAACAACTTTATAAAAATATTTCTTTATTTATATGTAGATTGATGCCTCTGAAACCAAACACACATCCATCCCTCATCATGTGCTATGGAATGAGGCACGTGTGGATAAGGAAGGGAATTTGTTTGATGAAAACACACAAAAAGTGTGGGAAATATGTGCAAGTATGACACGATAAAATGTTTTGTTTTTAAATTGCTATTACATAATAATAATTACTTATTTTCTTATATTCGACAGTCACAGGAGTCAGGTACTCTTGCATCTGGTGCAGATATATTAGCGATAGCTTTGAAGCGACCAGAACAATACGGTCGCGTTAGAGCTGGGGGGTTTGGGGTGACACCCCGAGTATATTATGAGAAAAAAAACAAGAGGATCAAAAAATGAAGAAATGACAGCAATGAAAAATAGACTAGAAACTCTTGAAGAACAATTTCAATGGCAGGGAGAGTTGCTAGCAACTTTAATGGGTCCGAAGCCAAGAGAAGAGACAACTCAGGAACTACCAGCGCCTGAAGATCCTGCCCCACACCACACCAGCTTTGAGGCAAGCCATTCCCCTGAAAGAGCTGTGTTAGCTGTGGTAATCAATATTCTATTAATTTTTATGATAAAATGTGAATCAGACAAACACTGATTTCTTCCTATACTGATCTTCTGTTGGGTGATAATGATTGTGATTTATTTCTTTCAACACCCACCTATCGCCTTGTAGCGAGGGCTACAGTATTCAACATCTCAGAGCACATGCTGCACAATAGAGCACTTCCAAAAGATCATCTGAAAGTGACAATTACGGTAGCTCATGATCCAACAGCACAACTACCTATTCCACTTGATGATGATGATATTTGTACAGTCGAACAGGCTATTGGGACATTAATTGCATGGCCATCACAACTTGTGAGACTACATGCCGAAAAAGAGGTATTTATTTATAGTTTTTTAAGCCAAACCTTAAAAAAAAGGTATGAACCAATGAATTTTATTGTAGACGAAGAAAGGGGATGAAGTGAAAGGAGCATCGAAAGGATCGACCAAACGATCCAAAATATCTACTGAAAGTGGAATTACCCCGCCTATTCTCTATCCACATTTAATAGAATTGAAGACTCATGTGGATACGAAGTTGACAAATGGTAGTAGCCATGTAGTTGTTTTTGAAGAGAATATGTATGGAGAGGAAATACAAGATTTTGTTGCTGCTGAAAATGTAAATGAGATCCTTGAGTATCAGTGGCTCGGCGTCACAAGTGTAAATGTGTATATGGGGTATGTTTTCAACCCCGTCGCTTTTCCAAAAGATGATATATTGTGCTAATTATGATTAAATACATTTTATATTATTGGAAGACGTATATATGAAAAGCAGTTGAAGGGTTTTCCTCATGAGCCAATGTTTGGACTCGTCAGTCCTCATATCACATCAACACAAGAAATAGAATTATCAGAATCAGAAATTAAGGAATGAGCGACTGCTTTGCTGAATGCATTTGACAGCAAGATAACGGATGACCGACTCTTCCTCATACCAACCATGAAAGGGTAAAACTCTACGATTAAAGCATATCAATTATATTTTCATTTCATTCATTACTTTTTCCTTTTTGTGTATTTAGGCAACATTGGATGCTAATTGCGGTGCATTTGGATACTCCCAAGATTTATTTTCTGGACTCAAAGCACGTATATCCAACAAACCGACCGCATGTGATGCAGTTTTTAAATCTGTAAGACACTACATCCTAAGTTTTAGGTCTAAAAATAAATTTATATAATATATATTATCTTTTACTGAGGATTCTGTTATGATAGGGTGGTGTACCAATATCGTCTAAATCATGGTATGAGGACAGGGGCTAAGCATAAGGAGCCGAGCAAGTACTATGTTTGGACAAATATCAGGGTATATATAATAAAATTGCACTATCCAAGCATATATGAAACACAAGTTACTTACTTGCCTCAAGATCAATGTTTCTGCAGTGTCAAAAACAAACAAACGACAAAGATTGCGGTTATTATGTTTGTAGATTCATGAAAGAGATCGTTTTCAATGGACAAATTAGCATCCCTAAAGAGGTATTTTCGAAAACAAGTACTATTTCATTTAAATTATTTATTAATTCTTTATTTATATATTTTTCAGTACTATTATGAATGCCGAAAAGCGTCATATTCACAAGACGATGTAGATATGTTCAGAAATGAGTGGGCCGCATACCTGATGCACGATTGTCCAGATATAGCATAAAGATCTGACTTTTATTGCAAGAGTTGCAGACGTGTATAATTGGCGGAAATTTTTGAGAGGGGTTCATGGGGATAAAAAGATGAAACATTCTTGTATGTAAATGTTTGTAGAAAAATTGTAATTATTTTTAAATAAAACATTCTTTCTCTAGTGGGTCATTTGTCCATTTTAACAGATGAAATGCACTAATTACATGCAAGAATGATGGACCACATTTCTTTGGCCTTTGGACAAAAAAACCAGTAAAATCTCCAAAATACCTTCATATCATGCATGAACCAGTAAAATCTCCAAAATACCTTCATATCACGCAGTTCTGAAAAGAGTCGCTATTTAAAAGAAAGTCACAAGTTTAGATACATCTCGAGATGGTTAGTTTAAAGACATTTTGAGGGACACTACTAAATACATTCTCAGATATGCACACATTCCCCACTTTTAGATCGTTGTATACTACAATGATCTTCCAAACAAGATATGCATTAGAACGCTCATAATACATAGAGCAATTCACTGGCCACCTTCGAGAATGATCTGAAGCACAAACCATGAAAACATTCTGTTTTTCCTTGAAAATTCTCTTGGCGAACTGGAATGGCAACTCACTCTTGTGATTTTGCGTCTCTACTTGTCTCTTCATGTGTGCAGCTATTGCCATTCCACTTAGCTAAGAGAATTTTCAAGGAAAAACATAATGCTATCATGGTTTGGGATTCAGATCATTCTCAAAGGTGGGAAGTGAATTACTCTATGTATCATGAGCGTTCTAATGCTTATCTTGGTTTTCCTTAAGTTTCAGCAGAATCTGAATGCGTTTGGTCGGTTTGTCGTATGTCAGTTCTTGATTTCACTTAAAATTAAGTCCATTTTTAACAAAACATAGACACTGTGAGTGGTGTTGGCCACATCGGGCCTCTGATTGATGTGGGGTTGACTCGTACACGTCACACATGAGTAATGGATCGTTGGGCAAAAGTATCAACACAATCAGAAGCCGTTAGATCGGTTTGGCGTGTGTACGTAAAATATTGTCCCTTTTAAACAAATTACATACACTTGGAGTGATACCGGTCACACCGTGTCTCAGATTGAGGCGGGGTTGACTCGTACACATCACATATGACCCATGAATCGTTGTTCTAAAATGTTAACACAATACGAAGGCGTTTGGTCGGTTTCCCGTATGTCAGTTGTTGATTTCTCACTTAAAAATAAGTCCATTTTGAACAAAACAGAGGCACTTGGAGTGGTGCAGCCACACCGCGTCTCGGATTGAGGCGGGGTTGAGTCGTACACATCACATATAACCCATGAATCGTTGTCCTAAAGTGTCAACACAATCCGAAGGCATTTGGTCGGTTTCCCGTATGTCAGTTGTTGATTTCTCACTTAAAAATAAGTCCATTTTGAACAAAACAGAGGCACTTGGAGTTGTGTCAGCCACAAAAGGCCTCAGATTGAGGCGGGGTTGACTCGTACACGTCAAATTTGAAGG
Organism: Viscum album; assembly: GCA_963277665.1. Taxonomy (NCBI): domain Eukaryota; kingdom Viridiplantae; phylum Streptophyta; class Magnoliopsida; order Santalales; family Viscaceae; genus Viscum; species Viscum album. Next base: position 1,378,195,754 of record OY728156.1, read on the forward strand.
TGAGTATGCATACACGATAGTTTAGCTTCTTAGAGAAGAGTTTCTGGAAGAGTATAAAATACATGAAGCAATGAAGATCATTAGAGTGTTGGAGCAAATGTGGTTGCTACAAACAATGTGGAAATCGGCTTGTGTAAAGCGACCTAAGTTACAACTTGCAGGTATTGTACCATATTTTTTTCTGGAAGGTTTCAGTTTAAATGCATTTTGGAATGATCATTGCTAGCCATTGTCTTTTAGGTTTTTTTGACAGCCGAGGGAAGAGGGTGGGGTCTGTAGACATTGGAGGATATGTCGAAGGGTGATTTTGTGTGTGAATATGTTGGATAAATGTTAACTCCCGTAGTTCTGAAAAGAGTCACTATTTAAAAGAAAGTCAAAAGTTTAGATACATCTCAAATGTGACGTGTACGAGTCCACCCCGCCTCAATCAGAGGCGCGGTGTGACCGGTGTCACTCCAAGTGTATGTATTTAGTTTAAAATGAACAATATTTTACGTACATACGCCAAACCAATCTAATGGATTCTGATTGCGTTGATACTTTTTCACAACGATCAATGACTCATGTGTGACGTGTACGATTCAACACCGCATCAATCCGAGGCCCGGTGTGGCTGACACCACTCACAGTGCCTCTCTTTTGTTCAAAATGGACTTATTTTTAAGTGAAATCAACAACTAACATGCGGCAAACAGACCAAACGCATTTGGATTCTGTTGAAACTTAAGGACAATGATCCATGGGTCAAATTTGACGTGTAAGAGTCAACCCCGACTCAATCCGAGGCCAGGTGTGGCCGACACCACTCAAAGTGCCTCTATTTTGTTCAAAATGGATTTATTTTTAAGTGAAATCAACAATCGACATATGGGAAACTGACCAAACGCCTTAGTATTGTGTTAACACTTTAGTACAATGATCCATGGGTCATATGTGACGTGTACAAGTCAACCCTGCTTCAATCCGAGACGCGGTGTGGCCGGTATCACTCCAACTATATGTATTTTGTTTAAAATGGACAATATTTTACATATATACACCAAACCGACCAAAAACATTCGGTTTCTATTGAAACTTAAGGACAATGATCCATGAGTCAAATTTGACGTGTACGAGTCAACCCCGCCTCAATCCGAGGCCCGTTGTGGCCGAAACCACCCAAAGTGCCTCTGTTTTTGTTAAAAATGGACTTAATTTTAAGTGAAATCAACAACTAACATACGACAAACCAACCAAACACATTTGGATTCTGTTGAAACTGTAGAACAACGATACATGGGTTAAATGTGACATGTACAAGTCAACCCCTCCTCAATCCGAGGCCCGGTGTGGCCGACACCACTGAAAGTGCCTCTATTTTTGTTAAAAATGGACATAATTTTAAGTGAGAAATCAACAACTAACATACGGGAAACTGACCAAACGCATTCGGATTCTATTGAAACTTAAGGACAATAATCCATGGGTCAAATTTGATGTGCATGAGTCAACCCCGACTCAATCTGAGGCCCGGTGTGGTCGACACCACTCAAAGTGCCTCTGTTTTGTTCAAAATGGACTTATTTTTAAGTGAAATCAACAACTGAGATATCCACCTAATATGTAGTGTAGACCCTCCCCCAAGACTTGGCATGAATTTTTGAGATAAACAAACATGGGGGAGATTACATGGCTTTCCTACATGGAATATATCCCACTACACGTATTTAATGAGCGAGCTACGCAGTTTATCCCTTGTACAGATACACACGAAGAATCACACAGGATCGACGTCATGTACTAACATAGGGCAAGGGTGCATAAGAGGACACAAGATAAAAGGGTAACACGTATATGTTTTTTAACATGCCATGTAATTTCCTATTGATATGACATGTATATTCACACAGGCAGCTGAACGTTGGAGTTACCCAGGGTAAAGGGACAAGGCATGTGACCCTTTAAATGACACATAATTTTATGTACCATGATTGATCTCTTTGAACACTATATCAAGGACATATTTCATTAGGGTTGGATCCCATGATCCTTCCTAGGATGGTTTTGGTATCTTTTCCTACTTACCGTAGTATGATCGCTTCAGCAGGACGTCCTAGACATAGTTGGAGTCTCTCCGAAAGTCCTGGAGTGAGATCATATATCTATTTTTGAGGTCCAGGTAGAGTCTTGTATCAATGCAACCAATCCTACCAGACATCGATCCTATATATAGAATGTTAATCTTGATGTCTCATTACAGTCCCCAAGTTTATGATATGTTACCTTTTTTGTATTAATATACATAATTACTAAGGGGGATGGTTGGGAGAGTTGGGATATCCTTTTTATGTATTGCAGAATGATTCAAGGAGCACGGGCTCTGCACGATTTGTCAAAACCAAGTGGAAATCCAAGGAGAAACAATGCATAGTGGAATGTTCTAGTATTTATCTTCTGAGTTGTGTAGGAATATTTTGTGATACTATGTAATGAGGTAGTTTTTGTTTCTGGGTAGACGGTATCTAACTCATGGTAAGAACACTGTTTGGTTGGGTTGTGATCGGTTGATGACATGCTTGTGGTTGATATACTGGTTTTAGTGCAGGTCTGTGGTTGATATACTGGTTTTTGTGCAGGTCTGCTCGGCTGGCTGTACTGGTGCAGGTTTTTTATTAGCAGTAGGAAGGGATTTAACAACGCTTTTTTAGCGCTGTTAAAGGCGACATTTAACAGCGCTAAAAAGCACTGTTAAAGGCAACATATAACAGCTCTTTTTAGCACTGTTAAAGGTGTCCTTTAAAAGCGCTTTTTTAGCGTCGTTAAAGGTGACATTTAAATGCACTTTTTTAGCGCTGTTAAAGGTGACATTTAACAGCGCTAAAAAAGCACTGTTAAAGGACCCCCCCCCCCTTATCAGCGCTGAGCTTTACAGCGCTTTTCTAGCGCTGTTAAAGCCCGATTTTAGCGCTGTTATTGCCCGTTTTTGTAGTAGTGACCCATCTACTTCAGTATGATACAATCCATGATCAATAACTGACTTTGATGCTCTAACCAGCCTCAATATTGGAAATGATTACTTGAGTTCTCACTCTCTAAGGAGATCTAGTCCATTAAATTCAGGCATAAATACTAATCATCAATTGCTCTTCTAGATGACCTCTATGAATCCCATGATAATAGAACAATGGAAATTGAATAGTTCATGACACTCTTTGAATTCAATATAAATTAATGATACCACCATCCATGCCTTTCCTACTCCTTGATACCATCTATGAAAAGGTTGTTACAATGGAGAGAAAACCATATGGGTTACCAACACACAAAAACCCTTTAAAAGTGAAAACCAGTAATAAATTTAATGATATTTTAAATCCAAATTCTAAAAACATATCAATGTACCAACTAGGACTCTTTATCTGAAAAAGAATTCTTTTAGGAAGGAAAATTTTTTTTTCCTAACCATTACCAAACCCAAGTCAATTGTACAACCATAACATACAAGGATCAAAATTGGGAAAGCTTTGGAAAACCCCAATTAAAACCAAATTATAGGTCATTTGAAAACTAGGAAGTCAATTGTAAATACATTTACAGATTTAAATATACCTATTTGGAAGAAAGATGGGAAATTGAGATAAAATTATAGGAAAGTGTTTTTTAAAACAAAATCCATTAAATGTACGTTTTATTGAGTTTCTATTTATTTTTATGTGCATAAAAATATTTTCACCTTGTGAATATATAGATATTCACATATTAACTTACACATAAATATATAACCACCAGAATTTTCATGGGATTGATCAAATAAGAACAATAAGAATCACACATAAAGTAGAAGAGTTCTAACATAAGCATCACATTATTAAGAGGCACAAAAACCTGTCCAAACCAAAATTCTACATGTGTACCAAGTTAAGAAAGCTAAAATAATTTGAAACACCATTTCAAAATACCCAAAACCATTTTAATAGCCCAATTGGAATTTCTATCAAACACATTATATACATATACATATAGTCATAATTATGGAAACCCTTTGAAAACTGATTTTCTACCAAGCCAAGAATATAAAATTTCATAAAACCCCATAATAACAAAAAAAATCAAGATGATCACATTTAAAATTGATTTAGTAAAGATTAATCATCTTATGGAATTTTTTATAAAATAAATGGACAGAAAAAGATACCCCAATGTTGTGTGAATACAAAAAAACTCTAAAATAATGAAGAAAATGGTAAAAGACAAAAAATAAACACCCTAAAATTAAAATAAAGAAACCACACCATATAACCATCAAAAAATAGTTTAAAAAATATAGTACCAATATAAGAAATAGAAATAAACAAAATCAAGTAAGAAGAAGACTTATCAAAGGAGAAACCCACCCAAAAATTGGGGTAGCGCCTAAAATTGAAGAATAAGGAGAGAATGAAGGAACCAAAGTCTCCCAATAGGCTTAAAAATGAGTGAGGGAGGATAGGGGTAATTTTTTTTGAAAACCCCAGAAGGAAAAACTGAAAAAGTTCCATTTTTAAATGACCTAGGAAGACCACATGGTGTGGAAGCTTGGTCTTCCAGACCCTACTCTTTAATCGAAATGTCACTTGGTGTTATTTACTAGGATACATGACCTCATGTATAAGGTCATATGACCTACTAGAGAATTTCATACAGCTATGAGAATATTTATGTGGTCTTGAGAGACCCATTGTCTAAGATGAATGGTTTGAAGGGGAGGTGGTGAAAAGTTGTGTTCCTGAATGTAAAGTCTAGATCGACCTACTATATGAAATGCATGGTTTTCCCTAGACTAGTACATGGTTTCCCTTTCATATGAACCCACTATTCACCACCATCCAACCTTGAAAAAAAGACTCAGAAGCTCAAAATTGTCATCTAGAAATAAAAAAACACCAATAAGATCAATTACCAAGAAAAGAATAAAATAAAAATAAAAAGGAGTTAAGGGTGTGATACATTATATAGTGTATTGGGAATCACCACCTATTTACATTAGTTTATTAATCACATTGACTCATTTCTAATATTGTATCATGTAATTCAACTTTTTTCTGATAATGTACCAAGCACATTGACTTGTTTCCCATAATTATCACATAAGATCTAAAACATTACCCAATGCATTAGAAGGATATATATTTATTGTCCTACACAAAATATAATAGAAACAATACATATTTGTTCCAAATTATTATAAAACATTCATCATATAATCATAACGAATCCCATGGAAAGAATTTGGGTTTCATAAACTCTTTATCATTTCAACATAGTATATCTCATTGGAAATCGAAAGGTTTTATTAAATTTTCATAATCCTAATAATTAACCATATAATGAAGAAGGATAATTTTTTCACTGGATCGTATCCCCATTAAATAATAAATAACATCAAGGATGTTATCATTGATCAAAATTCCCATAAAAGATCACTGTAATATTTCATGATGAAAATGCAGTTTTCGTTTTGAAATAACTTCTTTAAAAACTAAAAATTCAAAAAATATTATGGAAAACATTTTCTTTGAAAAAAAACCTTGGATACATGTAAAGTAATCTCCAAATCATTATGTATTCCTTATTTTTGTAAGTTATGTTCATTTTGTGTACTTTAAAACAATGAATCTTTTTGTATTTTTTCAAAAAAGTCAAAATTACCTCATTTTACAAAAGAAATAGAGTTTTTTTCAACCAATTTTAAAAAATTCAAAAATTGAGAAAAATAATTGTAGATATTAAAACCATTCTTTAATACATTTTTCCAAAACACTGACTTGGAAGAAAATAGATTTTTTATCAAATAGAAAAATAATGTCATATTTCTGGAAAAATATTATATCAGTATATTGATTACATAATGATAGGAAGAAGAAAGGAAAACATGAATTCTATAGAAATTTACATCATATAAGAAAATTTAAAAGGATTTATTAAATAAGGATCATATTTTTTCTGTAATGGATATTCAAACATAAATAATCCTGAATAAAATTAAATTGAGATGTAAATCACTCACCACAAGTCTTGAATTTCTTTATACATATTAAAACCTAATGTAAAATAAATTTATATTTATTATAAATATATTATAGAACGATATTTATATATATAATATAATTTATGATTTCATTATAACATCTTACCACTCTTTTATTAATAATTTGTTAATAAAATCACCATCCCTAGTGATAAGTACTTCATTTTTCATGCAGGTTTTGCTTCAATATTCTTGTTCCTTTTAATTTTATAATGGTAAATTAATACTAAAAATTTAAATAATTATATAAATATAATATATATTCATTATATGTATATTTATTATCATACATAAAATGATGATATAGAAAAATGATTTACATTGTTCATGAAGAACGTAGGTTATATGTATGCATAAACACAATTTTCAAGAAAGGTAAATAATAATTAAAATTAATTGTATCCTAATTATATCATATATATCAAATATATTAATTAATTATATCCTTATTAACATCCTCATAAAACCTAATACAATAATGAATCATATCACCTCGTGAAAGGGGTAGTCCACACGTAGGCATGAGGAACGTTCTTATTTTACAACATATGGGATAATGGTTTGAAATGGTTATTCCATCATCATAATAAAAATTAATTATATTGAATATAATTAATTATGTATTTTATAATGTATACCATAAATTTATAGGTTGTTGAATAAGGAATAAATTGAAAGAGGTCGGGTAAGATAATTACCTCAACTATAGTAAGCCTCCTTTAGATCCCATCTTAAGCCCCATTAATTGGTCTTTTAAGAAGAAAGTAACTTATATTTTTATAGAAATGTTTAGAATTTAATCAGGTAGGTTTATGTTGATCTAGAAATTACAAAAGTTCTGAGTAATATAGGGGAATTCGTTCCCTTTTATAAGTGACGACAGGGGAATTATTAGAGTTACATAAAATATTTAATTTATATAAATTAATTTTAAGGATCAAGTGTATAAAAATAAATATAATTGAAATATATAGTTTTTAAGAGAATAAATAGTCTCATAAAATAAAATTTTGATATTTTTAGTTTATTTTTTAACACTTATCTCTTCTTTTGAACCCCCATTACCCCTTTTGAAAATTAAAACAATATCAAAGTGTTTTACTTATTAAGGGCCATGAATTTTACCATAAAAATAAATGTTACCCATAAATAGACCACAATTGATATTTTCAACAATATCCCATTCACAAGAGTTAATATCATATTTTTGGAATTTTAAACCATTTATTAAAATATATTTTATTGCAATATATCATTAATTTCATTTTTTGGAACTACTCATTTACATTGATTTAAATGAAATCATTATAGTAATGTGTTTTTAATTTAAAAATTTAAAACATCCCCAATATGTTATATTTACCAATAAAATTCATAAAACACAATAATCAATCCAAATAGTGTTAGTTTTAATACATTTAAAATCATTTTATTTTTTATATTAATTAAATAAATACAGTTTTGACACTGAAAATTATTCAAAGTAATAAAAAATCACTAAAATTTAAAAAATACCATGATAAAAAAAATCATATTTAAAATATAAAATTAGGACCATATATATACATGTTTTATCTTAATGTAAAAAATTTCCAAACATAAAGTCATGAGAGTGGCATTTTTTATTAATTCTTTTCATAAATAAATATAAATGTTATAATCAAATAATAACATCACCAAGTGGCCATATATTTGATAATTAGAGGGAAATTTTCAAACTCCAACCATCTAATAGGATAAATTAATGTTTTATAGAAAATTTAAGGCCTTATTCTAAAGTTCTAACCCTATTTTATCTATTTTAACCTTACTGAGAAGAAAAATATTTCTCAAGGTTTATATTCTTAATGAACAAAAATAAAAGGGACCTATTAAAAAAATTTTGACTTTATGATCGCAAATAATGAATAAATTTTTCAATATTAAATTTTCATTAATTGTAGAAATTAATTTTAGATTAAAATGAAAAAATCAATGAAAAATGGTTTTTTAGAAAACTGCCTTTTAAGATATAAAAAATTATACAAATTTAAACAATTAAATTAATCATAATGTATAAAAATTGATTATTCATAAAAATTGAAATGTAATTTTACTTTTAAAAAATTTAAAAACTAAATGGAACTGTTAAAACTTTTGAAAAAAAAATCCCATTAAAATTATTATTTTTTACTATTCTCTAAAAATTTAATTTTTTAGAAAAAACCCAATGATTCACTATATGATAATGTTTACATGTTGATTTAAAAAGTTGTGTTCCATTAGTGAAAAAAAATTCTAAAACAGGTTGAAATTAATAATATTTTTTCTCACAAAGACAAATAAAAACCATTTAAGGAAAAAAATGAATGTATAAAGTGTTGAGCAAGTGTCATTTTCAAATATACAATATTTTATTATTATTAAGGAAAAATTGTTGAGAACAATACTATATCTATATATGATGATTTTGATGCTCATAAATACACATATTTGTTATTATAATGATTTTATCTTGAGTTTATTTCAGGAAAGTTATATTCTTTATATTCTTATTTCTAAAGAAATATTAAAGTGTTTGATAATCGTTAATCAATTGATAAGGTATTCATAGATCATTGAGAATGTTCTGGAAACACTATTCATACCCTACGTTAAGGAGCATAGTGTAATGAAAGAATCTGTTGTTTTAATTTATGGATTATCAGAAAAGTATGGTTAAACAACTATAAGTTATCAACAAACTATGGAAGAAGAACCCTACGTTTGCAAGGAACCTTACGTTGGGATTATCAGAAAATTATAGAAGAAGAATTTTACGTTTTTTTCTCAAAAGTATGGTTCATCAATCTTAATTTTGTTAAAAACCGTACGTTTGATTGAAAATATGGATCATGAACGTTATGTTATGAAGCATAGAAAATTATGGATCATATACCGTACGTTTGATGGTTGAAGAGAAAAGTATGGTTGATCAACCTTAAAATTGAGATCAACCTTATGTTTGAAGAATGGATCATAAAATCATGCTTTTCTGATCAACCTTATGTAGTGAACCTTACGTTCAGAGAATGTATGCTATGCAGTTCAACCCTACATTTGGCATCGAAGATTTAAATTACAACTTTAATAAAGAAACGGTATTTATGCAGATTATTTGGCTGATTTCTAGCCAGAATAAAAGCCTAAGTCTAAAGAAAATCATTGATAGATTAAAAGTTGTTTATTTATGTTTCAAAGGGTTTTTTTAAGAGGAGATTTTCATTGTGAATTTTAAGGGGTTTTATGACTACTCTGTTATTAAATCTTTTGAATATCGTGATTCTAAAAGAAAACTTATTTGGGTCTAAATTTAAAAGGAGAATGCCCATCTTTAATCTTTATATACTTTTATTATTTTGTATTACTATTAGAGAGGCAGATCATAGAAAAGAAGAAAAATATATATTAAGCTCTTTAGTTTTTCATTGTTACAATTTATTGAGACAATCGAGACTTATAGATCTGATTTTACGAAGAGCGATAGAGCTCTTTTTTCTGAAGAAGAAAAAACATGATTAAAGATTCACCGATTCTACATCAAATATCATTTTTAATTAAACTATTGTTAAAGTTGTGAATAATATTTCAAGTTCTATTGTAACTGGATCGACTCAGAAGTACTCTTACCTAAAGAACATCCTTTTTTAAATTTGATGATCCAATGACTGTCAATTGCGTGTTGTTGTAATTGTAAAGAACAATTGGAAAGTAATTCAAAGATCAAATACTCTTTTACTTTGAGTGACCTGATTCTCATACTAAGCTATGAGTTAGGTTCTGTGTGTGAGCTAGAAGGATCTGTTTAGCCTTAAAGTTGTAAAGGTTTCATCTTCCTGCACTCAATAGTGGAACGATCGGTTTATAAGAGGACCAAATAGTCGAAATCACCAAACTCGTGGAGTAGATATTTGGTGGAGTGGACTAGGGTCCTTCAATACCCCAAACCACTATACATCGTGCATCCTTTTCTATTTATTTTTAGCTACTTAATCATTCTAATAATGATAAAATAATAGTTCACGATCTCACAGAGAAATTGTAATACACACAATTCACCCCCCCCCCTCCCCTCTTGTGTATATTTTGTATAACCCGATCCAATAATTGGTATCAGAGGTGGTTCTTTTGATAAATCTATAACAAGATGAAATTTTTTGGATTATACAAAGCACAATGATTAATAAACGATAGGGTATGTTAATGGTTTGAGATCCCAAATTCAATGGTGAAAATTATGGATGTTGGAAATCAAGGATTATCATTTGTTTAATGAACCTTGGACACAGAGTCTACATGAAAATTCTAACTCCCTAGGTGATTCCAGAGAAACATGAATCATGGAGTAATGATATAGAAGAAGAGTTTGACACAATCTTGAATGCTATGAATGGAATCATATGTGGTCTAGGATCAGATGAATTCAATAGAGTATATCAGTTCCCAATGGCTTATGAAATGTGGAAGACAATTATAGTTTCTTATGATGGAACTGACAATGTCAGACAGATGAAGTATGCCACTAGATAATTGAAAGTTGATTCATTCCGAATGTTTAAAGGAGAAATTATCACCCATATAAATGGAAGGCATATAGAAATTGTTAATAGCATCACTACCATGGGAGATCCTATCAAAAAAGAAGATTAGGCCCTGAAAGTAGTGAGAGTACTACCACCATGATGGAATGGGATATCAGCTGCTATTAGAAAATCCTCACCAGTCAAAAATCTTAAAATGAGAGATTTAATTGGAACTCTTACGATGTATTAAGATGATATGGAATATGAAGCAAATGAGCATAATATTTTAATCAAAAAGTAAAATATTTCTTTGAAGGTAACATCTCAAAAGGAAAGTAGAAAAATAAAGAATGAAATCAAAGTGAAATCAGAGAAGTCTAATTTGTTTGATTTATATGTGGAACTAGATCAGCTATCCAGAATGTTTAGTAAATTCTACAAAATTAAGAAATGATTCATAAAATCCTTTAAAAAGGATGAAAAAGAACCAAAGTAAGTTAGATGATATGAATGCCAAAATATGGGTCACATTAGACCTGGTCGTCCCCAATTAAAAGGAGAAAAGAAAAAGAATTTTTTTAAAAATAATGATTATGAACAGAAAGACAAAAGAGCTATGAAAGCTACTTGGATTGTTTCTGAAGACTCCAGCAGCTCACCAAAGCCTTACTTGGAAAACGAAGAATCAAATGTGAAAGAAAACATGTGATTTATGGTAGAAGATGATGAGGAATAGGTCACAAAAACCAAACTGAAATATGGTATATGGATAGTGGATACTCTAGACATATGAGTGAAAACTCATCAAATTTCAAAACTCTAACTCAAAAGGATGGTGGTCTAATCACATTTGGTGAAAATTCCAAACGTAAAATTATTGGCATTAGAACTATTGGAGATCCAGAAGTTGTCTCAATCAATAAAGTACTCTATGTATAAGGATTGAATCAAAACCTGATAAGTATGTCTCAGCTTTGTGATGATGGTTTTTTTTTGATTTTTATAAAAACTATTGTTCTCTTTTTAAAAGATAAATTTCTTGAATTTAGAGTACCCAGAAATGATAATGTTTACACCCAGGTCTTAAATTCCATATGTAAACAAAACGTAAATTGCATAACTACAAAGATAAATGAATCTTGGGTCTGGCATAGAATACTTGTACATTTCAATATATATGCTTTACATAATTTATCTAAGAAACAATTAGTTTCCGATTTTCCTAGTCTCAAATTTGAAAGTGATAGATTTTGTGATGCATGTCAACTTGGAAAGTAGCACAAATCGTCCTTCAAATATATTAATAAAATTACTACATCAAAACCTCTCAAACCTATATATATGGATTTGTTTTTTCCATCAAGAATAGAAAGCTTGGCTGGCAAATTTTATGTATATGTTTTAGTTGATGACTATTCTATATTTACTTGGATTTATATTCTAAAATATAAAAATGAATCTTTTACTATATTTGAATGTTTTTGCAAAGCTGTTCAAAATGAAAAATATTCTAAAATAATTTCATTAATAAGTGATCATGGTGGAGAATTTGAGAATCTAGAATTTAATTCATTTTTCTCAAATATGGGTATTAAACACACCTTCTCTGCACCAACAACACATCAACAAAATGGAATTGTAGAAAGAATAAATAGGTATATTCAAGAAATGGCTAGGACTATGCTAAATGAATACAATCTTCCTTACTATTTTTGGACAGAATTTGTAAGCACCGCCAGTTATATAATGAATAGAGTTTTAATCAGACCAATTTTTAAACAGACACCCTATGAACTCTAAAATAAGTTAAAACCTAAAATAAATTACTTTAATGTTTTTGGATGAAATTTTTACACCGTAAACACCAAGGGAAATCTTGGTAAGTTTGATCCAAAATCTGATGAAGGCATTTTCTTATGATATTCTACTATTTCCAAAGCTTATAGAGTTTTTTTATAAAAAGGTAAGGATTGTTGAAGAATTGGTTTATGTGAAATTTGATGAATCTGTTCCCTTTGATAAAAGGAACGACCAAATTGATGAATCTAAATCTAATGATAACATTCGACTTGAGAACATAAAAGATTACTTTGAAAATGATTTAAATAAAATTCAGTCAAGTTCAAAAGGACTTGACATTGAATAACGTAATAGTGTACTACCCGGATAGTCTAGAACCCCAAAGAATCACCCTTTAGATACTATTATAGGAGACATAGACATTGGAATAAAAACCAAAAGAAATATAAGAAATCTTGTTTAATTATATTCCTTTCAATCCCAATTATAATCTAAGACATTAAAATAATCCTTAGTTTCCGAAAGTTGGATGATATCAATACAATAAGAACTAAACCAAATCAAGAGAAATAAAATTTGGAATTTATTTGAAAGACCTCAGAACTATCTAGTTATAGGAACTAAATAGGTCTTTAGAAATAAACAAGATGATCAAGGAATAATAACTAGAAATAAAGTAAGACTAGTAGCTAAAGGTTATAATTAGGATGAAAGTATAGATTATGATGAGACCTTTTCACCAGTAGCGATATTAGAAGCCATTAGGATCTTTCTAGCCTATGTATCTCATATAAACATTAAATTATTTCAGATGGATGTTAAGTCTGCTTTTTTAAATGGTTACTTATTATAAGAGATTTATGTTGTCCAACCTCCTGGTTTTGAAAATTCACAAAAACCACATTATATTTTTAAACATACTAAATCTTTGTATGGCCTTAAACAGGAACCTAGATCTTGTTATGAAATATTACGTTCATTTCTTTTAAAAAAAGATTTTACTGTTGGGATGGAAGATCTGCCATTGTTTATGAAAACTGTCAACTATAATATTTTATTGGTTCAAATTTATGTTGACGATATAATTTATGGTTCAAAAAACAAAAACCATTGTCATGAGTTTTCAAATTTAATGCAAAAATAATTTTAAATGAGTATGATGGGATAATTAAATTTATTTTTAGGACATCTAATTTATCAAAATGATTTCTCAAGTGTTATAAATAAATTTAAACACATTACTACTTTACTATAGAAATTTGTACTTGAAAATAGAAAGACATATTCAACTCTTATGTGTACTAATATAAAACATGGTTTGGATGAAGCTGGAAAATCAGTTGACAACAGGTTATATAGAGGTATGATTGGTAGTTTATTATATCTTACTGCTAGTAGGCCAGATATAATGTGTTGAGTATTTCTTTGTGTTGGATTTCAATCTGATCCTAAATAATCTCACTTAAGAGTTGTCAAAATAATTTTTAGATATATAAAAGGAATTGTTTTTCAGTCTCTTATCTATCCAAAAACATCTAATTTTAATTTAATTTTATATTCATATCCTAACTTTGGATGTTTTAGATTATATAGAAAAAGAACCTCAAAGACTTTTCACTTTTTAGGAAAATCTTTTGTGCCTTGGTCTAGTAAGAAACAACACTCATTTTCCCTATCAACAGTTGGGGAAGAATATGTATCTATATGTTGTTGTTGTGAACATGTTTTTTGGATGAAAACAATCTTATGGTATTTGGACTAAATTTTAATAACACATCTATTTTATGTGATAATACAAATGCTATAAATATTTCAAAAAAATCTATTAATCATTATAGAACTGAGAATATTGACATCAAACATCATTTTCTAAGAGATCATGTTATTAAAAAGGATGTATTCTTAGAATTTATAAGAACTAAAATTCAATTAGCTGATATTTTTACTAAACCACTTCACACTTCTAGGTTTGATTTTTTTAAGGGAGAACTAGGGTTTTTAAATGAATTTTTTTTAATCATTTATTTTTAATTATTATTTAATATGTATTTATTATTACTTTTTTTAGAATAATTTTAAAAAAAATGTACAGTTTTCAATTTTTTTCTCGTAAATTTTTTCTTTTAAACAATGTAATAACTAATATGTGTTTAATGACATGGGAATCAAGGCTGTTGGTGACTTTTTAAATTATAAACCGTTTATTTTCTTAAAAAAACTTTCGAAACCCCAAAAACTATTACCGCTCTTCTCTACCTGCACATGAACCTTCGAAAATCTTTCTTTTAAAACCTTCATAATTATGGGATAGAAATGGATAAAATCAAAAGGACTGATGATCTTGAAACCAGAAATGCTAATCGGAAATGCTCGGCAGGACGAAAGATTTTGCAACGAAAAGTTATCGATCTGGAATGGTTATACCAGACAGATCTGTACTGAGGAAATCCCTAGCATTTTAGAAACTTGATCAAACCTTTAAGGGAGACTATACTGAGTCTATAAATGAGGTATAACTTCATTAATTTTTTAAATAAGTTCATTTCAGACTAGGAGAAGATGAAGATTCAATAATAACTAAGATTGAGGACATAGATTTTCCGATTTAATATGTGGAGATAGCCAAAATTTTTAAGTATCCCCATGAACGGGTTTTCAATTTTGATTTAAATAATATTGGTGATAATTTCCATAAGACTGAGGACATTATGTATTTTCTGTTTGGCTCTACAAATATAAGGAAGATGCTAGTGAAAAATATAGAGCCCTACCAGAAGAGTTTAGTCAAATTTGTGCAAATGGATATTGCACCCAGAATGTCAGAGATGGAGAAAATATTGTACCCCGATACGTACATAATGTTTATGTTTATGAGTTATATTAAGTTGAATTTTCTGAGATATATGGTGAGATATCTCAATTAGTTCTGTCAGTCAGAAGCGAAGATGACCTTTTATCCCTTTGGAAGGTTAATTTCAAATATTTTGTTTAAGAAAGATATGATATGGTTGGTGGATACCCAAGTGAGATGCCACCATAGTAACATCTTTAATACTGGAACTCTGAGGAATATTGGTTTCTTTTAGAGCACAATAAAAGTAAAACTCGTTCATTTTGGATTAGATGAAGAACAAGAGAGTGCTCAAGAGCTACTTGCAAAATCAAAAGAAGGAGTTGGTGAATCTAGAACCAGTGAATTATTAAGGAGGATACAGTTTGAATTTATTGATGCACTTACTGAGAGATGTCAGGAAGGAATTCAACTTAACAAAAATAGAGTTACTCAAGCTATTGAGGAGCCTACTAAGGCATAAAATAATTAAACTACTGGATAATTGTTGAGCTACATGTTTTTAAGAGAAACTACTATTGAAGATCTTCAATATGGATTTGTTACTTAGAATGAGGTGACTCTTCAAATGGAACAGAAAATTGTGCCTCGGGAAGAGGCAGAAGTACAAGCAGAGGCTACATCTAGAACTGACCTTATAGAATCTATTCAAAATGAATTCAATCAAGAGGAACTAGTTTTAGACGATCATATATTAGATGAATTTAATGAAGAATATTCTCATGAAGAGAAACCTCCTGATGATGTTGAGATTCAAGAAGAATTTTTTTTTTAAGATCATACTAGACTATTAAAAGATGATTTTTCTATAGATGATTGAAGGGATGACTTAAAGGAAAAATATGTAGAAAATCACGTTCAGAGAGAGAACGAAGAAACATTTGATACACAACCTTTTCCATTGGAACTGATGCATCAAATTAAATATGTAACAAAGAATCAAGAACAAGGTTCCTCTGATTCTGTGAATGACGAAGTGGATGAGCTATATATAAAGTCAAATAGAACTTAATCTGAAAATAATGGCTTAAGAAGGGAATTAGAAAAGGAACATCTGAAATTTCAAAGACTAGAAGCCAGTTTTTTTTCTAAACAAGAAGTTGAAAATTTCAAGAAGGAAATGTTGGCTGAAGTTGAAAATCTCAAATCTAAAAAGGTGATGATTTCAAATTTACTAGAGTTTAAATTTTTTATGGACCAATAATTCATAGCTATCAGAAATAATGAAGCCAGTACATCTGGTACTTCACCTGATCTAATCTAAATATTTCATGCCATTACAGCTATGATGGGAAATGTTAATGAAAGACTACAGGACCTTCAATTCAATAGTTCTCCTTTATCTATATTTTGGACAAACACAAGATTCTTATTGATCAGTTGACTTTGAATGAACCTCGAATTAGGGATTTGCATAATCAATTCACTGATAAGTTAATTCTTTTTTATGGAGAATTAAGAGAGGCTACATGAGTTATTCAAAGTCAAAATGATTGAAAATTTTCATCTAACTCAAGAATGAAGAGATATCATTATCCAGTTAAGAGATTTACTAGTGGAAAGATTGTGGACATAGTTGTTAGAAATCAAGGATGTTATTCAAAGAAGATGAAACTTTTCTCATACCTTAACCTAGCCCAGATTCTTGTTTTCATTCATGTACTTTTACTATATTTTCAATAAAATATTTATTCATTCTATGTTTATGTGTTATTGGTTTGTTTTACTGTACTTTCCATATTAAAGTTCCAGTAATCCAACTTCAATTATAGATTAATAGTTTATAATAGCATTTACCTAAGTTTAGTTCTATATTAAAATGTGTTATATTCCTTATTCCATCATTCATTTTGATATCACAAAAAGGAGGATAAATTTGGATAAACAAAAAAATTTATTTTAAGCTTTTAAATCTTTTATTGGTGGAGAAATTTATTCTGGATAAACAATTTGTAAGTGTTATCTCTTTGAGAGAATTTAGGTTTAAATTTTTTCTTTTAATCTTTTACAAAAAGCGACAAAAGTCATTATATTTTGCTTTATAATGGAGTGAAATTTTAAATGTTTTCTTTTATGTTACAATGGATAAAATAATGTTTATTTCTTGATGAAATAATTTTTTTTTAAAATTAAATATTTTATTATCATTGTAAAATTCAAAACTATGTGCAATTAATTTTGTAAGTTAATTTCATTGGTTATTTTATGGATTTTGTGATCATCAAAAAGGGGGATTTTTCTGAGTAAGTGTTGTTTTCAACAATACTTATTTTATTATTATTAAGATAAAATTGGTGAGAACATTAATCTATCTCTTTATGATGATTTTGATACTCACAAATACCCTTATTTGTTATTATAGTGATTTTATCTTGAGTATCTTTCAGGAAATTTATATTCTTTATATTCTTATTTCTAGAGAAATATTAAAGTGTTTTATCTGCATTAATCAATTGATAAATTATTCAGAAATCACTTGAGCATGTTCTGGAAACTCTGTTCAAAACCTATCTTAAAATGTCTAGCGTAATTAAAGAATATGTTGTTTTACTTTTTGGATTATCAGAAAAGTATGGTTAAACAACCATACGTTATCAAAAAACTATGAAATAAGAACCCTACATTTGGAAGGAACCTTACGTTTGGATTATCATAAAAGTATGGAGGAAGTATCTTATGTTTGTTTCTCAAAAGTATGGTTCGTCATCCTTACTTTTGTAAACAACCATATGTTTTATTGAAAATTATGGATTATGATCATTATATTCTAAAGCAGAGAAAAGTATGGATCATATATCGAACGTTTGAGAGCTGAAGAGAAAAGTATGGATGATCAACCTTACGTTTGAGATCAACCTTACGTTTGAAGAATGGATCATCAAATATTACATTCCTGATCAACCTTACATTGTGAACCTAATGTTCATAGAATATATACTATGCAGTTCAACCTTACATTTGGCATAAGATATTTAAATTAAGACTTTATTAATGCAACAATAGTTATGATGATTTTTAGGATAATTTCCAACTAGATTAAAAGCCCGATTATAAAGCATGTCTTTGACTGATTCAAATACTTTTAGTTATTATTAAAATGATAGATTTAAGAGGATATTTTTATAGAGAATTTTAAGGGTAGTTATGACTACTTTGTTATTCAAACTTTTCAATATCGTGATTTTAAAGGTGACTTTTGTGGATCTAAATTTAAAAGGATAATACTCATATTTATTAGATATATACCTATATTATTTTGTATTATAGAGAGAGAGAGAGGAGAATCATCTAAAATAAGAAAAATATATATCAAGATCTTGAGTTTTTCATTGCTACAATTTGCAGAGACAATCGAGACTTATAGATTTACTATTACAAAGAGCAACAATGCTCTGTTTTCTGAAGAAGAAGAAGAAGAAACATGAATTAAGATTAACAGATTCTACATCGCATATCTTTTGTGAACCGACTGTTGTTAATGTTTTGAATTATATTTCAAGATCTACTATAACCGGGTCAACTCAAAACAACTCTTACCTAAAGATCATCATTTATGAAAATAAATGATCCATCAACTGTCGATTTCATGTTGTTGCAATTGTGAAGAACAGCTAGAAAGTATTTCAAACAACAATAACTCTTTTACATTGAGTGATTCGATTTTCATAATAATATATGTGTTAGGTTTTGTCTATGAACTAGAAGGCTCTGTTTAGCCTTTATGTTGAAAAGGTGTCAACTGCCTATACTCAGTTGTAGAACAGTCTATTGATAAGATGACCAGATAGTCCAAATCACTAAGCTCATGGAGTAGAGCATTGGTGGATTGGACTAGGGGCCTTCTATTTCCCAAACCACTATACATCATGTGTCCTTTTATATTTATTTTCTGCTGATTTATCATTTTTATAAATTTTAAAGCACATATCACGATCTTGTGAAGAAATTAAAATACACACAATTCACCCCCACCCCTACTTGTGTATATTTGGTATAACCCTGTCCAACATAAAGTATACAGTGAATTTGCAAAAAAAAATACTTTATCTAAATCATTTATACATTTTTTTAAGAATGTGGTTTTTATTATTTATTCATATAATATACGATATTTATTATAATGGTATACTATATTATAGTTCATTTAGACTTAGTGTCGCATGTATCACATGCTATCAAAGAAATCAAATTTAATATATCATAAATTCTTTGGGTGTTACATTCTAACCATCTGAAAATTTTTTAAACATGAAATTACATAACTGTAATACATAAAATGAGGATAATTCTACCTCATCACATCCTTGGGTTTTAACATAGATTTATTGAATTTATGGTTTCTCTAGAAAACAAATTTCCAGGGGATTGGTCTAGTTTCATAGAATATTCTCACTATGATCCAAATACTCCATTGGTTATTCTTTATAAGAGAGATATTTCACCATCTGTACATCCCTTATGTTTAGAATATATAAAGGATCACGTATGTACTTATATAGGATATATATATAGAACACATCATGAACTTGATAGATATTTAGTGAAAGTTCCAGATGATAACCTTCTATCCTAATATGATCAAGAATTTCAAAGGGACTAATATATGTAGGTATTATATTTCCCTAATTTCGGTATCTAAAAAACATATTCTAAAGATATATTCATAGTAATACCTTCTCACTCACTTTAAACTCTATATTTCATTGGCTACGGTCAGTTATATCAACTTCCATCTCCCTAATGTGTTGATAAATAGATATAACCTTCTCTACCATTTCTTTTCCTATATAGGATCCTAATAGTTTTCTTTTTCCAAATTCATCCTATTCTCTAGGGGTAATATAGATCTTATCCTAGAGGACTTCATAAGGAACCATATAAATAGTTGATAGAAATTTAATATTGAAATAAGATTCCATAAGAGGAAATTTTTTATACCAACCACCTTTGAAGTCTATAAATCAATCTCTCAACATATTCTCTACAGTTTTAATGGTCCTATTAGACTAACCATATTTCTGGGGATGATATATAGTACTAAAACTCATCTCTACATCTAGATCCTATTGAAGACTTATCCATTACATTGAGGTAAAACTCTTATTATGATCATATACTATAGAATATGGTACTCCATGAAATCTCATGACATACTTAATATATAATCAAGAAGTTTTATCATGATAGAAATATTCACCAATGGAAATTAAGTGCACTGACATCAAAAGGTTATCAAATAAAACCCAAATAGAATTATTCCCTTTAGATGTTTTGGGGACTCCTATGAGGAAATCTATAGTATTGTTTTCCACATGAATTTAAGTATGTGTAATGGTTTTAACATCCCCTAATACTTTTTTCTCTTAGAAATAAATTGATATCATCACAGTCATCGAGATAAATACACTATAGTATCCCTCTTTATGTTTTCTTGCCAAAAATATTCAATAAAATATCTGTACATATTCATACTTACATGATTAATTTCGAATGACGAACAATGAATTTAATCCAATATATACTTCTTAAAATATGGTATGTAAGGGACACATACATAGTTCCCAAACCCTATTATTACATCAAAATCATAGTTAAACTTGAGATCACTTTTCACTTTCTTCTTCAGTTCTACATAATCCTTTTGTTTCTCTTTTATCATCACATGGATATATGGTAAAAAATTAAATTGAGGAGGCTATGATATTACCACCTTCCATAGAATTACAAGTTAATTATTCTAAAAATTAATATGTATTGGATCACATTAAAACCTCATCATGGAAAATTATCATGGTCATTAAAAATAAGATCATTAACGACCTTGTTTTAATTCCTATGGTGGTAATGTATTAAGAAATAATAATATTTAATCAATTATACGCATCTTATTTGGTTCATATTCAAAAACAATTATGTGAAGATATTCTTAAAATATTTATGATCCATATTTATGACACATGTTTCACCAAAAAGATAATTCATCCATATCATTAAGGTAAAAAAATACTATAGTTAACTCCAAATCAAGAGTCTGGGAAATTTAATGTTTTATTTTAAATTTTCAGGAGGAATATGATATCACTATATCATTATTCATGAAGAAACATCCAATTTAATTTTTTGATGTATAACTATATATCCCAAACCCTAATACAATATTTTTCTGTGTGACAATAGGTTTACTAACCAACATTCTCTTCAATTAATTTAAATTCTCTTCGCATTGATCTGTCGACTAGAACATAACCCCCTTCTAAGTCAACTTGGTGAATGGATTATATAGCCATGATAAATCATTCACAAATCATATGTAATAACAATCCAACATAAAAAACAATGGATTTCAATTAACATTTTTGGTCTAGGACATTTCACTATAACTTCTTCTTTCAAAGGATCTGCCGATATACCATCACATGGGATGATATAACCCAACGATAAAACATTGTTAATATAAAATTCCCACTTGGTAAATTTTTCATACAAATTATCCTTCCTCAAATAATTCAATATAATTATCAAATAATCTTGATAACTTTCCTTTATCTTTGAAAATATTAGAATATCATCTATAAATACTATCACAAAAAAATCATGGTATTCTCTAAATACTCTATTCATTAAATACACAAGGAGATAATAGGAATGAGTGAGTAAAATTGGATTAAATATAAGTTCATATTTCACATACCTTATATGGAATGTTTTTCGGGGTATATTAATTTTTTTAACCATCAAATGATGATATCTAGAATAAATTTCAATATTAGAAAAGTATCGGTCCCCTCATAATTTATCAAACAAATAATTGATACATGGTAAATGATAATTTTTCTTGGTAGTGAGATTGTTAAGTTCATAATAATGAATGTAATCATTTATTAACACATCATTTTTCCTAAAAAAAAGAACTAGTACACCCTATGGGGATGCAATAGGGAATATGAATCTCTTATCAGGATTATCCTAGAGTTTCTTTTTATATTCCTATAACTCAATTGGTTATATTATATAAGTAGTATTTTTAATAGTTGTAGCACTGGGTATGAGTTATCTTGAAAAAATATCACAGTTTGGAGGAAGATTAATAGTTTCTTTTGGAAAGACCTTAATAAACTCTCACACAATATTCTATCCTCAATTTTGATTTTCTCCCCAACCATATGAGATAAATTTCCTACATGGATAATAATTAAGACCCATAAGAAATATGTAATTTTAATTAGAATTTCATATTCATCCTTTCACTAATAAAAAATAATATGTCAATTTGTAATATGAAAATTTGTCTTACCTTGCTTGGAAATTGATATGGGATACATTTAAATAAAGAAAATCTGTTTCTCAAATTACATAAAATTAAACTAAAGGGAGAATCATAAGATTTATATGAAGCACTTCCGTACAAAATTCAAATGGAGAATAACTATAGACTTTAGATGTGACCATATTAACAATAAGAGTTTTCATTGAAAACTCATAATCTAATTATTTAGTTGGTAAATTTGTACCCATAGAAAATTCCTTATATATAAAAAATTTGGTATATCTATAATCAAATAAGACATTAATTATTCTATAGAATATGGTAAGTGTAACTTTCATCTTGTCATTCTTGTAACCCACTTCAAAAGTCATGATCGCTTGATATTTCTCATTTTCTTTGGGATTATATGGTTTTTTATATTGATCATCACCATAAATATTCATATTCATGAATTGGTTGGAACAATTACCTTAATCCAAGAATATGAAGAATTAGAGTGTTTGTTGTAAATTATTTGGAATCCTCTTTTCCTCTATGATGCCAATTGTCCCCTTCATCGACTTTCTAAATTCATGGGATTTATTACTCACCCTTCTACATTTAAACGACCTAATGGTTCTGCTCATGTAATTTCCTTGATGTTTTATCCAAAATTTATTGCATGTTGATGGATAAAATTTCTTTCCACGATGTGATTTATTCATGTTTTCTCAATCCTCCATCATCATTTTCTTCTCAAAACCATGGGATTAGTAGGAAATTTTGATTTCGATTTCTTCCTTGAGAAAAAATTAAATGAATTATTTATACCTACTAAAGTATCTTATGGTTAATTCAGTTCAGATACTTGATTTTAAGACACCAAAGAATAAAAAAATCTTTTAGGGTTGATTATTAAACTATTAGAATACCATGAATGTATTTTAAAATCTTTATTATTCGTACCATTGGATTCATCATCCTTTTAATTAATCTCATGAAATTCATTCTCCCATTTTTTATGTATGATATTGAGTATGTAATCACTTGAAAATATTCTATTAATCAAAAGTCATTCCATTGAGACAATTTCTTCCTCCTCACTAATATTCTTTAGAAGATTTTACACCTGATCTGCTTCACCTTCCAAATGACAAATGACTAGAAATTTGTTTTCATGTTCTAGTCACTAGAGAACCAGAAATATATTATTGATAGTTTTGATTTTTAGATTAGCCACTAGTGGATTAAAAGACCCACAAAAAAAGATGGATTTTGTCACATGAAAAAATTAATTATATATCATTCCCTCCATTAATCATTTGTAAGTTCAGCATGATTCATGGTCTGTTAAAGTTGTGGAAGCAGATAAAAAAGAACATATATTTTATCTCCCACGGTATTTTGTTTCTCAAGTGGAAAATAATTAAATTTTTCATCACATATGTAGATAGATTGATGTTTTCTAATTTCATCCATTGACCTAAACAATAAGGAATGGTATAATAATCAAGCTATAATAATCAGAGTGAGCTATAATATAATAATGAAATATGATTCAAAGGATTTATAAATAATTACAAATTATTATCCATCTATGGAACCTTAGGTTTAATCTAGGTTATCCATGTCCATTAAAATAACATTAATATTTTATTATATATTTATACTTATACCTTTGGGTTTCACCAAGGTTTAATAATCCTAATCTTCAAAGATTAATAAAATCTTTTATATGCCAACTATATAGGCCCAATAATTTCATAAGTAAACATAAAATCCTTTAAAATGAATCTTTAATATTTAAATTATCATCCACACCATAACTATAATGTTTTAGTGTCTTTTTGGAATGGATATATCAACATATTATTTGGGAACATTATTTATCATCTCTCGCAACGATCTGCCCAATTTCTACCCTTATTAACATACCCTACTGAAAACCATTCTTTATAACATTGGGAAAGAAAACATAATAAACGGTTCTCTCAAATACTTAGTAAAGGTAATCATGGTACATATCAATCAATGACCATATGAAATCATAAGATAACAATATGTGTATGAGATCATGAACATAACATACAAAGATCATACCGCATATTTCGTAAATCACAAGTATGATTCATGGAATAAAAATTTATCATTTCAAAAGACAACATTCGTAAGAGTGATAAAACATCAATATGAGTCATGAACCATTATTTCATACCCAAATTTATGTTATAAAAGTTTGGAACCATGATATGCAGAGAAACGATATAATATTTCAAGGTTAACTACTAAGAACATAAAATCATAGTGGATATGGAATCAACACATGTTTCTCATATCATAATATATCAAGAAGCATCACATGGTCCCATAGTGGATCAAGAACATTGACTTGTTTCTTAAATTGGATAATCTAGATCAACTTGTTTCCCATATAAGATAAATAACATTATATTATTTCCCATAATTAAATCATTAGATATAATAAATGACCCAATTAATTGGTGGGATAAATAATTCTGAGTCCACCTATCATGTAATGAAAACCATATATGTGTGTTCCAATAAATTGTAGAACAATCATCATAACATAACATGTGGAAATAAAATGGGTTTCATTAAAATTTCATCATTTTATCATTACATAACCCATGGAAGATAAATGAGTTTCAAAAAAATATCATCATCATAATCATAAATGATATAGAGAAATATTAATGGTAAAATTATTGGGTCATATCCAACTCAAAGAATAATTAACATTGAGGATGTTATCAATGGTGAAAATTCAATTAAAATATCACTAGAATAATTCTTATTGAAAATTCAATTTTCATTATGAAATTACATAATTAAAATTTAAAAAATTACATAATATAATGGAAATATATTCTCTGAAAATATCCTTGGAATGTTGTAACGGAATCATCAAATCATTTATTCTTTATGTCGATGGGAAATTATTTTCATTCCACATAAATTAAAATAAAAATTCCTTTCAAAATTTCAGTAAAAAGTCAAAAGAGACTCATTAAGAAAATAAAAAGAAGATTCACAATAAATTTTTATATAAATATAATATTTGGATATAAAAGAATTTAAAATATCATTGTAGAATATTACGAACATTCTTGAAATAATTTTTAGAATACTTGGAAATTACAAAAAAATATTTTTGAATGGAGAGAGATATAAAGTTAAATTTCTGTAAAAAAAACTTATGAGATCTATTTAGTACTTAAAGTGATGAAAATGAAATTAAAACAAATATTCATCAAAAAAACCTTATGATAATGAAAATTAAAGGTATTTAACATATAAGGATAAAATAATTTCCTTAATTTAATTTCATACACAAACAATCTCAAATAAAATGGGATTGACATATAAATCCCTTACCTCAAGTATCATCTTTCATCATAAATGATCAAACATAATATATAATAAATATATATTTATTATAATTTAATATTATATATATATATATATAATACCATATAGGATTTAATTATAAAATCTTATTTATGGTTTACTAAAAAAATTATTCAAAATGCTATTTTGGGTTATAATTGCGTTGTTTCTCTTGCATGATTTTGTTTGGATGTCCTGCTCTTTATACATTGATAATTTTTACATAATATAAAAATATTAAACATGATATAAATATATTATATATTCATTACATATATATAATAATAATAAAAATTTAGAGATGGAAAAAAATTAATTAAACCATTCACGTAGATGGTAGGCAGTACGTATGCATGAACACTGGTTTCACTTTTTGACGGATGGGAAAAAGTAAATTATAATTCACCTTTATAAACTAATTTTTATATAATATTTATTATAGATATTCATTAATTATATCATTATTACCATCCATGTAAAATGGATGTGAAAAATGAATCACATTGCTTTGTGGAAGTTGCAGTCCACACATGTGTACAAGCTATGTTATTTTTTTGAATGGATGGAAGAAGGTGAGTAATTGTTATTAAATAATATTAATAAAAATTTAATATATTTTAGATACCTAATTAACTATTTTATAATGGGTACTATATATTTATAGGAGTTATAAGAATAAATAAATTCAAAGTGGTGAGGTATGATGATTACATATTCTTTAGTAGGCCTCCTTTATATCCCTTCATAAGGACCCTTTTATTGATATTGTAAGGATATAATAACATATAATTATTTTAAATGTATTTTTATAATATAATTGGACTAGAGTTTTTTGATATAGAATGATAAAATGGATCGATACAGATAGGAGAAGAGGCACCCTTCTAAAAGTGAGGAGAGGGGCACTCTTGGAATTACTTATATTATTAAATTAATATTAATTATTTTTTTTGTTAATGTGGATAAAATATTATATATTAATAATATATGGTATAACCTAGTCTATATACTATCATATAATAATATTTTTACATTTTTAGCGGATGTTTTCTCCCTTATCACTTCATTTTAACCCCCTATTACCCCTTTTGATAATTACAACAATTTCAAACTTCTTTAATATATAAGGGTCCATAATGATTCCATAAAAAGTCAAGTGACCCATAAATAGATCATGGTAGATATATAAAACCATATAATAATAAATTTTAGAAATATACTTTTGATATTAATTTTAAATCATTTTAAAAAATGCAACTTATTATAATATATCATTAATGTCATTTTGTGAACTATTAATTTACTTTGACATTAAATTCATCAATATGGAAATAAAATATAAACCTCTTAAAATCCTTAACATTTTATATTTTTAAAAATAATCATGTAAAAAAATGATTTATCCAAATTTTATTACTTTTAATATTTTTGAAATCATTTATTTTATTTTTCTATTAAATTAATAAATATTGTGTCAATGCTGCGTAAGCAATTAAGGTAATTGTTTGACCAATAAAACTAAAAAAAATTAAATAAAAAAATTATTTAATATTTCAAATAAAAATATATAACTGAACTTGCAATATTTTTATCTTTTTGTAGAAATTTAGAGATATTAAAGTCTAGAGATTGACATTTTGTGTTTATTATTTTCATAAACTAATATAAAGGTCATAATCAGAGTAAAATGGATCCAAGTGGACATATATTAGAGACTTGGATTGAAATGTTAGATCTAAACCTATAATATAGGTTAAAGGCATGTTTTAGAGAAATTTTAATGCTTTGTCCCAATGTTTTAACCCTATTTTACCCATTTACCCTTACCGATGTGACAAATATTTACCAATATTAGTATTCATAATAAAAAAATAATAAATGGAATTATTTATCAAATTTGGACCATTGGATTCAAAATATGGATTTACATTTTCATTATTAAATTTAGATAAGTGACATAAATCAACTCAAGATAAAATTTCAAAAGAAAACTAAAAGGTGTTTTTTAGATAAATGCCTTTTTATATATAAAATATTTTGATACCAAATTAAAACTTGAAAATGATTAAAACTAAATTTTACATTGTAAATGGTAGAATAAAATATAAATTTTTTTAATAAAAATGACTATTTTAATCTATTCACTAGAAAATCAATATTTTTTGAAAAATAACAAAAATTCACTGAAGGATAATTTTTACATCATAATTTAAAAAATTAGGTTCTTTTTGTGAAATAAATTTCCAAAATTGGTTGAATTTAATTATATTAATTTCTAAAAAATATTAGAAAAACCCATTTTTGAGGAAAATGTTTTTTAAAGAATATAATGACATTACAAAAGATATTTACTTTATCAAATGGGTATGTAAATATTTTTTTAAATATAGTTATTTCTATTCATTCTTCCTATTTAATGGCATGGTTATAATGGTGTATTATATTATATTTTATTTAGACTCGTGGTTTTTTGTATTTAAAGCTATCAAAGAAATCAAATTTATTAATATATAATACTATCTGAGGGTGTTACACTATGGCTCCCTTCAATTAAATATTCATGAGTATAACTACCCAATGCGTGATCTAGAACTGGATACAAGGATCTACACATCAAATATTTGGTGATATTATCTCTACGAGAAGAAGTGTAACATATATATAGAAAATAATAGTCTCAAGTATTTATCCACACAAAAGGAGATCAATATGGACCAATTAAGGGGGTTAGAGATAGTGAAGGATTATTATAGTTCAATCCATTATCATCCTAATAAGGTGAATAAAGTAGAATATTCTCTATGTAAAAATGATTATGGAACCCTCTCCATGATGAGGATTAAAAGGGATCCAATTTTCAAGGACATGTATATGTTTGACATGCAATAAAAAAAGGAACTTATTCCAACATTTTTGTAATAACTACTCAACTGTAAATTCATGAGGGGACTATAGAGGCCCAAAAAGTCGATAAGGAGCTATAAAAAAGGCTTCTAATATTTTTTAGTTCAATTTTTATAAAGATGGTATTATAAGTATTAGAACCCAGATATGTGTCCCATAAAAACCAAAACTGAAGAGGGAACTTCTAGATAATGTGCATAGCTCATCCATCTCAATTCATTGAGGAAGAACTAAGAGATATATATATCTATATAAAAAAAATTCTAGTGTAATTAAATGAACAGAGATATAGTATAATTTATATCTCGATGCTTGGTATACCAAAAAATCATGAGTTAATGGAAGAATTATAAGGGTATGATGTAATAATTACCCATACCAGTATAAAATTGAAAAATATAACCATTTATTTTATTGTAGGAAACCCCAAGATGTATAAAGAAAACAATGACATTTCAGTGGTAGTCTATTAACTTAAAAATTAATTTAATTTCATTGATTTAATATAATATTTCTCTCTTAACCAGATCACTAAGATAAAAATAAGAGACATAGTGAGACTACATGGGGTACCACTCTCTATTGTATCTAATTTATGTTTGAGGTTTACCTTGAGGTTCTAGAGAAGCCTTTAAAATTAATTGGATATAGAGTTGATTTTTAGTACATATTATCATAATTAAATATATGTCCATCCTAAGAGAACCATTCAAACTCTAGATAATATATTTATATCATGTCCAATTTATTTCTATAGATGTTGGTATCAAAACCTTTCCCTAGTATTGTACTCATATAACAAAATTTTCAATAATAGAATTCAATTTTCACCTAATGAGGATCTATATAAGAAGGGATATCGAACTCCAAGATGATGGGATGATGTTTGTGCGTCTAAACTTATGGGAGTTGATAGTATCCCAGAGATTATAGATAAGTCTAAGACTATTCAGTGTTCTATGAAATATATGGAAAGTCAACAGAGAGGTTACACAGACAATAGTCAATGTGAACTGGATTGTGAGATTAGAGATACATTTTTATTTCATATATCATTATGGAAGAAAGTCAAGATGTTTGGAGTGAATGAAATGATTATGTAAATCCCCCAGCTTTAGTGACCTAGAGTTGGTGTTTATTGTACTACATTAGAATAATATTTAATAGATTTCATCTCAATGGAAAAAAAGTTTATTAGTATCAGTAAACTAGATACATAATTAAATATCAAATTACATTTAAAAATATTATATTCAATATAGTTAATGTAAAAAAATACAATATTGAACTCATTCAAATATTTATTCTTCATATCTTGGTTAATGGAATCAAAATATGGGTGATCTCATATGCTTGATAAGTGTTATGTAAAAAAATTGTCAATGAATAAATAAAGCATAATCAATAATTCATAATCAATATTTCATGCTAAATATAACGCGCCAACCCTGGAAACCCAGAGTTGGTGCATTATTACATAACATTGGCATGATCATAAAGGATCATGTATCGAAAGAATGATTAGTTTAGTAGTCTTGGAAACACTAGATATATTCATAAGTCTTACATTACATCATAATGTAAAAAACTACAAAAACATCTTGTCTTCATATCCCCTCATACTATCCCTATAGGTCATTCATAAATTAATTCTTCACATCCTGGGAAAAATAAAACAGTGAAAGGGGTGAGCTCAGATGCTCAGTAAGGATAACAATATAGCAGAATCTTTCATAGATAAGCATAAACACTTAAAGCAATTTATAACTAAAACAAAAGCCTTTTAAACAATAACTTCAACATAATAAGGAAAATATAAAATGAAATAATTCCATCTACATTTTCACATGGATATTCTATTAGTCGAAAAATCACAAGAAATATCAATAACCACTTTCATAATGATGGAATGCATAAATCTAGACTATCATAACCACTTAGCCAAGGCCTTGTGCCAAGACTAAAAATAAGATTTTTTCAAAGCCTTGTGACAAGACACTAGTTTGTCTCATTTGACCTACCGATGCATCGAGGAGATATAGCAGGCTCCACCCGTCACTTACTAAGTCCAATGCATGCCTCATATGAAAATTTTGAAATATAACATAAAATTTGTATGAAAACTAGCATATGAAATTTCAATACTTAATCCACAAACCATGAATGGTATAAAAATAGCATATCCATAGTAAAACATAACTCATTCGATACAATATGGATGATTGTATTGTATCAGATTAACCTCAATCGATAATAATGAATGATATTGCTATAGATTAAAATAACCATCAAAAATATTTGAGAGAAATATCCCCCTTTTCTTGAAAACATATAAAAGTCACACTATTTGTCAAGAAGCCATTTAAAAATAGATTTTTGAATCAAAGTGTCCCATACCACTTTGAAACTTTTAAAAGGAGTTTTAATTTTAAAACATTAATGTCAATATAAATAAATCCTTTAAAACATTTTTTAAAACATTGACATTAATGAGAAAGATTTTGAAGAATAAGTCATTAAATCATTTAAAAATGGTATTTTAGTTAGAGTTTCTATCCAAAAGAGAGAAACATGAATACAAATAATTGAGGTAATCAAAACTTTGTAATATCATGAGAATAAAGGTATTCATGATATACTATGTCAATGTACTTTATATACACGAGATAAAAGTGATTTGGGGTATAACCACAAAGAAGTCTCAATAGAAGGTAAATTGAGATGAAATCTCTCATAAAGGCCATATCTTTAGGTTAAGGATAAATCAAAGAAATAGTTATGTGAAAAAAATATAAATACACTAAATATGATTGGATATTCAGTGTAAAAAAATCAAAGGACATTCACACATATTTTTTTAAAAACAACACCAATGAATTGGATGTTTATCTCAAAAAATCGAGATTGAGAAAAAATTTCTCTTATCATGTTCATTCCGATGACTTGAGAATTAATCAATGGAGTGATTATGTGTATAAAAAGGATATCCACAGAAAGGAGAGTGGAAATTATGACATAATCAAATGAATATTGATTCCAAACATAATCTTGGAGTAAATTAATCAATGAAGTATGTGTAAAGCCGAATGAGTGGAAATTGAAATTTTAAATTCCCTTATTGATTTGGTAGCATACAAAACATACACACATGAAAGAAGGATCATACAATGATGATGTAAATATACATTAATTAAAGTATATTACACAATGAATACAAACATAGGCAGTATACACACCACATGTAATAAATAAGTGGTGAACAATGAAATTCTCACAGAATTAAAAGTGAGATAAGAAACCCCTTACTTTGTACTTTTTCCTTGGTCGACGGTAAGTTACCTTCATATATAATGGTGAAATAATTTTTATTTAATTATACAAGAATATTTTACATTAATATGATATCATATATGATCTTTTAACATTGATTTGTTAATAATATCATTGTATTATCGTCATTTCGGGTGTTAACTTACTCGTTTTACATTATGTTCTTTATTATGTAAGCTGTGTTTTTTAGGGATAGGTTGTATATTTTTCATATCCAGAATTATATCAAGTCCTTAAAAATTATTTTTAAATCATAAAATGATAATTATACTTGAATGGATACGATGGAGAATGAATCTCATCGCTTTCTTGGAGACGGTAGTCCGTACGTACGCACGAGCGACAATATCATTATTTTGATGTTAAAATAATATATAATTGGATGGTATATCATATAGAAAGAATAATTATCATGTTATATTTATTATTTACATGAATTATACATCATTATTAAACCCATCAAAATAATAATTTATTGAATGACAATTACCCCAGGACGTGGAGATGGTAAGCCGTACGTACGCGCGTATGGTGACGTGTCATTAAAAGGATGGATAGAATACTGAATATGGTTGTACCATATTTATAATAATATTATAGTATATAGGAGATACTGGATTAATTTTTTTTAGAATGGGAATAACAAAGAAAGAAGAAGTTGAAGAAGAAAAGAATTTTAAAAAGGGTGGTAAAAACATTACCTCTTTTTCAGGTTCTTTCTTTTGATTTGGTCAAAAGGGCTCCATTGGTTGGCTTTCTGATCAAACTAAGGCTTCTAGGTTGTAGTGAGGGAAGTTTAGATAGTGTTTGGGAAGGGTTTGGCCGATTAAAAAGGCTTTGAAGGTGTGAAGTAATGAGAAAGGGGAGTGCCCTTTTATAAGAGGGGTGAGGGGCACCTTTGGAAACGCTAGAAATATTATTTTATAATAAATTCATATTCAGTTTATAATGGCTCCAAAGTGGATTATTTAAAGGTTAAGGTGGGGATAGGTCGAAAACCACTCAACAAATTTAATTTGGACAGGTTTCGGTCATTATATTAACCTTATCATTAAGTATTAACTCTTAGTTAATTAGTTTCACTTTTACAATGTCTCTTTGTATTTTTATATTATATGGTTAATAAACATATTATATACATCAAAAAGACCCCAAAGTGGTACATAAATGATAAAACTATCATGATATAATTCTCTTGGCCGAACCTTAGATTTTTAGGAATTTAATATCAATTAATAATAAAATATTTGTTTTAAAAACTCTTTTATGTCAATTTTGACACTATTCAATAATTGATTTTATTGAAACTCATAACAGAATGATTACTTCGAAAAAAGAAATTAAATCAATCCTAATATTTCATATTAACGTATAAAATTACTGTAATTCAATAAAAGTTTCCAATTATATTTATTTGTGTATTTATAATATCAATTATTTTAATTTTTCACTATTATGGTAATTAGTGCATCATCATTGTGTCATAAATAAATTAAACTATATAATGTCTAAAAATAATAAAAATAATATCATTATGTATTAAATCTTTTTATATTTCTAATTAATATTTATAATCTAATTTATCTTATTTTTAAGCCTATATTAATAATGCTTTAGTAAATAAACTTTGATTTTAACTCTTTTAACTCTTCGTTGAATTAAATAATAATAATAAATGTCCTAATCTAATCCAAGTTGACCTAAATGATAATATTTTATTCGTAAGGTTGTTTGTGGTTGAGATACACTTGTACAATAGAATTAGGAAATGTTTTAGGGTAATATTAATAACATTTTTACCCTTAATTACCCTATTTACTTTTAACTTTAATAAATAAAAGTAAAAAGATACTATTCACCAAAAATTATTTTCATCTCAATGTACCACATTTTACTCCTTGATATTAACCATGTGTCTCGGATTTTCTAAATTCCACTAATAGATGTGGTAAAATTATGTTTTATCAAAAATTCAGTTTTTTAACTACTACTTAGTGGTTTCACTATTCATAAAAAAATTAATGTTTCCAGAAAAATACCAAAAATTAGGCCTAAGATATATTTGATTTTATGAATTCAAAAATAATTTCTATTTTAAAAAATTCAAAACATATCAGTTGAATTAATTAATTAAAAAATTACTTTCTGTCATCAAAACAAATACCGTGTTTTTTAGAGATAATAACTATCAAAAAATTGACACTTGTTTATGTCTGGTTTAAATGTGAAATCTCATCCAATGACCAACATTGTATTAAATGGTAAAAATATATTCTAAATATACCTTAAAACCACTAAAATTAATAATTTATCACTATTAATTATTTCAATTAAAAAATCTTTTTTTAATTAAAATTTAGTAATTTTCACTATTCATCAAAATATGAAAGTTATCTGACAAGTACCAAAATTTTACCCTAAGAACATTTCAATATTACGAATCCAAAACTAAAGTCCATTTCAAAAGAAAAAATTTATAAAATTTTAAAAAGTAGGTATTACTATTCATAACGGCTAGTTTGATTGGTTGTGGTGTGTTAGAATCTCAAAGTTGCGTATAATGCACGTCATTGCATTATTCAAAGGGAAACATACCGTGGAATATTGGGGTGTTACATTCTACCCTCCTTCAATAAATTGCGCCCTCGCAATTTTTTTAAAATTGGGCTTGAGAATATAATGGAATTTCCCACACTGGAAAAAGAGTCAATAAAACTATCACATTAAAAGAAAGGAAGAGAGGTATAAAGGTCACCCAAGATAACCCATACTAGGTTTCCATGTAGGAAAACATGGATATGGATGATAAACTAAGTGTTCAGTTCTGATGGAGAGGGATAGAAAACATGATCGAGAGAAAGTTAACAATAAGAAAATCACAAACTTGTGTTGGGAAAAACGGTCCTTAGTCTCACAGTAGGAAAAGTAAATGGAAAACTATTTTTTTAAGTTACATTACATAAGGACGAGTAATTCATTTATGATATTGAATAAGAACATAGAGAGATATACTTACCTTTTAAGTAGAGTTTAATTCTTTAATAACTTTTTACCACTAACTCATTTTTTTGAACAATGAGTATTCAATAAGACTTGGTCGCAATGGAAGAGCTAGAATAAACTTCTATAGAAATACATGATCCATGTAGGATAAACTATATATTTACCTTGTCTTTAGAGATTAATCAAACCAAAATGGTTAGTATAATATCTGATGACCCCCCAAATGGATATTCCATTAGAGAAAAAAACACTAATCTTAATTTATAAAATAAAACTATCAATACCCCAAAGTTAAATAAATACCATTCAATAATAAATTTTCCGTAAAATCATTCAATATAATCCAAACTAATATTGAAACTCAAACCTTATAAGAATGTATTCTTCCACGTTAAATTGTATCTCCAAATGACATTAATTACTCTTGAAGTCACATACTTAGAAGTAATTAACCTAATCATTTCTATAAACAACCCAAATCACTATATATCGACAATAAAAACATAGATAAAAATCCACCATTACTCCTCAAATGAAACCCCATAATATTCTATTTTCCATACAACAAAGCAAACAACTTCCAAAATAACAATTTTCACTTAATCACCAAATAATTTTCCTATAAAAGGGTATTCATTTGATAAGACATAAGATCCCAAATCAAATTATTATTGATCGATAAAATCATTTAACTAAAAATAATATTCACACTAACCAGGGACTTCACATAGTCCAGTGGTAGGCGATAAATCCCAATCGCGCTTTGTTTATGGGTTCGATTCCCACAGCTTTGTCCGACGCGACAGGTTGTCACACGGTCTCCATGTTGTCCTTTTTCAAAAACTATATTTTATAACATACCAAAATGAGATAAATTCCTCAAAATAACCATAACATAATTTAACCACAAATGTTATCTCATACCTTGCATTTTCATCCCAAATTATAATAATTTTTAATTTCCTCAAACCCAATGATCATATAAAACCAAATGGTTATTTATAACTATATCCAAAAGAGAAAAGATAATTCTTCCATAAATATCATTCTCACATGGAAAATTTTAGGGTTACAAATACAAGAGAAAATTATTCCAAATAAACCCTTCAACAAGGATCACTAATAATCTTTAGACATTTATCCAACCATTTATTTTTACATAGCTTCTTCTCTGACCAAGAAAATACCCTATAGAATAGGAAATTTACTCGGGTAATGTCTAGGTCCCCTAAATTTACGTCAAATGACTGTAAATGGATTCTTGGGACCATTTTTAGCTTCTTCTATAGTACTCTTAATTTTTTCGGCAATTCTTCACTTTATGTCCTTACTTCCCGCGTGTAAAGTATTTCTTTATCCCATTGAGACACTTTCCTAGGAGTCTCCTTCCATATTTCTTGCATGATGGAAATTGATGATTCCTTTATCCATAGTCTCCACTGCTGGAGCTCTTATCATTCATCACCTTTCTCATATTTGTTGTGTCTGGGAATTGGTTAATATATATATTGTTGATCAAATTTTTGGAAAATTTATATGGAATAAAGACGATATATTTTACGCCTATCAACGTTCCATTTTTTTCTCATTGCCACCATCATTCCCACCTTGTACATCATTCTCAATGTCATTATGACATCCTTGGAATCCAACTATTGACTAAAACCAGAAAGCATTGTGTGAGTAACAGTAGTCATAAAATCATTTAGAGATTAACATGTCACCATATTCTCAATTTGAAACACATTTGGATTAACCATGGTCATTTTCTCCCATCTTATATATTTAATACTTCAAATCGGTTATTAATGAAAATGTAAATTATCCTAAGCATATCCCCCGGGAGTGTTGTAACCAAGAGTGCAGCAAGGCCCGTTGTTGTGCATTAGTTTCCATTTGAGTCTTGCTCAAAGAAGTGTTTTTGGGTTTTACACCTAGGTACATCTGTTCCAGAACCGCCTCTACCGGCTCGTATCCAGATAGTGATTTATTTCTCGGAAAACTCACAAAATCTCTACAATACCAAAATTCTAGGAAGTTATTCTACACTAATCCTCAATGTTCATATTAGGTCTACGTTCTCAAATCAGAGTTTATCTAAATCTAGCTTCTAAGGTTTGTACTAAACATCCTCTGATACCAATTGTAATGCCTCGACCCTAGATACCCAAATTCGGTGCATTATTACATAACATTGGCAAGATCAAAAAGGATCATGTCCCGAAAGACTGATTAGTTTAGTAGTCTTGGAAACAATAGATATATTCATAATTCTTACATTACATCATAAGGGAAAAAAGCTACAACAAAATCTTGTCTTCATATCCCCTCATACTATCCCTACAGGTCATTCATAAATTACTTCTTCACATCTTGGGAAAAATAAAACATTGAAAGGGGTGAGCTCAGATGCTCAGTAAGGATAACAATATAGCAGAATCTTTCTTAGTTAAGCATAAACACTTAAAGCAATTTATAACTAAAACAATAGCCTTTTAAACTTGAACTTCAGCAAAATATGGAAAAGATAAAATGAAATAATTCCTTTTACTTATTCACATAGATATTCTACTTGTTGAATAATCACATGCAATATCAATAACCACTTTCATAATGATGCAATGCATAATGCCATACTATCATAACCACATAGCCAAGGCCTCGTTCCAAGACTACAAATAATATTTTGTCAAGGCCTTGTGTCAAGAAACTAGTTTGTCTCAAGAGACTTACCGATGCATCGAGGAGCTATAGTGGGCTCCACCCATCACTTACTAATTCTAATGCATTCCTCATATGAAACGTTTGAAATATAACATAAAAATTCGTATTAAAACTAGCATACGAAATGTCAATACTTAATCCATAAACCATGAATGGTATAAGAAAAGCACATCCACAGTAAAACATAACTCATTCGATACAATATGCAAGATTGTATTATATCAGATTGACCTCAATCGATAATAATGAATTATATTGACTTAAATTAAAATAACCATCAAAACTATTTGAGAGAAATATCCCCCTTTTCTTGAAAACATTTAAAAGTCACACTATTTGTCAAGAAGCCATTTAAAAATATATTTTTTAATCAAAGTGTCCAATACCACTTTGAATCTTTTAAAAAAAGTTTTAATTTTAAAACATTAATGTCAATATAAATGAATCTTTAAAACCATTTTTTAAAACATGGATATTAATGAGAAAGATTTAGAAGAATAAGACTTTAAAATATTTAAAAATGGTATTTTAGATAGAGTTTCTAACCAAAAGAGAGACACTTGAATACAAATAATTGAGGTAATCAAAACTTTGTAATATCATGAGAATAAAGGGATTAATTATATACTATGTCAATGTACATTATATACACCACATAAAAGTGATTTGCTGTATAACAACAAAGAAGTCTCAATGGAAGGTAAATTGATATGAAATCTCTCATAAAGGCCGTATCCTTAGGATAAGGATAAATCAACGACATAGTTATGTTGAAAAATATAAATACACTAAATATGATTGGATATTCAGTGTAAAAAAATCAAAGGACATTTACACATATTCTTGTAAAAACAATACCAATGAATTGGATAATTATCTCAACAAATCGAGATTAAGTAAAAATTAATCTTTTCAAATTCATACCGATTACGTGAGAATTTATCAATGGAGTGATTATGTGTATAAAAATTATATCCACAAAAAGGGGAGTATAAATTATGATATAATCAAATGAATAGTAATTCCACACATAATCTTGGAGTAAAATAATTAATGAAGTATGTGTAAAGCCGAATGAGTGGAAATTGAAATTTCAAATTCCCTTATTGATTTGGTAACATTCAAAACATATACCCATTAAAGAAGGATCATAAAATGATGATGTAAATATACATGAATTAAATTATATTACAAAATGAATACAAACATGGGCAGTACACACACCACATGTAATAAATAAGTGCTGAACAATGGAATTCTCATGTAATTAAAAGTGAGATAAGAAACCCCTTACTTTGTACTTTTTCCTTGGTCGATGGTAGGATAACCTCTTATATAATATTGAAATAATTGATATTGAATTATACAAGAATCATTTACATTAATATGATATCATATATGATCTTTTAACATTGATTTGTTAATAATATCTTAGTATTATCGTCATTTTGGGTGTTAACATAATCGTTTTCCTTTATATTCTTTGTTACGTAAGCCGTGTTTGTTATGGATAGGTTGTATCTTATTCATATCAAGAATTATCAAGTCCTTAAACAGTATTTTTAAATCATCCAATGTTAATTATACGTCAATGGATACGATGGAGAATGAATCTCATCGCTTTCGTGGAGACGGTAGTCTGTACGTACGCATGAGCGACAATATCATTATTTTAATGTTAAAATAAAATATAATTGGAGGTTATATCATATATACATAATAATTATCATGTTATATTTATTATTAACATAAATTATACATCATTATTATACCCATCCAAATAATAATTTATTGAAAGACAATTACACCACGACGTGGAGACGGTAAGCCGTACATACGTACGTATGGTGACATGTCATTCAAAGGATGGATAGAATACTGAATATGGTTGTACCATATTTATAATAATATTATAGATTATAGGAGATACTGGATTTATTTTTTTTTATAATGGGAATAACAAAGAAATAAAAAGTTGAAGAAGAAAATAATTTGAAAAAGGGTGGTAAAAACATTACCTCTTCTTCGGGTTCTTCCGTTTGAATTGGCCAAAAGGGATCCATAGGATGGATTTATGATCAAACTAGGGCATATAGGTCGTAGTCAGGGAAGTATAGAGAGTATTTGGTCAGGTTTTGGCCGATCCAAAAGGCTTTGAAGGTGTGAAGTAATGAGAAGGGGGAGTGCCCTTTTATAAGAGGGTTGAGGGGCACCTTTGGAAAAGCTATAAATATTTTTTTATAATAAATTAATATTCGGTTTCTAATGGCTCCAAAGTGGATTATTTAATGTTTAAGGTGGGTATGGTTCAAAAAACACTAAACCAATATAATTTAAACATTTTTGGGTCATTATATTATCCTTATCTATAAGTATTAACTCTTAGTTAATTAGTTTCACTTTTACAATGTCTCTTTGTATTTTTATATTATATGGTTAATAATCATACTATATACATCCAAAAGACCCCCTAGTGGTCCATTAATGATAAAAATATCATGATATAAGTCTCTTTGCCAAACCATATATTTTTAAGAATTTAATATCAATTAATAATATAATATTTGTTTTAAAAACTCTTTTTTGTCAATTTTGACACTATTTAATAATTGTTTTTTTAGAAACTCATAACAGATTTATTACTTCGATAAAAGTAAATTAAAGAAATCCTAATATTTCATATTAACCTATAAAATTAGGTAAATTCCCTAAATGTTTCCAATTATATTTATTTGGGTATTTATAATATCAATTAATTTAATTGTTCACTATTATGGTAATTATTGCATCATCATTTAGTCATAAATAAATTAAATTATTTAATGTCTTAAAATTATAAATAAAATATAATTATGTAGGAAATAGTTTTATCTTTCTAATGAATATTTATATTCGAATCTATCTTATGTGTAAGCCTATATTAAAAATGTTTTTTTAAATAAACTTTGATTTTATCTCTTTTAACTCTTCTTTGAATTAAATAATAATAAATATCCTAAACTAATCCAAGTGGACATAAATGATAATATTTTATTCCTAAGGTTGTTTTTGGTCGAGATACACTTGTCTTATGGAATTAGGACATATGTTAGGGTCATATTAATATCATTTTTACCCTTAATTACCCTATTAACTTTTAACAGTGGTAAATAAAAGTAAAAAGATATTATTCACAAAAAATTATTTTCATCTCAATGAACCAAATTTTACTCACTGATATTATCCATGTCTCTTGGATTTTCGAAATTCCACTCACAGAATCGGTATAATTATGTTTTATGAAAAATTCAGTTTTTTAACTGCCACTTAGTGGTTTCACTATTCATCAAAAAATGAACATTTACAGAAAAATACCAAAAATTAGCCCTAAGATATATTTGATATTATGAAATCAAAAATGATGTCTATTTTAACAAATTCTAAACATATCAGTTGCATTAAATAATATAAAGATTAATTCACGTCGTCAAAACAAATAGCGTGTTTTTAAGAGATAATAACTATCAAAAGATTGGCACTTGTTTATGTTTGGTTTAAATGTAAAATCTCATTCAATGACCAATATTGTATTAAATGGAAAAAATATATTATAAATATACTTTAAAAACACTCAAATTAATAATTTATCACTATTAATTATTTCAATTAAAAAAGATGTTTTTAATTAAAATTTAGTAATTTTCATTATTCATTAAAATATGAAAGTTATCGGAAAAGTACCAAAATTTCACCCTAAGCTAATTTTGATATTACGAATCCAAAATTGAAGTCCATTTAGAAAGATAAATTTATAAAATTTCAAAAAGTAGGTATTACTATTCATAACGGCTAGTTTGATTGGTTGTGGTGTGTTAGAATCTCGAAGTTTCGTACAATGAACGTCATTGCATTATTCAAAGGGAAACGTACCGTGGATGATTGGGGTGTTACACTAAATATTTGAACACACATTTAATTTAATCAATAACGTGATTATCATGATTAGATAAGTCATAGTAAATATGGAATAGTAAATATATCCACACACATTCCAATTAATCAATAACATGACTATCATGATTATATGGGTAATAATCAATACAGAAAGGTAAATAACTAAACACATAATCCATTTAAAAAATACATGGGAACAAAATGCATCTGTGAACAGTATTAATACAATAATCACAAATTTAATAATAAATAATTCATAATTAAGTAAATTCACAATATTGAACATCGATTTCTCTAACATCATGATATAATTATTGTCATGACCATTGAAAAGATGATTTAAAAATATGGTTAAAACCCATTTAATTCTAGTTTACGGATTCTCCTTTATAGCTATAGATTCATCTAGAGGCCATATAATTTGAAACTCATCCCATTAATGCATATCCAAAAAATTCCTCATCAATCAAATTATCAATTTAATTCATGAATAATATTCTATTTCAATAGATGTATTTATTGAATAAAGAATATATAATATAAATACTTCCCTGGTCAATCATATAACATTCAAATTAAAACAGTATATATAGACATGATATAATTTTTATGTAATAAAAAAGCACATGATAAATAATAGGGATATTTAGGGGAAATATAATATACAATGATCACAAGAAAGTGGATATTTCAAGGGAAAGTTAATGATTTTAAAATTTAATCTAGAAATTGAATTTCAATACATTCCCTAGTCAAAGTGATCATAAAAAATCTAGATAATAAAATAATGATGATATCATTATAATATATATATAATGGAGTATATATAAAATAATGGTTTATTTTTATTTATGAATAAAAATACTATAAAAGGATATTTAAATCCATTCTTGAGGAAAATATCATTTTAACATTAAAATCCCTTCTACAGAAACAATATATATCCTGAATATTATGAAAAAAAATTCTTTATTAAATAATCTTTTAATGATTTAAATGTAGTTTCAATGAAATGAGTAGTAATGATGGTGGGAATGTTCCATTCATCTTGAGTATGTGAAAACAAATATTCCTTTTAAATTTTTGTAAGAAAAGTAGAAAGTACATTACTTGGAAAAATATATGTACATTTTATTAAATAATTTTTCAAAATCCAATTATGAGTAAAAATGACATTAAACAATCGAAGTAAAACATTTTCGAAAACATTTTTAGAAAATATGGATATTGAATAAAATTATTTTCGACTGACGATATAAATTAATTAAAATTTTATTAAACAAATTATCAATAATTTTAATTGAAAGATAAAAATTAAACTGTTAAATGAAAAAATCATGGATAAACAAATTTGAATAAAAATAAAATATTTTATTAGAAAATGATTAAATTATTTTTTCAGTGGAAATTATATCATAAAAATCCCAATTAAAATGACATTGAAGCCTAAATCTCTTACAACTTTGGTGAATTATGAATCATAAGACACAAGAAAGTAATAAAATAAAATGAAACATTAAATACCATTAATATAAATATATTATTTACATTACATATTAAAAGGGTGATATATATACCTCATAAAATAAGATAGTCATATAATCTGACATATGTCACAAAGAATACAATTAGAGATGAGCAACCCTTACAAGGATCATAATGTTAAAGTGAGAAATAATAAATGAATATATTCTATTGATAAAATTTAAATACAAATGAAACAATTTTAATTATAATATAATAATAATTAATTAAATACATAATCTTTTAATATAAAAGACAATGAATAAGTGACATATCCAAATTAAAATAAATTGATTTATGAATTTCATTACAACATCATAATTTCCAAGACAGACCCCCTTGAGTGAAATAATTCATATTAAAACATAAAATAACATGAATTATGAGGTATTAATTATATTCTATATAAATGGGTATATATATACACCCTATAAAGAATTTTTTTTCAAAACATTACAACATGAATCAATGAAACGAAATTGAGACAAAATATCTTACCTCACGCTTCTCTTTTGGTTAAATGCACTTAAAAATCCTATATAATGTTTTTAATAATTTTATTAATTTATACAAGAAAAATATTTATTTTTATAATATCATATATGATTCAATTATAAAATTTTACCACCCTTTTGTTAATACTCTTTTCTTATTACTATTATTTCTGGTGTTAATTTCCTTGCTTTCTGATGCTTGTTTTGTTATAGAAGTTCACATTATTGTATATACGATATAGTTACATCATATCCAGAATGAAATTAATTCTATAATTACCATATTCACTTATATTATTCATTTTTAAACCCATTCTGTAATTATGGACATGAAAATGGGTTGCATCACTTTGTGGAGATGGTGGGTTATATGTACACATGAGTGATGATACCATTCCATTAATGGGTTAAAGGGTAAAGATTTTGATGGTATATTAACTTTATAGAATTAATATCATGTAATATTCATTATATGTATTCATTATTTGCTTTCTTATGAGTACCCATTCATGTCGGTGATGAAAAATAAATTACATCAATTCATGATGAGGTAGTCCACTGTACACACAAGTGATGGATTTTTTTCCCATTTAATTAATGAGGAGATAGATAGATATTATTCAATCAACATAATAACATCTAATTGTATAGGATATACTATTTTTATTAAATATTAATTTTTAAGACATAATTTAATGTTTTAAAATAAAAAACAAAACAAAAGATATTCTTTAAGATGATTACTTTCTCTTAATGAAAC
The DNA here is from genome assembly GCA_963277665.1 of Viscum album. Classification (NCBI taxonomy): domain Eukaryota; kingdom Viridiplantae; phylum Streptophyta; class Magnoliopsida; order Santalales; family Viscaceae; genus Viscum; species Viscum album. The sequence continues at coordinate 1,378,240,321 of OY728156.1, forward strand.
ACCCTTTGGATATCCACTTAGTGGAACTAGGGATTCTCTTTTTAAAATTCCAACAACTCTAGAATGTGTATAAGGGTTTTGGGGAGATATTTTGTTAGTTTTATGTGAATAAAAATAGGTTTATATGTGTGAATATGTGAGGAGAGGTAGTTCTGATTTATAGTTGAGGATGAGTTTCATTTTTGGTAAATACCTGGAATTATTCAACAATGGGAAGTCACTCTCACCTCAAGTGTAACACCCCAAAATTCTATAGTACAACTTTTGATTCAATAGCATGTTATGGAATACATCAAAATCACATAATGGAATATATTATCCCAATACACTAATACATATTTAATATTTTAAATAAATTTAATACAAGATATATCTTTTAATGCGCACAAGACTAAGTTATATCGCATTGAATTCAAGAGAGTCCTTTCTCAATAGCTTATGTTACGTGCAAGAATGAGTTTCACAAAATAAAAATGTATTATTAAAATATTATTATTTAATATAATATGATATAACCTAGAAATTATGTTTGAATTTATGAATAATATTAACCAAATTATGAAATATTACAGTTTATATAAATATAAAATGAATTCATGGGTTAAAAATTAATGAGAATTGAAAATATGAACCAATTGGATATAAAAAAGAAGTATTTTTATTTTTATGATTCCATAAGAATTTTATCTTAATAAAAATAATTAATTACAATTAATGAATGATTTTAATGAATTATAGATTTTTTATAATCAATATATAATATTTTATATTCATTAATTATTTTTGATATGCAAAAGATAAGCACAAACTCTATTTTACACATAAGAACCAAAAATTTTATAAGGGCAATTTTACCAGATTTAAATTGGAAAAAAATTTCAATGAATATTTTTGATACATTCATTGATTTAATATTTTAAAATAATATTCATATTTAGAATAAAAACATAATAATTAGGTTAGGGTAAATTTTTTATATTTTTTTGAAACATTTAATTTTTAAATGAATAGTTAAAATACAAAATTTTAGTTGAAAATTGATTATTTATCTATTTTATTTATAAGGTTAAATAATAATTTTTATAGGTTATAAAATCTAATTAGATTATATTTTTTCAATTAAAAAAATTTATGCAATTCGAATCAATTTCACATTGAAATTTATTATAAAAACATACAAATATTTCTGACATATTTACTTTAAAATCCTGCATTATCATCCCGCTTATGGGAATAAATTTGAATCAACATTAAAAAATTCAATGATATTAATTTAGAAAATTTTATTACATATTCGGAATAATAATTATTTTTAATTTCTAATAATACAAGAATTTTTTTTAAAAAAACATTAGTGAAAGTGGATAAAATTAATTAAAATTATTAAGGAAAAATTAAGCTTAATGAAGGACATGACCATTAACTTAAGGACACAAATTACCTAGCCACGTTTACAACACCGATTTTATAGCTCTAATTCATACATTAACCTTCCATTATTTTGTTTTTCTATTAGTTTTGTTTTGAAAAAATGTGGGTACATTGAGCTTCTTTACATAAATACCAAGTGAATCTTTTTCCTCCCTTATAAAATCCACCACTCCTACCACATCATCACACATCTCAATACACTTGTATAGAAAAATATCTTCCCAAATATTTCTTAATCATTCCTCCCCTTACCCAATAATCACCCCCTTGGTTAGAAACAAATCCAATGAATCCTTATGGTATAAACCAAAATAAGTTACTCCATTAAGTGGTAACATCGTCTCTCAAGATCTCCAATTTTATATACATTACACAACCCACCCACCATTATTATTATATGAGTGTATAAAAAAGTATCCTTAATATAATATGATGTTTTTATTATATGTTTTCTACTAACACTTACACACACTTCCATCTAATAGGTAACGAATATATTGTTTCTGTATACGGTGAACTGCCAACTCCTGAAATGATGATTGTTCATTTTTTTCCTTTACCACTCCTCATGGAGGATATTTTGATAAAAATTATGTTTATATATTATATTTATTATTTATTTATACTTCATTAATACTTTTATAACATGTAAATTTAATACTTTCCATTTTTTTAATATGATAACATCATTTGAGGAAATATGGACAACAGCCCCCTCAAATCGATGTGATTCATTCAAACGATATATGGAATGTACAAAATATGATTATATTTAGACATATGATACCTAAAAATTATATTATATTAATAAAATAATTAAGTTTCTTTAAATATATATACATTATTTTCTTTATTACCCTTTCACACACTTAAAAAGTGATAGCGTTATTCATGGATGTGTGGAATACTGCCTCCTTGACATGATGTGATTAATTTTTCATTTAAAGAATTATATATATAAGTATATATGATTAAATAATAATCTATTATGATATAATTATAATTATTTAATTATATAGTGTTACTTACCTTATTTCTATAACGATCATTGAAAAATAAGAACGTTACTCATGCGTACATAGGACCTACTGTCTCCATAACTGTAGTATTGGATCATTTTTCATAACTGTATTTAATAGTTGTTTTCAATTGGGAAATTTATTTATTAAAATAATAATTATGTCATTATTTTTATTATTCATATGTTATATAATGAACACTTTGGCCATATTTTACATACCGATGTTGTTTTTGATACATAAAATTAATTTGGTCTGAACACCTGACGTAAATAGAATTGTTTAAGTAGTTGTATACAATATAGTAAAAATTGAAATAAAAGTAATTATAAACATGAAAAATTTCTTGATAAATTATAAAATGAAAATATTTTTATTATAAATAAATATAAAGGATGTACACCCGAATGGAAGCTCAAGGTAATAGATTCTCAACTCATTTTTTACATCTCTAAGATAAATTCCATATTCACCACTAACATATATTGTGTGGTGTATCTACTACCCATAATTTTATATTATATAATTAATAATTTTATATTAATGGTATTTTAAAACATTCATGTAATATTATTCCTTCAAGAGTTTTATGATTAAAAATGTTTCAAAGTAGTTTGGGACACTTTGGAGTGTTTAAGGATTATTTTCTTCATTAATAAATTTAATGATCTTTTATTGGTATTCCCATTCTAGGAAATTAAATGGAAATTGTTCAATAAAACCTTTTATTTTCCTATACTTTAGTTAATCATGTCCATATTCAAGTATTAGTACCATTTTTTCACATATTGGTTTACAAAATGTTTTAGAAAATGTTTTTAAGAAAACACGACTTTATTTCTCTCTTTAGTCAGAGAACCTATTTTCTTCTAAAATCATTGTTTTATTAAAATTTTTTAAAAATGATTTTAAAATAATTTGGTAATTAAATTTTTGTCATTTTTTTATATATCCAATTTTTTTAAAGGAATATCCTAGTCTCTTTCTCGACAAGGCATTTTTCAAACATTTTACCATGGAAAAGGAATGCCCTTTTACCTTAGATGGAATGTACTGATTTACTCAAAATCATTTAATTTAATATTCCTTTGCATGTATAAAAGGATAATTTTTAAATAAACTATTTTCAAACATTATTTTCAAGAAAATTGTTTTTTAAATTTTTTTTAAAACAAAAGGACATTTTTATGAAGAATTTTTTTAAATATATGTTTATAATGTTTCCATAAATAAATGACAAAACCCATTTACATTACTCAATTTTTGTTATGTTTTATTGATACCGTCCTTAATATTCATATGGATAGATTATGATTGACTTTTCCAAGGATATTGTTCACATTTACTTCCTTGATTCCTTTTAGTCCCTTTGAAATATTAAATTTCCAATGATCATTTGACATTGAATTTCCCCAAAATATCTATATCATTTTTCATGGATATGACTATTGCCTAAACCATATTCCAATTTTAATATGATGTTTTATATGAATGTTTTTTGATTATTTATGTAAATATTGATAATTATTTAAACTTTATTCAATATGAATATTTGATAAGGAATATTATTTTATATGATATGAGAATTTTTTTGGACATGTAATACATGGGTTGGGGGCCATTTATGGGAAGCACCATGGGTTGGGGAGTGGTTAATGAAAGCCCCTCTATGATTCAGTAGTATCATCAGATGAATAATTTCCACAAATTTGAAAATTTTAAACTAATACTTGATTGTAAAGGTATCATGTGGCTAGGAAACATGGCATATGATAATTAATAATTGACTTTATTAGTAATTTGTTCATTATTATTCATCCATTAGATTTTTCATCGACATATCTATGGATATGTTTCATTTCTAGATCATTTTTTAAATGAAAATTTTTTAGTTTCTTAGCTTTACAAATTTATCTTTCCTTATCTAGTTATTTTAATGGAATTTTTTTTCATTTACCTTGACTTATTTCTTATCCGCTTCCTTTATAGCCAATTGGTTACTTGGAATATGTGTTCAATTAATTACCATTAAATAATAATTATTCCTATTGATTCGTTATTTATTATGCTATAATTTAACCATACTAAGCATTTGAGATTAACCATATTATGTTTCCTTTAATGAGGAATCTAATAATTATACAATGAAATATAGGCGTGGATTTACTAGATGGATTGGAGATATCCTTGATGTTATTTATTTAGAAATAAGATAATTTTTTTGCAATTAGTGTATTCAATTGCAATACAAGAGTCATTTATGTACCTGGTTTACCAAGACACCTAAACTTAACAGTTCTTTGAGCCTTGATTCCTTGTAATGCTACAAATTTAATTAGTAGTAGACACCAAATTTGGGATATCTAAGGTTAGGTCACAATATTTGGTATCATAGGAATTTTAGTATCATTATTGGGAACTAGATTATTGAAAATGTAGTCCATAGAACAAATACCTAAGGTAAAATTGGTTGATAATTATATAAGAACATCCACAAATTTTCATTAGATATAGATTATGTAGTTTTCCTAGCAATACATCCTTGTATGGATACTACAATTGGGAATGGTTCTGGTATAGATGTACCTAGGTGTAATAACTCTAACAAGGTGTTTTTAGCATGACTCAGGGTAACCCAGTACCAGAAAACGGGCATTACTGTGCACATATTTTGACACTCCCAGGGGATATTCTTTGAAAAATTCACATTTTATTTATAATCCAATATTAAGGGTTTTGAAATCGAATAACCTAGGTTAGACCTAAGATGTTTTATATTGAAGGTAATGTGACATTATTAATAAATATAATGAATGATAATATGTAAAAAATCTAGACCATGGAAGAATATATGTAGAAATAAGTGGATTAAGTACTTATGTATTGAGGTTGTATTGAAAACCTTAGTTAAAAGGCTATTTAGTGATTAACTTTATTTCAAGGATATAATTCATATATATTTTGGAAATTATATTAATTTCATGTTAGAAAAGAAAAACATGTAATCCAGGTGACAACCAATCAAATCGGTCAAGGTTGTGGGTCTTGAACCCAGGACCATAGGAAGATAAGGGTTTCATGCCAACCACTGCCCTAAGCAATGTCTTGATTAAATTTTTATTGTTTTTAGTTACATATGTTGATGAATAAATATTAACAATGAACCAATATTATTACTTCTAAATATTATAGATTATTATATGAATGATATTGGATTTTTAAGATAGTTAAAGAATAATAGTTAGACTTTTTTCTCTTTTATAATCCTTACGATCCTTTAAAAGTTTCTTTTAGTGCTTTAGGCATAAAAAAGTCATTACTGGTAATTAATTTCTATGAGTAAAAGGATGAGTTAGAATTTGATCAAAGAACAATAAAAAAATATATGATTATTCACATGAAATTGAAACCTATCATGTAAGAATATTTCCCTATACTCTTAGACAGTAAAATAATTACATAATAGTAAGAAAATGGCTTGGAAAAAAATTATCCTAATACCTTAATTTTTGTTGAACTGATGGTCTCTTAAATCATCAAATATTTATTTCATTGAGGACCTAAACTTTATATTGATCATTAAATTTTTTATTATTGATTAAATCATTCAATCCATATAAATATTTACGATTTTCCTACAAGTACATAATTTTACTTTTCACTATTATTTTGTAACTTAGATATCTAGTTACATGGTAGTCCATGTAACCCTTGTACTTCCCATTATCTCTATTAGAGAGAATGTTTTATGAACCCTTATCATGATGTGGGATTTCAATTTGGGAATATCTATCAATCTATAACCAAGACCGAGTTTAAATTTTGAGGGTGCAATTTAATTAAGGTGGGGAGAATGTAACACCATGAAATTAAAAAGTACAACATTGTATTTGATATCATGTGTCACATGCATCACAAAGAACATAAAGGAATATAATATCCTGAGACACTGCTATATATTTAATATTTAAAATATATTAAATACATGATATATGTTTTAATTCTTGCAACATAGAGTTATCTTGAATTATACGCATGAGTGGTCTTCCTTGATAGCTTGTGTTATATGCGAGAATGAGTTTCACCAAACAACAATGTATTATTAAAATATTATTATTTATTATATCATGATAAAACCTAGAAATTATGTTAGAGGTTTTGAATATTATTACCTAACTTATGAAATGTTATGGTTTATATAAATATTAAATAAATTCATGGGTTACCAATTAATGAGAAATGAAAATAATAACCAATTGGATACAAAAATAAATATTTTTAGTTTTATGCATCTAAATGATATTTATCCTAATAAAAAATCATTAAAATTATTTAATTAGTTTAAATAAATATATATGTTATATATTCAATCAAATATTTTAGAAATTTATAATATGAAAAACAAACTCAATTTTACACCTAAAAACCTATATTTTTTTAAAGGTAATTTTACCAGATTTTAATGGTCACCCATTTTAAATATCAATTTTGACATGTTATTCATTTTAATATTTCAAAATAAAAATAATATTTTGAATAAAAACTTAATAATAATGTTATGGAGAATTTTTTTATATTTTTATGAATCTTTTCATTTTTTAATGAATAGTAAAAATGCTGAATTTTATTTCAGAACGTCTTTTTTATCTAATTAATTGATATGGTTAAATTATAATTTTAATTGGTTTTAAAGTTAAATTATATAATATTTTTATAAATTAATAAAAAAATTTCCATTTTAAGAAATTTCACTTTGAAATTGATTATAGAAACATACCAAACATTCATATGTTTTTACTTTGAAAATTTGCATTGTCGTCTCATCTACGATATTAAATTTAAATAAAATTCTACAACTTATATGATGGTAATTTGAAAAAAAAATCTATTTTTTAAATAATCATAATTTATAATATATAATAGTACAAAATTTTTTTTTGACCAAAAATATTAGTGAAAGTGATTAAAATTAATTGCAAGTATTAAGGAAATATTTAGCTTAATAAAGGAACAAAACTTTCACTTATAGGCCCAAATGACCAATACACTTTTCCAAACCCCATATTTCTACATAAATAGTCTAATAAACATAAATTATTGTTTTTTTATGGTTTTTTATTACTTTTTTAGGTAAAAAAATTGGTACACCTAACTCCTTATCATAATTTCAAAGTGAGTATGGTCCCTCCTGTATAAAAGGTCACCACTCCTACCACATCCTCCCACATCTCAAGACACTTTATCTCAAACATTATATTCCAATATATCTTTTCAAAATACCTCCCCTCATCCTAGAATCATACCCTTGTAAATAAATCAAACCAAAAAATCCTTTTGAGATAAAACTAAAGTTTTTACCCAATTAAGGGCTACGTCTTCTCTCAAAATCTCTAGTTTTATTTCCATTCTCCAACCCATAAAACCTTATTATTATATGATTGTATAAGAAAAAAATTATCTTAACTATTCTACGATGTTTTTTTCTAATTCTTGAACACAAAATTACACACAATTCTATCTAACGGGTAACAAACATACTCTTCTTTTGTACAACGAACTACTACCTCACAAAATGATGATCATTCAATTTTCATTTACCACCTATTATGGTATAAATTATGATGTAAACTCTATTTATATATTATATGTTTTACAAATATTATATATTTATACTTATTTAATAATTTATTTACATGATCCCGTAATACATTCTAAATTTCCTTAATATGACCTCAACCTTGAGGAGGTGTGGACTACTGCCCCCTCAAAGCGATATGATTCATTTACACAATACATGGAATGTATAAAATACTGTTATAATTAAAAATATGAGATACTGTAAAAATATCTATGTTATTAATGAAATAATTACCTTATGGAAATATATATATCATTTTCTTTATTACTCTTTCACACACTTAAAAAGTGAAAATGTTATTCATGGGCATGTGGACTACTGCCTCCTCGACATGATGTTATTACTTTTTCATAACAATAAATTTATATATAAGTATATATGATTAAATAAAATTATATTTAAGAAATAATTATAAATATGGAATGATATAGTGTTACTTACCTTCTTTCAGTAATGATAATTGAAAAACAAGAATATTACTCATGTGTACTTATGAGCTACCATCTCCATGATTGTAACATTGATTCATTTGACATAACTGTATGTAATGACTTTAAAAAAGTATAATTTCTGGATAAATATGATAATTATGTCAGGAATATTATTCTTTAGATGTTATATAATGACCCCTTGAACCATAGTCGACCTATAAAGGTAGTTTTTAACAAATAAACTGAATTTGGTCTAAACCCTCGATATAAACATAATTGTTTAAGTAATTTCATAAAATATAGTAAAATGTGAAATAAAATTAACAAAAAACATGAAAAAATTTAACATTATAGTTGAAAATTAATATAATTCTATTGTATAATTATTTAAAGTATGTTCACCTGAAAGGAGACTCAAGGTAAGGGGTTCTCTCTCACTTTTTACATCTCTGAGATAAATTTCATGTGCACCACTAACATATTTTTTTTGGTGTATCTACTACCCCTTTTGTTATATTATATTATTAATCCTTTTATATTCATATTATTTTAAAACATAAATTTAATGTTATTCCTTCATGAGTTTTATGATTTAATATGTTTCAAACTCTTATGGGACACTTTAGAATGTTTAGATATTATTTTCCATAATAAAAACATTAATGATATTTCACTGGAATTTCAATTCATGGAAATTAAAGCAACATTGTTCAATAAAACTTTTCATTTTCCCCTAATATGGTTATTCATTTCCATTTTAAAGTATTATTAAAAAATTCCAATTTTTTGTACTCATAATGTTTTAGAAAATGTTTTTAAGAAAACCCAGCATTATTTCTCTCTTTATTCAGAAAACATGTTTTCTTATAAATACAACGTTTTATTAAAATTATTAAAAAAATGATTTTAAAATGATTTGGAAAATATATTTTTGACCTATTTTCCATTTAACAATGTTTTAAAAGTAATATTCTTATCGGTTTCTTGGTAAAGGATTTTTTTAAACCTTTTTGTTGTGCAAACAGAATGTTATTTTACCTCATACTAAAGGTAAGGATTTACTCACCATCATTTCCTTACAGATTCATGTGATTTTCTAAAATGATACATTAATAAATAATTTTTTTTAAAATGTTACAATCAAGAAAATGTTATTCAAAAGGGTTTAAGAAGGATATTTTCCTCAAGAATTATTTTTAAATGATCTTTTTATAATGTTTCCATTGATCAATGAAATCAACACTTTATTTTACTCCACTTAGTTTATGTTATATTGATACCATTATTAATCTTAAAATGTATGGATTATGATTTATATATCCAAGGATAGTATTCAAATCCAATTCCTTGATTCCATTTAGTCCCCTTGAAATATTAAATTTCTTATTATCATTTGTCGTTGAGTTTCACTTAAATATCCATGTCATTTTTAATGGATATGATTATTGCCTAAACTCTATATCTTTTCTCATAAGATGTTAACATTGAAATTTATTTTATAATTTTGGGAAATATGGATAAATCCATATCCTTTATTTGATACAAATATTTGATAAGGCATATTGTTTATTTGATATAAGGAATGATTCAGCCATACAGTACAGAGACTAGGGACCATTTAATTGTATCCCAAGGGTTGGGATCGGTTAATGAAATCACTTGATGCATCAGTAGTCTCATGGGACATATTAGTTGAGTAAATTTTAAAATTTTAAACTATATCATAGTGTTAAAGTTATCATGTCTCTAGGAAACATGGCGTCTCATATTTAAGTGTTGCCTTTATTGGTAATTTGTTAATTATTATTCATCAGTGAGATTGTTCGTCGATCTATCTATTTATACATTTATTTTCAATTTCATTTTTTAAATGTAATTTCTTTCAGTTTATGACCTTCCAATAATTTTTTCCTTATCTATTTATTTTAATGGGATTTTCTTTAATTTGCTTTGATTTAATGTTTATTCATTTCCTTTTCACCCTATTGGTCACTTGGAATGTGTGATTAGTTAATTATCATGCCATAATTATTATTTCTATTTATTCATTATTACATAGACTATAATTAACCCTCACTGGTCATTTAAGTTCACCCATATTAGTTTTTCTTTCCACAGGAATCCAAAAAGAGTACATTGAACGATATATAGGGATTTACTGGATGAATTAGAGTTATCCTCGATGTTATTTATTTAGAAATAATAAAAAAATATATTTTAATTAGTGTATTAATTTGTAATAAAAGACTAATTTATGTATATTTTTTACCAAGACTACTAAACTGATTGGTCATTCGAGGTTTGATTCCTTGTAATCATGGAAATTCAATTAGTAAAAAACAATGGCTTTGGGCTATCTATGGTCGGGTCTATTAGTACTTGGCCTTAAAAATTATATAATATTGAATTAAGTTAATAATTCATATCAAGGATCTTTTCATGTTGAGATATTTAGATAATTAGGTCATAAAATATATATAACAACTTAAATGTTACATGTAGACACTTCTACACAACATCTATTTTTTCATAAAATACAAACTCTTTTCAAAAAGTGTCATGTCTAGTTCCATGTTTTAGATAGCATGACTTTTGCATGATCCCATCGTTGACCCTATTCTACTTTATGTCATGTGAAAAACATTTCAAAAACTTGGGATGAGCATAAAAATCTTAGTAAAGGATACATAAAAAAGGAAAACAGTTAGTTTTTAAAAAAAAACAACTAAATCATGAATACTTTATCATATGTAATAATTTTCACCTTTATGAAGTAGTAAATACTCTTCACTAAAAAAAGATCATTGCTTACCCTTTTGTAACAAAAATGTTACCATAAAACCCATAGAAAGAACACATAACATATAAAGGATTATTGGGACATAAATATACTTAAATGGAATAACCATGTAGCCGACTTCAGCACATATCACTAAATAGAGTTTCCATATGACTGACTTCTATACCCAAAGCATTGGAGGTTATAATGTAACCACCCGTCTTGGTTTATCACAACACCACCTCTCATTTTATTTATCACATAACCACCCATCAAATTTTTATGTATCATTATAAAATCATAACACATAAAATATTCCAAATATAAATATTTCACTAATAACATTTCATTTGAAATAAAAATAAATCATTTCAATATATTGACATAATTAATCAATTTAAAATACCATTTTCAATACAAAAACACCCAAAAAAGAATAAGGGTTTTCTTTTTCATTTCAAAAAACATTAAGGCTTGTAGAGGAAGCCAACTAATGATTATAGTGGCGGGAAGATCATTGTCGCTGCAAACATTAAAAAAATTTCTTTTATCGTTTAGAAAAATTCTTCATAGAAAAAAGATTCACTTTGAATGAAATTAGATTTCAAAAGGTTTTATTATATACCGTATAAAATAAGGAGTTTTATATTATCAAAACATGCCTCAATGAAAGGATATTAAGACGAAGTCCCTTACATCATGTCCGACTTGACCCGTTCAGTATTTAATTTTTTGAAAAATAAATGTAACTTAATTTATACTTTTTTAAGAATATTTTTTTATGTTTATTATTCCTTTTATATCACGTATTACCTTTCTATAACAATTATATAATTATTTGAGTTCATATCAGACATTTAATCGATGTTCAGAACATGAATAAAAAATGAACTTGTTATAATTATAAATTGTCCTTGTGGTCAAAAGTTCATTATATCCAGAATGATATTCATGATTTATATATCATATATATATAGTATATATATATATATAAGTACATAACATTTGGAGACATGAAATTAAATGCACCGTTCATGGAGACGATAAGTCGTACCTACGCATGAAAGCTAATTTTATTTATATTTCATATTTTAATGGAATGAAAACATAATTATACATAGGTATATTATAATTACAGTATAATATAATATATAATTTCATTAACTCCATCCTTTATACATCCCACATATGGTGTGAATGAGTCAAATCACTTTGAGGGGGCGGTTGTCCGTACCTCCTCAAATAAAATTATCGCTTTTACCCATTATGGAAACCATAAAGCTATGATACAAATGAAAAATAAAGAATTAAAGAGGAAATATTAATATAATATATATCAAATATAAATATAGTGACATCATAATTTCCAGCATGAGAGGCGATTTGTGATATTTGAACAATCATTGTTTCTTGAGGTAGTAGTTCGACGTCCACTGAAACAGTATGTTCCTATCAATTTGACGAAGATGTGTGGAAGTTTAGTTCGAATAATTCTCATAAAAACAACCTAGTATATTGCGAATAATGGTTTTGTTATAAAATAAAGGAATTAAAATATTTTTGGGGGCTGGAGAAGTAAAATAAAATAAAATATCATAAGAGAAGACGTTACCTTTATATTGGGTAACTCCCTTTGGTTTGAACCAAAAGGATTTATTGAAGTGTCTTCTGACTAATGTAAGGAATATTAGAAGAATATAGGGATGTAGGGAGATAAATTGGTAGATTTTTGACCATACAAGTTCCTTGAGAGGTGTGAGTAATGGGTTATAGGTGATGGGTTTTTCTAAGGGGGCGGAGGGGCTCTTAAGAATTTTTTTAAAATATTATATTATTATATAATTATTATCAGTTTTTAAAGGTCCAAAACTAATTAAAGTAGAAGATATGATGACTATTATTATAAATAATATAATCCTATAATAATTGGACATGTTTTGGATATTGTTTTAATTTTTATAATTTTATTTATTTAAATCATTCATTAATGAGGTAAACACTACATCATTATTGTGTCATAAATAATTTTACTTATTTGATGTATAAGAATTAAACAAAAAAACCATGATGTAGGAAATATTTTTAAATTTTAAATAAATATTTATAGTTGAATATATAACTTATAAAACCCCATGTAAAAAATTATTTACTAAAATATATATGTTTAAGTCATCTTTGTCTTTACTTAAAATTAATTAATATAAAGTTGAATTATCACTCTCAAGTGGCTCCATGGGGTCCCAAAACCATCCGAAGGATTCCCATGGTTGGACATGTATCATCCAATAGGATTATACATATTTTAGGGTAATTTAATATTATTATAATATTATTTTTTACCCTTATTTACCATATTTACCCTTTAACTATGGTAAATAAAATATTTAATGAAGTAAATATTCATAATGTCTAAAAATAAAAGTTACCTATTTACAAAATTTGTACCACATGATTACAAATATGAAATCCATTTTTTCAAATTAAAAACACATAATTGGTATAAATTAATTTAAAATTAATTCCCACCGTGAAAACAAAAAACGTCTTTTTAAGAAATAATAACTATCAAAAGATTGATAATTGTTTATATCCAATTTCAATGTGAAATTACTTCCAATGAATAAAATTGGATTAAATAGTAAAAAATAATATAATTAAATTTTGAGACCAATTAAAAATATAATCTAACCATATAAATATAATATATTAAAAGGAAATTTTGAATTAAAATACGGTATTTTTCACAATTCATTAAAAAATGAACATTATCAAAAAAATATCAAAATTTCATCCAAAGTAAATTTTGAGGACCTAATTATAATGAAGAATATTATTTTTTCAAATATAACATATAAAAGAGACAAAAATTAGATTTAAAAATGGTTCTCCATCAAAAGGCAGTAAATCAACCCTTTAAATAATATTAGAGTATTTATGCTTAAAATTGGATTCTTTCTTATTTTAAGCATTTAAATTTTTTTGAATAAATTAAAAAAATATTAACAAACATGTATAATAATCTTTTAGTTATTTTTTTCATTCCAATCATTATAAATGCTAGTCCTTAGCTACTAATTAAATTAATAATAATATTATATTATTATTTTTATAACTCAACGTTGTGTGCAATGTATGATTTAAAGGAAATCCATTGTTTTGTAACGGGTACATTATCAAACGTAGCATCCCATTTAATGTAAAATTAATATCAATTCATAAATACTAAAAAATATAAAAAATTAATATTTTTTATTTACCTGGAATGTTACATCTTTTCCCCCTTTTGGGAATTTCATCCCTATAATTCTATTGGCTTATCAAAAAAATGGGGATATTTATCTCTCATAGCATTTTCAGATTCCCACATTGCCTCTTCAACCATATAATTTTTTCACAAATCATTTACAAGATTAATTACCTTATTCTACAACACATTCCCTCTTCGGTCAATAATCTAGACTATTTGTTCCTCATAAGAGGGATTCTCTTCCAACTGATCTACCTATGGGTTAAAACATGAGATGTATCTGGTATATAATTTCTCTACATTGAAACATGAAAAAAATCGTGTACCTGGGATAGAATTGGAGCTAAATCCACTCTATATGAAACTGATCAAACTTTCTCCAAGATTTAATAAGGTCCAATGAACCTTAGACTAAACCTTCGCTTCTTACCAAAATGCATCACACTTTTCCATGAAGAAACTTTGAAAAATACAAGATCACCTACCTCAAATGAAAGATACATCCTTTTGTTATTCGCATTACTTTTCTTCCTGCTCTGAGCTATTCTTATGTGCTTCTGAATCAAATGAACTTTATATACCATCTCTACTACCAATTTTTGACCCATCAGCTTCCTTTCACCTAATTCCTCCCAAAAATTTGGAGTTCGACATCACTTCCCATATAATGCCTCAAACAAAGGAATCTATATGCTGGAAAGAAAACTGTTATTACATGAAAATTCAACCAAATAAATATGTTTTTCCCAAATTCCATAGTAATCCATTGAACAATCACGTAAAATATCTTACAATTTATAAATTGTTCATATTTAATGCCCATCTGATTGTGGATGAAAAGATGTACTAGAATTTAATTCAGTACACAAATACTTCTAAAGGACTTTCTAAAAGTTAAAAGTAAACCTAGGATCATGATCAGATACAATGTAGAGTCGAACTCCATGTAACATGACTATCTCATTAACATACAACTGAGAAAGTTAATATAGATACAAATCATCTCGTATATGAAGGAAATGAGTAGATTTAGTCAATCGATCAACAATAACCAAAATTGCATTATTACCTAGATATGTCTTCGGTTATCCTATAACAAAATCCATGGACACATTTTCTCATTTCTACTCTGGTACTAGTAAAGGATGAAGCATCCCTTTCTCTAACTACCGCTCAATTTTAACCTGTTGAAAAGTCAAACACTTCACTATAAAAATAGAAATATCTCTTTTCATTCCATCCCGCTAGTAATATTCCCTAATATCATTGTACATCCTAGTAATTCCATGATGAACTGAAAATAGAGAAATCTGAGCTTCACATAACAACTCATTTTTCAATTTTGAATCACAAGACACACATAATCTCTTACTAAAACTCAAAACACAATCATTATCAATGTCAAATTTAGGTAAAATACCCTTCTAAACCAACTCTATATTTTTCTATAAATCACTGTCTTCCTTATACAGTTTCATAATTATGTCTGATAGAGATGATTTCACTAACATTTGAAAAAAAATAGGGATTTCCAGCACTAACAACTTCCATGCCAGAGTTCATCAAATCATTTATCAAAGTATCTTCTTCCAAATGTAACATGGTTAATTTAGCATTACTCATTTGACTCAAAGTTTCAACCTCCTTATTTTCCTGTTCGGGAAGGTAATGAATCATGCAATCTTAATCTTTGATTAATTCTAGCCATCTCCTCTGTCTCATGTTCAATTATTTTTGAGTGAATATATACTTTAAACTTTTGTGGTTAGTATAAATTTCACATTTTAATCCATACAAATGATTCCTCAAAAATGTTAATGAAAAAACAACAATAGCTAATTCCAAATCATGTGTAGGGTAAATTAACTCATGATGTTTCAACTGATGTGAAGCATAAGCAATTACCTTATCATTCTGCATTAGTACACAACCAATTTATTTCAATGAATCATCATTGTAGATAAAAAACTCACCATCTCTATATGGTACATCCAAAACTGGAGCATTCACCGATATTATTTTCAATTCCTAAAAGCAATCATCACATTCTTTTGTCCAAATGAACTTAACACCTTTTCATGTTAACTTAGTCATTGGGCTAGATAACCAAGAAAAACTTTCAACAAGCCTTTAGTAATAACCGGCAAAACCAAGAAAACTATAGATCGTGGTTATATTTGTGGGTCTTGGACATTCTTCAATAACCTTTGTTTTATAAGGATCAACAGTTATTCCATTTTTTGAAATAATGTGACCAAGGAATGAAATCTATTATATCCAAAACTGACACTTGCTGAATTTTCCATACAGTTTAGTTTCTTTTATGGTTTTACAAAAAACCATTAAATTAATTTCATGATCCTATTTACTTTTAGAATAAACCAAAATATCTTTAATGAACACAACCACAAACTTATCCAAGAACTCACGGAAAATTATTTTCATAAGATCCATGAATACAGCAGTTGCATTGGTTAAACCAAAAGTCATAACTAAAAATTCATAATGGCCATATCTTGTATGAAATGTGGTATTTGGAATGTCTGATTCCTTTCTTTCAACTGATTGTACCCCGACCTCAAATCAATCCTCCAAAAATACTAATCTCCCTGGAGCAGATCAAACAAATCATCGATATGAGGCAAAGGATACTGGTTCTTAACTGTGATGTTATTAAATGATCTATAATCAATGAAAAATATCATTGAACCATCTTTATTTTTATCAATCAAGATAGGAACACCCCATGCTGATGTTCTAGGTAAAATTAATCCTTTATCTAAAAACTCATTAAATTGATTCTTTAACTCTAAAAGTTCAATTTGAGCCGTTCAATAAGGGAGTTTTGAAATTGTCTTAGCATCGAGAACTGAGTCAACAATAAATTCAACTTTCTAATCAAGTATTATACCAAGAAACTCGTTAGAAAAAACATCATGATACACATTTACCACTGGCACATCATTAATCTGAATAGTTCCTAGTTTTCAAATATATGTGCGAGATAACATTCATTCCCATATTTTACTAGTTTCTCAGCTTCATGATATTTTATCAAATGTAAGGGTTCATTATTGTACACAAACTGAAATTCCTTCTAGAAAGAAACTACTTTAGATCTATAGTCCATATTATAATGATAAACAGAAAGCCAATCCATGCCCAAAATAACATCAAACTCTACTAGAGGCAAAATAATATGGTTTGCAGGTAGATTCTTTCTGCGCATAAGGACAGGAAGGTTCTTATAGTTTCTATTTATCTCAACATTTAATCCAGTTGTTTTTACCATATGTTTAGGATTCATATATTGAGATAGAATTCCCAAATTACTAGAAAACTTCTAAGAAATGAAGGAATGTGTAGACCCCGAATCAAACAACACATTTTCATAATTTGAATAAACAAATAGTGTACGTGATACTATATCAATTGATGGCCCAACATCTACTAACATAGTTGAAAATGATTTCACCACCCCTTTCTACTTATAGTCAGTTTACTTTTCCTCAGTTAAGTCCTTTTCTAGACACACATTTTCATAATGACCCATTTCATTGCACTTAAAACATCTTACCATTGGATTTTCATTTCCTGCTTGATCATCTTCCTTAATCCAGAATCGCTTTACAGACCTTGATAAACGTTCTCCATGAAGCTTTTTACCACACTTATCACAATATAGATATTTAATTTTCATTCCTCCAGGCTTATTTGATGACTAATTTCCCTTTTCCTGCCAACTAAACCACTTCTTTTGTTTTCTCTCTTGGAACACCTGGTCATCAGAAAACTCCATTTCTACTTTCTCGGCAAATCTAAAAAGTTTCTCATAGATTTTGAATTCAGGAGAGGCTAATGATCTCCGATATCGCTTCTTTAGTCCTAAGTAAAATTGATTTATCTTACTGTTAAGATCTCAAATGAAATTTGGTGTATACCTTGCTAGTTGAGTGAATTTTGATTCATAAGAATCCACTGAGTCATCCTCCTACCTCAATTCATGGATTTCTTTTCCATCCTAAGACGAACCACCATAAGAAAATATTTCCCAATAATAATACCTTTGAATTCATCCCAATCAAGAGCATCAATCTCCTCACTATCCCTGATAATTTTCACAATTGACCCCCACAGATCATCCTCACCTTCATAATGTTAAACATAAATACTAACATTTTGATGTTCTGAACACCCTGTGACATCACAAATCTATTCCACTACTTTAATCCAGCCTTCTACTAGTACAGGGTCATATGATCATCTGAATGATAGGGGATGTTGCCTCATAAAATACTCTACTACTGGCATGTTTTCTATGGTTGATCTGGTTGATCTCATACATTGATACCACCACCATTTATATCATGGGTCAACTATGCCATCACTACAACAAATAGTTCATTTTCGACTCTAACCATCTCATGTTGCTGATTTGTAAGGTTATTCTCTTCTATATTCCTTCCCTACATAGATTTCCTGTTTCCTCTATGGAAAACCATTCTGTACCCAGAAATATTAACGGTGAAGCAAAATGGTAATATCTAAATGCTATATAATTTAAATCATACTATAAATTAATTTATGGATATTAATTTAACAATATTCTAACTCCTAAAGTTGCTTAAATATACCTCTAATACCAACTATAAGGACCTTACCATTAACATTAAATAATATTAAATTAAGTTAATAATTCACATCAAGGATCTTTTAAAGTTTAGAGATTTATAGAATTAGGTCATAACCTATACACAACAACATAAATATTACATGTAGACACTCTACACAACATCCATGTTTTTAATAAAATAAAAACACTTTGAAAAAAAATTCATGTCTAGTTCCATGTTTTAGACATCATGACTTTTCGATGATCCCATCGTTGACCCTATTCCACTTTATGTTCTGTGAAAAAAATTTCAAAAACCTGGGATGAGCATAAAAAGCTCAGTAAGGGATACACAAAGAAGGAAGATTGTTAGTTTTTCAAAACAACAAGTAAATCCTGAACACTTTATCATAATTAATACTATTCACCTTCTTAAAGTAGTAAAAACTATTCACCGAAAAAAATATCATTTCTTTACCTTTTGTAACCAAAATATTACCATAAAACCCATAGAAAGAACACATAACATATAAAGGTAACTTTGGATATAAAAATACTTAAATAAATAAACCATACGGTTGACTTCCACACATATCACTAAATGGAATAGCCATGTGGCCAACATCCATACCCAATGCATTGGAGGTTATAATGTAACCACCCATCTTGGTTTATCACGGCACCACCCTTCATTTGGTTTATCACATAACCACCTGTCAAATGTTCAAGTACAATTATCAAATCATAACACATAAAATATTGAAAATAAAAATTTTTCACTAATAAAATTTCTTTTGGAATAAAAATAAATCATTTCATGATATTAAAATAATAAATAAATTTCAAAAACCATTTTCAATACCAAAACACCTAAAAACAGAATAAGGGGTTTCTTTTTCATTTTAAAAATCATTAAGGCTTATAGAAGAAACCAACTAATGATTACAGTATTTGAGAGGCCATTATTGCCGAAAACGGTAAAAATATTCCTTTTGTCATTTAGTAAAATGATATGTAGAAAAAAGATTCCATTTTAATGAAATTAAAATTCAAATGGATTTATTATATACCATATAAAATAAAGAGTTGTATATTATCAAAACATGCCCCAATAAAAGGAGATTTGGACGAAGTCCCTTACCTTGTGTCTGACATGACCCGTTCGTTATTTAATTTCTTGAATAATAAACATCAGTTAATTTCTTCTTTCTTAAGAACCTTTTTCAAGTTTATTATTTCTTTTATATCACTTATTTCCTTTCTATAACAATTAGTTAATTATTTGAGTTCATATCAGCCATTTTCTCGATGTTCGGAACTTGAGTTAAAAATGAAGTTGTTATAATTATAAATTGTACTTGTTGTAAAAATTACATTATCTCTAGAATGATATACATTGTTTAGATATCATATATATCATATATATCCAGTATATATATGTATTTATTACAGTACATAACATTTGGATATAAGAAATGAAATGCATCGTTAATGGAGATGGTAAGCTGTACATACGCATGAACACTACATTCATTTATATTTGGTATTTTAATGGAACAAAAACATAATTATAAATAGGTATAATATAATTATATTATAATATAATATATATTTTTATTAAATACTTTCTTTACACATCCCACATATGGCATGAATGAGTCATGTCACTTTGAGGGGGAGATAGTTCGCACTTCCCCAAATAAAATTATCGCTTTTAACCATTATGGAAACCATACAGGTATGATATAAATGAAAAATAAAGAAGTAAATAGACAATATAAATACAATATATATCACATATAAATATATTTCCATCATAATTTCCACCATGAGAGGTGGTTTGATATATTTTTACAATCATCGTTTTATGAGGCAGTAGTTCGCCGTCCAAAGAAACTGTATGTTCATATCCATTAGATGGAGGTGTGTGAAAGTGTAGATATAATACATATCATAAAAATAACCTATTATAATAAGTATACTTTTTTTATAAAATATTTTAATAAAAAGATTATAAGGGGTTGGAGAAGTAAAATAAAAGAAAAGAACTTAAGATAAGACCTTACCATTAAATAGGGTAACTTCCTTTGGTTTAAACCAAACGGATTTTTTAATTGCCTTATTCCTTAGAAAAGGCTTCTAAGAAAAATATATGGATGTAGGGAGATTAATTGGGTATATTTTGGATGATAAAATGGTCTTTAGAGGTGTGAGTGATGGGTTAGAGGTGATGGGTTTTTATAAGGGGGAGGAGGGGCTCTTTAGGAATGTTTGAAAATATTATTTTATCATATAATGATTTTCAGCTTCTAAAGCTCCAAAAATCATTAATGTAGATTATATGATTACTCCTGTTCAAAATAAAATCATCAAATAATAATTGGACTGTTTTTGTATTTTTTTAATTTTTATAATCTTATTTATTTAAATCATTCATTAATGAGGTAAACAGTGCATCGTTATTATGTTAAAAATAATTTTATTTATTTGATGTCTAAAAATTATAAACAAAATACCATGATTTAGGAAATATTTTTATATTTAAAATTAATATTTATAGTCTATTAGATAACTTATATAACAATATGTAAAATTTTATTCACTAAAATATAGATGTTTAAGTCATCTGTGTCTTTACTTAAAATTAATTAATATAATGTGTCATTATCACTCCCAAGTGGCTCCATGGGGTCCCAAAATCAACCCACGGATGCCCATGGTCATAAATGTATCATCTAATAAGATTAGGACACATGTTAGGAAAATTTAATATTATTATAATATTATTTTTTACCCTTAATTGTGAGATTTACCCTTTAACCATGGTAAATAAAATATTTACTGAAATAAATATTCATAATGTATAAAAATAAAAGTTACCTATTTAAAAAATTTACACTTAATGAAATAAAATATAGAATCCATTTTTCCAAATTTAAAACATAGAAGTGGTATAAATTAATTTAAAATTAATTATCATTATCAAAATAAAAGGCCTGTTTTTAAGAAATAAAAACTATCAACAGAATGACACTTGTTTATGTCCAATTTCAAAGTGAAATTACTTCCAATGACCAAAATTGGATTAAATGTTAAAAAAGTATAATTAAATTTTAAAATCAATTAAAAATATAATCTAACCATATAAATAAATTATATTAAAAGGTGTATTTTAATTAAAATACAGTATTTTTCACTATTCATTAAAAAAATAAACATTATCAAAAAATACCAAACTTTCATCCAAAGTAAACTTTGATTTCCTGATTCTAAATAAAAATATTTTTTTGACAAATAGAACATACAAAAGTGACAAAAACTAGACTTAAAAATAGTTCCCCATGAAAAGAAGGTAAATCAACCCTTTAAAGAATATTAGAGTATTTATTCTTAAAATTGGATTATTTCTTATTTTAAGCCTCTAAAATTTATCAGATAAATGTAAAAACATTTAAAAAACATGTATCATCATATTTTAGTTAATTTTGTTAATTCCCTCCATTACAATAGTTAGGCGTTAACTACCATTTAAAATAATTATATTATTATATTATTTTTCGTTATAAATCAATGTTGTGAGCAACGTAAGATTTAAAAGAAACTCGTTGTTTCGTATCAGGTATTCCATCGAATGTAGAATCCTATTAAAATTAAAATTAATATTTATTTCACAAATAATAATAAATACGAAAAGTTTATATTCTTCATTTACCTTGGATGTTATGGGGTTGTTACATCATGTTCCTACAAAATTGAAAAATAATATACGGGAGGGAGGGTAAGGTCAAGGAACATCTCCAAAATATAAAAGAAAAACATGTTTTAAACATTTTCTTCATTACCCTCTATGTTTTCTTACTTTTTCCATTTTATTTTCCTCTAAGGTTATTAGTTTATTTAACCTCATTAATTTATCCATTAATAGTAAAAAAATTAGCATTATTATATAATTTTTAATGGATGATCAAAAATATGAAACATCGTTTATCAAATAAAAGATATTTGTGTGTGTGTATTTAATTTTAATAAAAGTGCATGTAATACACAAAACCTCATTTTAACCATAGGTGTGGTAAATCAATTTTAAAATCTTCATTAATAATTATGAATAAAAATTAGGTTGAATATATTATATAATACTAATTATTATGATTCTGAATATGGAAACCATTTTTTCGATTTCAATTCATTGAACTGGAAAATTTTAATTTGAATTAAACCTGCAATCCATGTCAAAAAATGGGTTTTCAAAAAATGAAATTTTCATGCAAACGATGATCTTACATAAATAATATAACTTGTTATAATAATTATATGTATTTAGATTCTTAGAGTTAAATCTATAATATATTTATTTATTTTAAAAATTTCTCTATATTTTGTTATTTTAATTAATTAAAATTGACGTACATTATGCATGTAAAAAAATTCATAAAAATGTGTTCTTCAGCCTAAAAATAAGCTTATAAGAATCTTAGGTATAAATATTATTAAAATTTAATTTATTATTTTTGTTTATTTGAAAAAAAAGAATAATGGAACTTTTGAATTACTTAATTTATTGAAAAAACATTAAATTATTTTAAAATTCATTATGTTTCACTATTCTCATAAAAATAACCACTTTAGAAAAATAAATAAAAACACTACATGATAAATTTGATATGATTATTTCAAAAAAAATATTATTTTAATTATATATAATTTCTTACATTGAATAAATTTACTGTAATTCCAAATATAATATAAAAAAAGAAAAACATTTTTTCATAAATTTTTAATTTGAATAAAAAATAATTTTAATAAAAAATTTAGTGATTATTTACAAATAAATTATCAATAAATTTGTATTGATTAAAAACTATCTCTATATATTTCATAATTCATTTAATTTTATCGGCTCGGAGTTGTGTGTTGTGTAAGGAATTGAACATAATGTTGTAATTTTAACATCATTGTAATGCATTTATTGAAAGATATCAAATAGATCAAATATATTTAAAATAAATATACAATAATTTATTGGGGTGTGACATTCTCCCCACCATTAATAAATTGCATCCTCATAATTTTTACATGGACATGAAAATAAGTGGTTTAAATTTTTAAAATTCTATTGTTGAAATCCCATAATATAAAACGGTTTAACAAAAATTTCCCTTGCTAAGATAGAAAAATAAGTGTGAAGTTTATCTATAATAACCCATATATTGGTTTCCAAGTAGCGGAACATTAGTGGAATGTGAAAATATGATCATAGAAGAAAAGAATAAATAATTTTCTAGAGTGATAGATATTATTGATTACAATAAAGTTAATGATCGATATATAGTTAACAACCACAAAACAATACATATTTGATGAGTTAAAATGAAATTTGATTCATGTAATGGCCCAATACATCATGATCCATCCCTTTAACAAATTATAGGATCCTAAGGGGTCGCACCTCGTTCGGTGTGATGGATCTATGTGACTGTTCGGAGCGCCCGATCAGCGCAACGGATCAGCACGATCGACCGATCAATGCGACTGATCGGTGTTACCCGGCCTTGTCGGGTTTTCCTTCTACATTTTTTCTCGTAACGCCTCTTTTAGGCCTTTTTGACCATCTAAGGCGTTTCAAGGCCATTTTTTTAACCCATAATTAATATCTAAAAATCCTGAGAAACCTCTTTATTAAATAACAGTCAATTCAGTCATGTGTAACCACCCAACCGCATGGGGAACCACGATCTGAATTTAATGCCACTAAATTCTCATGTCCCATATCAATTGGATCTTATCTATATATCACACCGTAATTTCTTCTTCCTTATTTTTCCTCTTGGTTGGCTTCCTTTATTCTTAGAATGTTTGGAGCTCCCGACGCCCCTCTCCTGCAAGTCGTGCATCCCCTGTTCTTGGCGCATGGAGAATAACATCGATCTTTGATCAATCAAGTAGGGATTTTCTCCTTCGTCTCTCCTTTCTATGTATCATGCAGGGTGGGAATGCTTTTGTCTATGTGGAAATTGATGAAACCGGACTTAATTAAGATAATGAATGGACCTTTAAAGAATGAAATGGGGGAGTGATCAATGTTCTGCTGTAGTGTTTTCTGTTGATATGTGTTGTGAATTGTACGGGCCTATTTTCACTGAAAATAATGGCTATTGGGGGTCTTTCTCTATACACTAATGAACATTGATGCTACTGGATGTTTAAATAACCGAAAAATGGAATTGGTTTATTACATATACTTGGTTAAATAAATTGAAAGCACCAGGATTAACTTTTTCCTGTGATAACCCCGATTAAAGCACAGTGGAATTGAAACCATGGAGTGTGTTAAATCATTTACATCTGAAAATACCTACACGAGCATGCCTTGTGTTGGTGGTAGCGGTTGGTTGTTTCTTTCACAGGCAGTTTTCTTGGGTGATGTGGGTGGGAATGGGATCCCCTGTTGTTATACTTTCGCCGGTTGTGAATTTGAGGTTGTGGTTACTCTTATTATATCACGAATTAGGGTGGAATCCTATGTTGTTGAGAAGACGTTGGCTACTAGATTTTGGGGACATGGGGCTGTATCATTGGGTTTTCTTTGGTTCCATTACATTGAGGGATCTCACTTGTCCCTTTGTTGTTGTGACTTTACAAGAGAATCGGGTGTGAATGTTTAAGTTGTTGTTTGACTGTGTTCTCTCTCTAGCTTGCGGTTTTGCTTGTTAATTGCCCAGTAGTGTAGAATTCACCTAAATGGGGTTACATGAATATGTAAACAGGAATAGATTAAATGGGAATTGGTTTTGGGAATGATTTGTGGCTTGGTTGTGAGTGTCGTGATGTTCTTTCATGAATGAGTAGTAACGAGGGTGTTTGTGCATAGGTTTTGGAACCCATAGGTTGGGATGAGTGTTTGTTACCTATATATATCTGTAGCAGTTACGTTTCTTATTCGAGACCCACCCATGTTGAGAACTTTAGTTCTTAACACCCCCATTTCATGGGGGAGGGTGTTTTTTCCAACACTCCTATGAGTGGCTAGTTATTAGCTCCTTTTCTGCACCCCTTCCTGAATAGACTAAGACTCTTCGGGAAGGCTGTGATGGCCTAAATTCCATTATCATCCAAAGATTCTTTGGGTGAGGTAGTTGTGGTAGTTGGCCCACGTGTTTACGGGCAGGTTGTTTCCCAAGTGTCTTCGGGATGAGGCCCATGTGTCTTCGGGCATGGAAGTAGATTTACTGACCCAGCTGTTTACGGGTATGGTTACGCATGGTGGTTCTGGCCCAGGTGTGTGCGGGCGGGGATCGATAGTGGGACTGCGGTGAGGCTGTGTCCCAGGTGTGTGCGGGCAGGGTTTTGCAGTGTGACTGCGGTGAGAATGGCGGGATTGGTTAGATGCGTAGGATGTCTTTAATAACCAGTGGGAAAGTGGCGCGGGGTACCCAAATATCGATGCGCTATTACTTTACATTACGTTACTTTTGTTGCATTATTTGGAGAGTGTTCCTTGGTGAGGTTTGGATGGATTGATTTTCCTTGTTGGGTGTTTGGTTATCTCTTTTTCCAAAGGACATTAGAATATATCCCCACTTGTACACGAGAGTCTTTGGTTTTCCCTACTGAGTATACTTGTATGCTCACCCTACGTATATAAAACTTCTTTCAAGTTTCTAGGAGGACATGCGGGATCGTGTGAGACTATACGAGCTCGAAACATTGGGGTATTTTCTGTTGTTGATTCCCTTTTCTTGGTATCTTTTTACTTTTTGAGTTTTTTGGCTTGTATCTTTACCTTTGAACAACATATGGGAATAGTTTACTTTCAACCGTATTTGCACTTTCAGTTTTGGTGTTGTGGGATTTACTACCTTATCTCCCGATCCTACTAAAAGAAAAAGGGTAATTCCCTCTATTTAGTGTGTGATTTTATACCGTTGTTGATAGTCTCCACTCCAGGATCTAATGAAGTCGGTTCTTGGGGTTCATTATCTCTCCTTCAACTTGAAGAAGGAAGGGTCTGTCAATCTGTTGTCCCTTCCCTCCTCTTAGTGAAGGCGGGTCGTGACAGAATGGTATCAGAGGAGAGGTTGGGGTTGAGAGATAGGATGGAGTCTAGAGTTATTCATAGTGAGGATTGCATGGGATGGTAGGGAAACAGTGTTGGGTGAACTTGGTATGTGAATTATGCCAGGGAAGACCGGCTAGGACATGGGATTTTAGGGCCCCCCCGTGATCTGATGCAAGGACTCTGGACCTACCAAACGACCAAGTGAGGCTACTCTGATTACATGGTAGGGACCCTAGGAAAGGTACATGCATCATAATGACTTGTGTTCTCGTGTTTCATGGCTGTCTTGGGGATTAAAAAAATGCATATGTCTAAGAAAATTTAAAAACAATATTTTTCACTACTTGGGCTCAGACAATCTTTGTTTACCTTGCAGCTATGGCACCTGGGAGATGACCACAAGTTGTGAAGGCGATCAAGGCCCAGGAGGTTGACTTGGCTGACCGACAGAGGGCTGACCGAGACGAGGATGATGATTAGTGGCAGAATACACTCTGTGCTTTCCAGCAACAGACCCTAGGGAAGTATAAGGGCATCACTTCAGATATGGAGAGAGAGAGCTGGCACGAGGAGCTAGAGATAGCTTTCGGCTTGATTTGAGCTCCGATAGAGTACTGGGTTCCTCTGGCCAACATCCAGATGTGGAGAGCAACGTGTCAGTGGTGGGTGCTTTATCTCGGGGAAAGGAAAGAGGCTGATATTGCGAGGTTTGATTTCGAGATGGAGTTCCGTGCGGAATTCCTCTCTACCATGATGAAGGCCGAGAAGATGCAAGATCTACTCTCCCTCCATCAGGGGAGTATTTCAGTGAGAGAATTGGGAATCAAGTTCAAGGATCTCCTTCACTTGGCTCCGGAACTCTTTCCGGATGAGGAATCTTGGGCAAGATGTTTAGAGGAGGCACTCTGACCTTCTCTTCAGTATGCTGTTACCCCCTTCAGCCTACCGAAATATATAAGGGTGCAAAAGAAGGCTGAAATGGTGGAGAGGATGCACACGCTAGGAGGTGTATCATGAGATGGGATCCAGTTGGGATCATCAAAGGGGAAGGCCGTCAGTAGTAGGCCCCTAGCATTAGGACCCTCTAGGTTCTGACCGACGGGAAGTAGGCTGCAGCAGTTCCAGTTCCGGTCTCCTGGTCCTCATCCCTTTCCTTCATGCCCGAGACTGAGGTGCTTCATCTGTGGCAGCCATGGGCACATTTGGAACCAGTGCCCAGGTTGAGTACAGTACGACGGTAGTGGGCAGGCCCAGCACCCATCTCAGCAGCAGCTCCCAGCTAGGCCCTTTCAGTAGCAGCAGCAGGGGCAGCGAACTCCCACTCCTCCGAGGGCAGTCATTACAGGAGGTGGCTACCCCCAGGGCACTCCTTAGGTCCCTCGACCAGGGCGGGTCGAGGAGGCGGCCGACAGCCGAGGGGTAGAGGAGTTAGGCGTGGGCAGTTGCAGGCCGCGGAGGCTGCAGTTGCAGCAGGGCCAGAGGTCGTTTGAGGTACGATCAGCTTGTTTAGTACCCTTGTGTATGTATTGTTTGATACATGAGATTTGCACTCCTTTGTTACACCCAGTCTGGCCCACGCTCTAGGTTTATATGTTGAGAGACTTCCAGTTCCCCTGGTGCTATTCATGCCAGTCAGAGGACAAACTGACTTTTCATATGTTTGTAAAGGATACAGGCTGATGATAGGGCCACATCTGTCAGTCAGGGATCACCTTCTGTTGTAGATATAGCCATACGATGTCATCCAAGGCATTGGCTGGTTGTTCTCATTATGTGCCATCATTGACTATTTCTGAGGAAGGGTTCTGTTTTCAGACTTGGGTGGTTGACGAGTGACTTTCATCGGTGAACGAGGTTTCCAAAAAAGCAACAGGCGGGAGTAATCCTTCCTCTCTTTATTAACTGAGCTATCAGTGGAATCGGTGGATGCTGAGATAGTGGAAGTTCCAGGTATCGTTAGTGAGTTTATGGATGTATTCTCTGAGGAGGTGACGATTCTACCCCCTCGACGAGATATCGAGTTTGGGATAGACCTGCAGCCCGGTGCTCATCTGATTTCGATGGCTCCCTACCGGATGGAACCTTCAGAGCTTTGATATTTTCGGATTCAGATTGACAATCTGATGAAGTGTGGTTATGTTCGACCAAGTGTGTCACCGTGTGGTACTTCAGTCTTGTTCGCAACAAAGGCAGATGGTGGTCTCAGGTTGTGCGTAGACTAAGGCTGAATCAGGTAACAATAAAGAATCGCTACCCTCTTCCGAGGATAGACGATCTCTTTGACCAACTCAAGGGGGAGGATGGTTCTCGAAGATCGACCTTCGGTCTGGATATCACAAGTTGAGGGTGAAGGAGGGCGACATCCCGAAGACGGCCTTCTGGTGTATATATGGGCACTTTTAGTTTCTGGTCATGTCGTTCGGTGTTACAAATGCTCCAGCAATGTTCATGGGGATTATGAACTTCGTCTTCCTGTAGTATCTGGATCGGTTCGTAGTAGTGTTCATCGATGACATCCTGATCTATTCAAGATCAGTGGAGGATCACACTGAGCAAATGAGGAGGATTTTTAAGGTCCTCTAATAGCAACAACTCTTTGGGAAGTTGTCGAAGTGCAGGTTATGGATGCAAGAAGTGCACTTCCTTGGGAACGTAGTGTCTGAGCAGGGAGTAGCGGTAGACCCATCGAAGGTTGAGGCGTTTGTTTCTTGGGCAGCACCCAAGAACTTGGCAGAGGTCCGTAGTTTCCTCGGACTGGCAGGTTATTATATGAGGTTCATACCCAACTCCTCCCAAGTTGCAACACCATTGATAGCCTTGACGAAGAAGGATCAAGATTTCATATGGGACTATCAGTGCGAGGCAACCTTCACCTATCTGAAGGAGAAGTTGGTTTGTGCCCCAGAGCTGAGGTTACCAGTAGAATGGGCAGTATATGAGGTGTTATGTGATGCTTTAGGGCAGGGCCTTGGATGTGTGTTGATGAAGTAGCAAGGGGTGATCTCCTATGGGTCTAGGTAGTTACATCCCCATGAGTGTAACTATTCCACCCATGATCTAAAGCTTGCAGTGGTCGTGTTCGAACTAAAGTCATGGTGGAACTACCTCGTCGGGGAGCGCTTCGTGGTCTTCATCATTCACAAGAGCTTAAAGTATGTCTTCTCCCAACTTTAACTGAACTTACGGTAGCGAAGTTGGATGGAGTTTCTTCAGGATTACAATTTCTAGATTCATTATACCTCAGAGAAAGGAAACGTGGTGGCTGATTCCTTGAGTAGGAAGTCATAGAGGGATGCGGTCTGAGAGTCGGCGGATGCCTGGAGGGCGATGGAGGAGTTGGCTACCCTGCACCTAGATACGAGGATGGATGATGGTAAGGGTTTCCTGTATCGGATAACAGTACAGTCTTCTCTGTTACATCAGGTGGAGAAGTCTCATTGAGGATACCTTGAGAGTGAAGTAATGTGTGATCGAGTTGACCAGGGAGATGCTCTGGAAGGGTGGAAAGAGGATGGTAAGAATCTGATGCTCTTCTAGGGGAAGATGTTTGTTCCAGAGGCAATGCGTGGCAAGGTTCTTAGTGAGTTCCACAAATCACCATTAGCAGCACACCCACGAGTTTCCAAGATGTAATAGGGTCCGAGGAGACATTTTTGGTGGCTCGGGGAAAAGAGGGCAATGGTATAGTTTGTGGCTAGGTGCCTAGTGTGTTAGTAGGTAAAGGATGAACACCGTGTTCCAGGTGGTTTGTTGCAACCTTTAGATGTCCCCGAGTGGAAGTGGGATGACATCTCGATGGATTTTGTCATGGGGCTACCCAAGGCTCAAGGAGGATGTGATGCCATCTGGGTAGTAGTGGACTGGTTGACAAAATCAGCTCACTTTCTGGAAATTAAGGAGTCTGGTATAGTGGAAACCGTAGCATGAAGGTACGTGGATGAGGTGGTGAGATTACATGGGTTTTTGAGATCCATAGTCTCGGATAGGGATGAACAGTTTATATCACGAGTCTGGAGAGGATCGCAGCATGCTTTTGGCACCTAGCTACATCTTAACACTGCTTTTCATCCCCAGACAGATGGACAGACAGATTGCACCATCAAGACCATGGAAGACATGCTACGATCATTCATCCTGGACCTTGGGGGATCATGGGTGCGACACTTTCCTCTGGTAGAGTTCGCCTACAATAATATCCATCACTCTACCATTAGAATGTCTCCAATCGAAGCCCTATATGGGAGACCGTGTCGCTCACTCGTGTGCTGGACTGAGGTTCGGGAAGTAGGTGTTCTTGGCCCAGAGGTGGTGCAGAGCACGACAGAGAAGGTTCAGCTTATATGAGAATGGATCAAGGCGACTCAAGACTGGCAAAAGTCATATGCCGATGATAGGAGGAGACCCTTGGAATTTGAGGTCGGGGACCACATGTTCTTAAAGGTCTCCCCTCGACGTGGATAGCGGAGGTTCGGCAGGGGAATTATGCTTTCTCCAAGGTTCGTCGGACCCTTCGAGGTGTTACACAGGGTTAGAGAGGTGGCTTATCAGCTGGTGTTTCCACCACAGCTACAAAGGGTGCATGATGCCTTCCATGTGTCTCATCTTCGTCAGTATCAGCACGACAATTCGCACGTCCTCGACTGGGGAGAGCTAGATATCGAAGACGATGAAATCTTTATGGAACGACCAGTGATGACTGAGGGTTGTGAGGAGAAGGTGCTTCATGGATGAACCATCCTGTTGGTTTGAGTGTTACAGAGGCATGGTTGGCTTGAGGAGAGAACCTGGGAGAGGTAAGCGCATATGTTTGCCTAGTACCTAGAGTTGTTTTGAGTTTATCCTGTTTTTTCAGTACTTGTTCGCTACGTAATGATTTTCCTTGTTGACTATGGTATGTGCAGATTCCTTTTCTATGAATGTGTGTGAAATGTCCAAAAGGATGCGGAGGGGAGGACCTGATTCTTAGTCATCAAACATTAATGTGGATGTGCCTAAACCCGTGCGGGTGAGTCAGTGCCGCCCAAAGCGGATGGTATCTTAACACAGAGGAAGGGAAACCCCTCTCCCACATGGTCGGATGTTTTAGTCTTTTGTTTTTCATGGTTGAATGGGGAAAGGAGTGGTAGTAAATCTGTGATTTTTTGGGAGATAAGGTGTTCCTATGTTAGAGAGGTTCACTCCTGAGAGGTATCTTTCGGGGTGGTTGTTCGGCCCCCCTCTTTCCTTCCGGTCTGATTCTGGATTATCGAGGGTGATAATATTTTTAGAGGTATATCATGTAATGGACTAGACCCTCATGATCCATCTGTTTTCCAAATTCTAGGATCCTAAGGGGTATCACCTCGTTCAGTGTGACCGATCGGTGCGACCGATCAGCACGACCGATCGGTGTTACACAGCCTTGTCGAGTTTTCCCTCTACAGTTTTTCCCGTAATGCCTATTTTAGGCCTTTTTGACCATCTAAGGCATTTCAAGGCCATTTTTTTAAACCATAATTAATATATAAAAATCCTGAGAAACATCTCTACTAAATAACAATCAATTCGGTCGTGTGTAACCACTCAACCGCAAGGGGAACCACGATTTGAATTTAAAGCCGCTCAATTCTCATGTCCCGTAAGAACGGGATCTTATCTATATATCGCACCAGAATTTCATCTTCCTTCTTTTTCCTCATGGCTATATTCCTTTCTTTTTAGTACGTTTGGAGCTCCTGACACCCCTCCCCTTCAAGTCGTGCATCCCATGTTCATGGCGCATGGAGAATAACATTGATCATTGATCAATCAAGTAGGGATTTTCTCCTTTTTATCTCCTTTCTGTGTATCATGTGGGGTGGGCATGCTTTTGCCTCTATGGAAATTGATGAAACTGAACATAATGAAGATAATGAATGGAACTTTAAAGAATTAAAGGGGGAGTGATCGATGTTCTGCTGTACTCATTTATGTTGATATGTGTTGTAAATTGTATGGGCCTACGCTCACTAAAAATCATGGTCATTGGTGGTCTTTCTCTGCACATTAATGAACCTCTGTTCTCTTGGATGTTTAAATAACTACAACATTGAATTGGTTAATTATGTATACTCGGTTAAATAATTGAAAGCACCAGGATCAACCCATTTCTATGATGACCTCGATTAAAGCACAGTGGAATTGAAACAATGGAGTGTGTTAAATCTTTTAAATCTAAAAATACCTGCATGGGCCTACCTTGTGTTGGTGGTAGAGGTTGGTTGTTTATTTCATGGTCCATTTTCTTGGGTGATATGGGTGGGGATGGGATCCCCAGTTTTTATACTTTCGCCGGTTGTGAATTTGAGGATGGGGTTACTCTGCTTATATCACGAATTGGGGTGGAATCTTATATTGTTGAGAAACTATTGGATCCTGGATTTTGAGAACATGGGGCTGTATCTCAAAGTTTTATTTGGTTATAGTACTTTGAGGGATCTCACTTATCCCATTGTTGTTGTGAATTAACAAGAGAACCAGGTGTGAATGTTTAAGTTGTAGTTTGACTGTCTTCTCTCCCTGGCTTCCGGTTTTTCCTGTTAGTTGCCTAGTAAAGTAGAATTCACCTAAATGGGGTTACATGAATATGAAAACAGGAACAGTTTAAATGGGAATTGGTTTTGGTAATGAGTTGTGGCTTGGTCAAGAGTGTCGTGTTGTTATTTCATGAATGAGTAGTAATGAGGGTGTTTGTGCTTAGGTTTTGGAACCCTTAGGTTGGGATGAGTGTTTGTTACCTATAAATATATCTATAGATTTTATGTTTCTTATTCGCTCCCCACCCAAGTTGAGAACTTTAGTTCAAAACACCCCCATTTCGTGGGGGAGGGTGTTTTTCTCAACACTCCTATGAGTGGCTGGTTATTATCTCCTTTTTTGCTCCCTTTCACGAATAGCCTAAGACTCTTCAGGCCGGCTGTGATGGCCTGAAGTCCATTATTAGCCAAAGAATCTCTGGGCAGGGTAGTTGTGGTAGTTGGCCCAGGTGTTTGCAGGTAGGTTGTTTCCCAAGTGTCTTCAGAATGAGGCCCAGGTGTCTCCAGGCGTGGTAGTAGATGTTCTGACCCAGGTGTTTGCGGGTATGGTTACGCGTGGTGGCTCGGACACAGGAGTGTGCGGGCGGGGTTCGACAGTAGGACTGTAGTGAGGTTGTGGTTCAGGTGTGTGTGGGAAGGGATTGGTAGTGGGACTTCGGTGAGGCTGTGGCCCAGGTGTGTGCGGCCGGGGATTGGAAGTGGGACTGTGATGAGGTTGTGGCCCAGGTGTGTGCGGGCGGGGATTGGAAATGGGACTGCGGTGAGAATGGCGGGATTGGTTCGATGCATAGGATGTCTTTAATAACCAGTGGGAAAGTGGCGCGGGGTACCCAAATATCGATGTGATATTACTTTACATTACTTTACTAGCCTGGCGTTTTTTGGGGAGAGTGCCTTGGTGAGGTTTTGGTGGATAACTTCTCCTTGTTGGGTGTTTGGTTATCTCTTTTTCCAAGGGACATTAGAATGTCTCCTCACTTGTACACGAGAGTCTTTGGTTTTCCCTACTGAGTATACTTCTATGCTCACCCTACGTATATAAAACTACTTTCAGGTTTCTAGGAGGACTTGCGGGATCGTGCGAGACCATACTAGCTGAGACCTTTGGGGCAGTTATTATTATTGATTCCATTTTCTTGGTATCTTTTTACTTTTAGAGTTTTATGGCTTGTATCTTTACCTTTGAACATGCATATGGGAATGGTTTACCTTCAGCCGTATTTGCACTTTTAGTTTTGGTGTTGTGGGATTTACTATCTTATCTCCCGGTCCCATTAAAAGAAAAAGGGTAATTCCTTCCATTTAGTGTGTGATTTTATACCCTTGGTGCTAGTCGCCACTCCGGGAACTATTGAAGGCGGGTCCCGGGGGTCATTATCTCTCCTTCCACTTGAAGAAGGAAGGGTCTGGCAATCAGATGTCCCTTCCATCCTCTTGGTGAAGGCAGGTCGTGACAATTCATCATATATGAAGGTAATAAGATAAAAAATTTATTTCAACAAGCTTTTACAAAAGTTATGGAATTATTTTACTATCTAAGAATATAAGGAAATATTATGAATTAATATATTTTAATTTTATAAGCACAATTTCATCCTTCAATCTTTGATCAATTTCCACATTATTTATTACTCCTTTAAATTAATATCTAAAGGTACTAAAATTAAATTTTAACGGATCATAAGATCCATAAAAGAGTGATATTTCTTCCCATATATCCCTAAATATTTTCCAAATCCAATATTCTTAACACAATTTATCCAATAAAATATATTATTCTATGAAATTGAATAGTAACATAAATGGTTGATCATTGATATTTATCCATAAAATTTTTTATATAATTTTAATTACATTTTAACCTAGACATCACATAGTCCATTGTAGGTGATAAACCCTTATCACCCTCGGTTTATCGGTTCAGCCCCACAACCTTTGTAGATGCGACAGGAGGTCACCTAGCATGTGGGATTTCCTTTTTTGTAAAACTATATTAATATAATTTGTATAAAATTCCAAAATTTTGATAAAACATAATTACTAAAATATCAAATATAAGATAAAACATATAGGTTACCAATTCATTTTATCATATTTCCAAAAAAAATTAAATGTATTCTTCCTTAAATACTAAACCAATGGGTTTTAATGCTATAAATGTCTCTAAAAATAACTTTAATCATCATAAACTCCCATAAAATTTAACCTCAAAATGGGAATCTATACCATTAATCTTATGATAAAAAATACACTTATCAACCTAGAAATCGTTAGTTTTAACCAAGGTCATTCATCGCCATCATCTATTCAGACTCTCTATAATGGTGTATCAAGAAAATGTGAATTAACCAAATCATATCCCATAGATTTTTCAAAAAAGGTGTTCAATAATACTCGTTGTCATGTACCATTTGACGATTGAGTCAAATCCCAATTCCCCCTTTTTGGAGTTATTACCCCTAGGTTCAAATGTGACAAAACCACATCTACTTGAATTATATAGAGAGGTATATATTTCTAGGAAAAACCACATAATATCTTCCTCACAAAAACATTAGGATGTTATTCTATACTTATCCTCAATGTCTGTCATAGGGTTAAGTTTCCTGATCTATGTTTTTCTACATATAATTACCAAAATTTCTAATAAAGTTCTTCAAATACAAAATGAAAATACCCCAACACTAGAATTCCATAGTTGATGGTTACATTATTACATTGGAATAAGATACCACATATCACATACCAAAGGACCAAATAGTTTAGTAGTATTGGTAAATAAGATATATACATGAATCTCACATTACATTTTAAAAACAAAAAAAACAATATAGTGAAAGTAAAAAATTAAACTTCATTGAACTCAATTAAATAATCTTTATTTAATTCTTATGTAAAGTATACAAAGTAAGGGTGAGATTAGATTCCCAGTAATAGTTATATAAAGTGGAATCTATAATGAATAAATAAAGAATAATCAATAATTCATAATCAATATGGAAAGGTAAATATCTGAACATGTATTCCATTAAATCAATAACATGACTATCATTATTATATAATACATAATCAATACGGAAAATCATATATCTTAACAGACACTTCATTTAAGCAATAAATTGAGTATCATGATTAGATAGGTCATAATTAAAATTAAAAGGTAAATTACTAAACACACATTCCATTTAATCAATACATAAGAACAAAATTAATCAATAGGTAATATCAATAAAATAATCATATATATAATAATAACTAAAATTATTATGGAAGTAAATGCTTAATACTGGATTTCATGATCTTAAACATCAAGATATTTATACACTCAATACTATTCACAAGGTGGTTTAAAACTATTTGTAAAACCCATTTAATTCTAGAATTCTAATTCAACATATGAGACTATCAATTCATACAGGGGTTATATAATTCTGAGTCCCACCACACATTTCATTTCCAACTCATTCATAATATATTGAATAATCAATTTAATTCATGAACAATATTCCTTATCAAAAAATATTCACACTAAATAAAGAATATGAAATATTAATATTTCCCCAATCAATAATATAACATTAATATTAAAACAATATATAATGAAATGATATATGTTTATATTAATAATCATATACATGATAAATAATATTGATATTTAGGGGAAATATGATTTTTAATTATCATAAAAATGTGAATATTTCAAGGGAATATTAATGATTTAAAAAATTAATAAACAAAGAGAATGTAAATACTTAACCTAATCAAACTATTCATAAACCATTTAGATAAAGAATAATGATGGTATCATTAAAACCTATCTCTAGTAGATTATATTTAAAAAAGGGTTGTTGTCATTGATCAATTTAAAACCCTAAAAAGGATCTTTAAAAACATTATTTAGAAAAGAATCGTTTTAACATTAAAATAAATTTTTAAAAACAATAATTAAATAGAATATTATAAAAACCATATTATTTTAAAAAAATAATATTTAATAATTATAAAGTACTATTTAAATAAATTATTGGTCATGAATTATGGAAATCTTTATTCATTCCATGTGTTTTGAAACAAAGATTTCATTCACTTTTTTATAAGAAAAATAATAAGTACATTATTTGGAAAACAATAAGAATAATAATTTTATTTTTTAAAAAAAAATCCATTTATGGATAAAAATAACTTTAAATAATCATAATAAAATATTCTATATTTTTTTAGAATATATTGATTTGCAATTAAAATATTTTTTATCGAAGAAATTATGAATTCAAATTTTATTAAATAAATTTTCTCAAATATTTTAAGTTCAAAATTTAGGAAAATTATACTATTATATGAAAAAAATAATGAATAAATGTAAGATAATAAAATTAAGGGGTATTATATTACAATTATCAAATAATTTACTTCAATGAAAATTCAAGAATAATCAATCCCAATTAAAATGATATTGAAACATAAATATGTTACCACATTGGTAAATTTTGAATCGTAATCCCCATGAAATGAGTAAAATAAAATGAAACATCAAATAGCTTAAATATAAATGTATTTATGATATAAAATATAAAAGGGTTAAAAGATACACCTCCTAAAATAATATAGGCATATAATAGGACATATGTATCAAATAACACAATTTGAAATGAGCTACCCTTACAATGATCATAAAGTTGAAGTAATAATTAATTAATGTATCAATTATGTGAATGAAAAGTAAATACACTTAAGAAAATTTATATAAATCATTATACAATCTAGTATAATTTCACACATAATCATATCATATATAATACAATTAAAAAGTAATATAACCCAATGATAATTGATTGATTTATGATGTTATTTACCACATCGAAATTTTCAAGAATAAAACCCTTGGATTAAATAAATAAATTTAAATATTAAAATATCTTTAAGTATGAAGGATAAATTATATTTATTGTAAAATGGGTTTTATATACATAGTATAAATAAATTAGGTGCATAACATTACAATATGACTTAATGAATAGAAATTGAGATAAAATACCATACCTTAGTTTTCCATTTTAGTTGATCACACATTAAAATATATCATAATGGTTTTAGGAATGGTATTAATTAATAATAGAACCATATTCATGTTTATAATATCATATATTATCCTCTTATAATATTTTACCACCTATTCATTAACCATATTTTATTATTACTTTTGTATTAGCTGTTAATTTCCATGTTTTATCATGTGTGTTTTGTGATTAAAGTTACATTTATTATGTATAGGAAATAATTACATAATCTCCATAATTATATTAATGTTATAAATATCATATTTAATTATTGGATTCGTTTTTAAAACCATTCATGAATTTTGAACATGTATATTGAGTGGCATAGCTTCATGGAGACGGTAGATCATACATATGAACAGACGACGATATCATTCCCTTAACGGGTGAAAGGGTAAATAATTGTGTGGTATATGAATTTTAAATAGTTAATAAAATGTAATTTTTATTATATTTATTCATTATTTTTTTCATTATTACTTTCCATGTGAGTCGATGAGATAAAATAAATTACATTGGTTCACGAGGCAGTAGTCCGCATTACACACAAGTGATGGATTTTGTTCCCATTTGATAGAGGAAGAGATGTACAGATATTATACCATAATAATAATAATAACATATTATATTGGAGATAATGTTTTTATTACAATGTAATTATTAAGATATAATTAATGGTTTTAAAATAATAAATAAAAATAAATGCCTTTATTAAGGAGTTTGCCTTCTCTTCGAGAAACGTCCTTTTAATCTCTTATTAATGACAATAGGGTTGGTATTTTTAGAAGAACAGTAGATATATAATTTTAATAATAGTGTTGGTGATATATATTTTCATGAATTTTTGAGTAATAAGGCTTTATAGGTGTGAATAAGTGAGTGGAGGGAGTTCCCTTTTATATTTGATGAGTGACATTTTTTTAAATACTCAAAAATATTCAATAATGGGAAGTCAATCTCACCCCAAGTCCCTAAAAATTGATGAATAATGGATTTTAGGGATTTTAATGTTGATAAAAATATCCACAACATAAAATTAAGCATTTGAAACACGTTTTTCATCATCCTATAAGCTTTCTTACATTTACTATTTTATTTTTCACCACGGTAATTAGTTTATTTAACCTAGGTAATTGAACCTTTTAGAAAAAAATAAATTCCTAAATATTAAATAATTTGTAACCACTAATCCTAAATATTATACAAAATTTATCAATTAAAAATTATACGTTTTTGGAAAATTAATTTTAACACAAAGGCATGGAATTCACAAACCCTCATTTTAACCATAACTACAATAAATAAATTTTTCTATGTTTACTAATAATTAAGACCAAAAAATTAAGTTAAAAAAATTATATAACTTTAATTATAATTGTTAAAAATATTTAATCTATTTTATCGAATTAGAATCAAAAAAGTTTAAAATTTTAATTTAAAATAAACCTACAAATCATTTAAAAAAAGATTTTTCATGAAATTCATCTTTCAAGCATAAGATGATATTACATTAACTATATTAATAGTAAACATCATTATATGGATTTAAATACATATTATATAAATTTCATTTATATCTTTCTTTATTATTTAGTATTTTAATTACTTAAAATGGAGTAACATTATGCATTTAATAATAATTTCCAGAAAAATACATTTTTCAGACTATAAATATACTCAAAAAGGGATATAAATATGATTTAAATGTAATTAAATATTATAAATATAAATAAATATTACTTTTTTAATTTTAAATAAAATTCAAATCATAATTTGAATTTTAAATTACTTAATTTATTAAGAAGACATAACAGTATTTGAAAAAAATCATTATTTTTTACTATTCACTAGAAAATAAATCTTTTTAGAAAATTCTGAAAAATTAACCTTATATAGTTTTTATATTATTATTTTAAAATTTATATTAATATTAAAAAATAAAATTTATAATATTGATTATAATTACAAATATAAAATGAAAAATAAAACAATTTTTAGAAAAATATGCATTTTGAAGGATGAAATGGATTTACTAAAAATTTGAGTGATTATTTAATAATAATTTATCATAAAATTTTTATTTATTATGAAATATTTTATATATTTAATAATTTTTTAATCTCGTTCATACCTTCTAGTTAAAAATATTTGTTAAAATGGTCATATGTAAATAGTATCACATGGTTCGTTTAGGCTCGATATTGTGTGTTGTATATGTTATCGACCAAAATTTTCTTCTTATAGAATATCAGGGTTTCATGTACCACAAGATATAAAAAAATTAAATTTATTTAAAATAAATCTAATTTAAAATCCTAGGGTGTTACCACCCTTTCCAAGATACATTGAGCCCTTTGATATAATTGATCACATCGGAGTTGTGGCATATTGACTGGATCTATAACCAAACCTATATCAAATACACAATGTCTTCTATGGATCCTTCTTAAGGAAGTACATATAGAAACACTCAAATGTACTAAATCTTGATTTTTTACCTTAATATAGTGATCTTTAATATGTGGGGCAGCCAATTAATATCTTATATTATATATTGAAAGTTATACAAAACAAGAAAAATCACCTTATTTAAGAATTGGGGCGGAGGTATAAGTTATTGGAAAAAACATAGAAACCATAAGAGGCTATGAAACAAATGTACCATCATTGGTTTTAGAGTATGTAATAATATTTATAGGTTGAAATTTTGGATGGGGGAGACTATAATGACCCAAACTTTTATAAATGGAATTTTCTTATAAATGAATAAATGACTTATTAAGTAACATAGTTATAGAAAACGCATGCCCTATATTTTATTTTTTATTTTGAACCATTATGAAATATATAATATTTAACTAAAAATATCATTAAGAACCATAAACATTGATAATATATTCATTTAATAGTGACCAACAATATTAGTTTTTATTAAGGGTTATAATAATATTTAATTGACACAAAAGAAAGAAACGGTGACCTCAACTAGTTGCATCATACCCAATGAATCTCATTAATTAGAGAACTTGAGGGAGATAGCATCACTGTGAGTTTCCTATAACAAATCCAAAGGTAATATTCAATAATTTAAACTCGATTAAAATAATAACTCCCAAACCCAAACCACTAAGTCTAATATAGAGAGTCACATAACCTCATGTTCACCTCTATCTATGGAAGAGGATAATAACTATGAGATAAACATATTCAATGGGGGAGAATATACCCTTAGTATCACGTATTTAAGAAATATTAATAAGTAAAAAATATCTTAGATCAAAATGAGTAAGAAATATAATATCAAATGGAATACATGTCATACAGGTAAATAAATAGACTCCTAAAGTTGGAAACCATACTAGAGTAAATAAAGTTCATGAAATAAATAAATAAAATTATAGTATCATCTAGAGTATATTCTATTACCTCTCCCACATATATGCTCCTCTTCTCATCTATCATCAATGGGGCCCTTACCCTTTCTTGGATCACAATTCATGAATTATACACTTGCATCAAAATTCGCATACTTTTCGTGAGTTATAAAACCTAGTAGGACACCACCAATGTGGCCTTGAAAAATGTGGACATGTATAATAGATGTATTCCATGCTAGTAATAAATTTTGAAAAAATATTAATAATAATACATCGAGTACTCATGTTCTAAATGGGCTATCATGAGCCCTGGTCATACCTACTTTGCCTCTAAGGTGGAAGGACGATCAATATGTTGGAAAAATTAAAAAAACTAGTCACAAGTCTATCAATATGTCTCTTGGTGTTAACAAGGCATTGAGTCTTAGTTCAATCTAGAAGGTAGAATAGTGATAATGTTCTCGATATCCATAAGGAAATAAGTTTTGTAATTTCTACTTGGTATTCGAAAGGAATTGAGTTCTAGCTAGGTAACAAAGACATCGTCCTCTTACCTTGGTTATGAGTCTACTGTCATCATCACTGCATGTCTATTGCACTCTACCTATAAGGGGTAATCATTTCATGATGGTTCACCTACTATGAACACCATGAAAAATACCTATAAAGTCATATTATACACCTAATGAGATAAAGCATACAAGTGAGGCATAACATACATCATGAGAAATATATTATCAACAATAAGACATGAAATCATAATCAACATGATCAATAAGATATAAGAAAGCTCATTGAATAAAATATCACAAACATGTCTCATGGACACATGCACACACCCAAATTCGATCATACTTAAACATGAAAATAACAGCCTAAATAAGAATCACACCATGGATACAAGTGTATACAAGATCTCCAAAAGGTAAGTAACTTCCTAGAACAAGGTTTTTTATAAAGAACACCAATGTTCATCAATGATAAAAAAAACACATCTCACACTATGGGGAAGAATATCACATATCAAGGGTGCCTATCTCAGGTTCCATGTCACCAAGAAGATGTTTAGAATGAATTATCAAAATAAATCCATGTCATAATAGTTTTAATGGAACCACATACATTAATGAATTATCCAATGGAATCAATTTCAAGTCATGTTGAATAAAGTAATTCCAATTCACTAAATCTATCATTGATCGAAGAACATAATGTGAATTAATTATTGATTCTAGAATAGGGACTTATGTTTAGCCTATGATCATTGATCTATCATGAATCCATAAATGGAAACTATATTCAAGATGATAATCAGGATGAAGAATCTCCCAAGATCATCATTCTAAATAAGCTTACCCAAATATGTCATCATTTTCAAATAACTTCGCTTCCATAATTGAGAATTCATTGACATATTGAAACATCCAAATAACTACCAAGATATTATTTATGGATTAAAGTAACATAGTTAATTTATTTTCAACAAGGGGTCTATGATTATGATTGAAGAAAACATACATATTGAACATCTATTATAAGGACTCATCCTTATTACACTACATAATCTTGAATTTAAGTCAAGAACTCACTTATTTTAATATTTAGGTTTTTTTAAAGTTTAGAGTTTTAGAGAAATGGTATATAATACATAAATAACATTCCCCATTCATATAGATACGATACCACAAAACAGTATCCTTTTCTTCCAAAATATAAAAAATTTCAAATAAAACATGATTTCTTTTAAAAATCATCATAACATTTAAATTAACTTCTTTATTTGTATTGAAAATCCCAATAACCTGTGAAAATCATTTAAAAACTTGTTATTAGCAAAAAAATCTTAGTAAGAGACATAAAAATAAGGAAAAAGAGTACATTAGTCAATTAATACATGTAAACATATGAAATCATTTTCAAAAATGTATACTTTCCACCCATATAATCATATTTGTAAAACATGATATTTCCAAGATATTTACAAAATAATATAGAACACAAATAAAACCATATAGATATCATGTGAATTACTCACATAGTTTTGTAACCATCATGGATTCCTTATGATTTGTGACACTCACGGCTACCTTATAATGTAACCCTCACGACTACCTTATTGTGTAACCATCGTAGATACACTTGGAGAAACCATATGACCAACCTCCAACTTCCACATACCCAATTCATTGGAAGGATATATAGGTCCCACCTTTAATCATTAAAAATTACCAAGAACCATACCATAATCATACAACATGAATAATTTCATAGAAGCATTTCTTTTGAATTTGGTAAAATAGAATATTAAAAGGGGATTTTAAAAGAAACATTTCCCTTACAAATATCATATAATTGAAGTCAGACTTTATAGAGTCGGTGGAATATTAATATAAAATTTATATAAACAAAATTA
Source organism: Viscum album (assembly GCA_963277665.1). Taxonomy (NCBI): domain Eukaryota; kingdom Viridiplantae; phylum Streptophyta; class Magnoliopsida; order Santalales; family Viscaceae; genus Viscum; species Viscum album. The sequence continues at coordinate 1,378,284,938 of OY728156.1, forward strand.
AACATAATATAAAAAAATTAATCTCACAAAAAAATATAATACCAGATAAATAATGAAGTAGAATGTTAACACAAAGAATAGAAATCGGGTTAAGAATTCCCTTACCTCAGTTTTGTATTACATAAAACTTGTTTAAAAATCCTATATTATAATTAAAATAGTGTTATTAACATATTATAGAAACATTTTCATGTTTATAACAACTTATATGATCATTTAATTACAAAATTTCACCCTTTAATTGTTTTTATTTTGTTCCTTCAATTGTTTTGGGTGCGTTCTTTACACGATTTTCATGGACGGTTTGTATTTGATTTTCTTGTTGTATGGAAATGAAATTCCAAAAATGCAATTTAATGGTTTAACATGTTTCCAAAATATATAATGATACCATAAATCATTTTTTTATCCAATATGATGATTAATCATTAGATGAAACAATAATGATATTTGTTTAGATCATTTTTGGCAGTTCCTCGATAATCATGAACTTTTTTCATTTTATAATTTAATGTAATGAATATAAGTTTGTTACATAACATAAAATATTTTAAAAAATAAAAATTATATTCTATTTCATCCAGTAAAATCGTTTTATTTTCATCTTTGAAGGAATAAATAGAAATTAAAAACACATCGTCCACGATTTTGGTAAATCGGCACATTGCGGGTGATGTTTTTATTTTTAGAAAAATTGGGAGAGGAGAGGAAGAAAGGTGATGAATTTTTTACATGAATATGATAACATAAATATTTTATAAGATTTTTTATATTTAATTCCTCTAGGATAAGGTGAGTAAAGGATAGTATAAGAAAGTAATGGAATTTAAAAGAAAACATATGAAAAAGGAAGGGGATTCTTACCTCCTTATCTATTCTTTTTGAGATGCTTCTTAATGGCATTGGTTTTGGCCTTTTGGTGAGACCAGTTGGTCTTGGACATGGGTCAAAGGCTTGGTAAGAGGATTGGGAAGAACATAGACAATTAAAAAATCTGGAGAGGTGTGAGAAGAATTGGGGAATGAGGGTGGTATTTATAGTGGAGGAGATAATGGATTTTACATTATTATAATCATTATTTTATTATTTTTCCAAGATTATAAATTGTCTTAATTATTGTGATTAAAATAGTAAATATAGCATGTGAGTTCTAAAGAAGTGGGATTACATCATTTTTGATGTCAAAAATCATGTATTTAACTGATAATTCAAATATTCGGTATTTTACTATATTTCACTATTCATAAAAAATTCAAGAATTTCATAAAAATCCATAAAACACACCCTAATAATTTTGCGATGTGTAGAATTAAAAATTGAACTCCATTTTTTTAAAATAAATTTGTAAATATTATTAATTTAATTTTTTAATTAAATCATAATTTATTCAAATATTAAAATTTTGAATCTATAACTCATTGTTTAACACCATGAAAAATTAATCAAGAAGTCCTTATTTTAAATCCTTATGAAAATTAAATAATAATACAGTTTACTATTCATTATGCTAATATTACTATTCATATTACTATTCATAAGGGTATGTTACTTGTGACAAAAAAATAAATATGGTTATATCAGACTCCAAATAACTTACTGATCACAACCATAGATAAATGTTTTTTGAAATTCAAGACATAGAAGTTCCAAAATTAAAATTAAAAGATAGTTATAACTATCTAATTATAATATAGTTTGATGAATTTCAATGTATTTTTAAAAACATAGGGTGTAACATTATCCCCACATTTTGGAAATTGCGTACTCTAAATTTTATTTACTTATTAAACAAGTGAGGGTACCTTTACCTCATAGAGTTTTCAGATTCCCATATTTCTTCTTCAACCATGTGGTTTCTCCACAAAACCTTTACCTGGTAGATTAACATATTCTACAATAATTTTTATCTTCAATCAAGAATTAGAATTTCTTTTTATTTATAAGAAAGGTTATATTCCATTGGAACTACTTTTGGGATCAAGACATGAGATAAATCTGGCACATACTTTCTCAATATCTAAACATGAAAAGCATTGTGTACCTGAGATAAACTCATAGGGAAAGATACTCAGTAGGCGACCGGTCTAAATTTATCCATAATTTCATAATCCCCAATAAACTGTTGACTTATCTTTCATTTCCTACCAAAATTCATAACACTTTTCCATTGTGGGATTTTAAAAAAAACATGACCACCTACCTCAAAAGAAAATTCTTTCCTCCTATTGTCTGCATACCTTTTCAATATACTCTGAGCTAGCCTCATGTGTTGTTGAATCATATTCACTTTCTCAGCCACTATCTCTACTAACTCTAGTCCCATAAACTTTCTTTCCCTAACATCATCCCAAAAAGATGGAGTTCTACACTCTTTCCTATACAATGCCTCAAAAGGTTTAATTTTTATATTGGAATGAAAACTATTATTATAAGAAAACTCAACTAATGAAATATTTTGATCCCAACATCCCTAATAGTTCATTGAACAAGATCTAAGCATATACTCTAAAGTCTGAATCGTTCGTTCTGACTTCACGTCTGATTGAGAATGAAAAGATATTTTGAAATTTAATTTTACACCAAAGTACTTTTTAAGGCCCTTCCATAATTTATAAGTGAACCTAGGATCCCGATCAGATACAATAGAAATAGTAACTTCATCTGACCTAAAAATATCTTTGTGGTATAGTTTTGAAATTTATTCAAATACATTGTATCTCAAATAGAATGATAATGTGTATATTCAGTCAGCCGATCAATAATAACCCAAATTGTATTTTTACCTTGAGAATTCTTAGTTAGTCCCACCAAAAATTCCATAGATATATTCTCCAATTTCCCCTCTGGCATAAGCATAGGCTGTAGCATCCCCTTTGGTTACTACCACTCTACTTTAACTTGTTGACATGTCAAACATTTCATAGTAAAATATTCAATATCCCTTTTCATTCCACCCCACCCATAATATGCCTGATGGGCCCTATACATATTAGTACCAAAAAGATGAACTAAAAATGGAGAACTATGAGTTCCACACAACAAATCTTTCTTCAACATAGAATCACAATGTGCATAAAATATTTTTCTAAATCTTAAACCTCAATCTTTATCAAGGTTTAATTTCAGAAACTTTCCAATTTTAACAAATTCAACCTTTTTCTAAGGCTCACAATCTTCCATTTGCGCTTTCTTAATTCATTCGGATATTTATGACTAAACTAAAAAATGAAACAAAATAGATATATTTCCTACAACAACAAACTCTAAGCCAAAATTCATCAAATAATTAATCAAGGGATCATTTTCAAAACAAAGCATTGTTAATGATGTGTGATGTTTTCGACTCAAGGAATCTTCCACATTGTTTTTTTTTCTTGATGATAATTGACTATGAAATCATAATCATTTATCAATTAAAGCCATCCACTCAGTCTCATGTTAAATTCCTTCTCAGTGAATATATACTTCAGACATTTTTGGTTAGTATATATTTGACATTTGGCTCATATAAATGGTGCCTCAAAATTTTCAAAACAAAAAAACACAACTTCAAAATCCAAATTATGTGTGAAACAATTTAACTAATGAGGTTTTATTTGTCTTGAATCATAAACAATTACCTGATAATTCGGCATCAAAACACAAAAATTCTCTTCAATGAAGTATCACATCAGATTACAAACTCACCATTTTTTTAAAGAAGAGGCAAAATTGGAACATTCACCAATCTCTTCTTCAGTTCCAGAAAACAAACATCATATTCTTCATTCCAAACAAATATAACCCCTTTTATGTAAACTTTTTTAGTGGGCTAGATAACTAAGATAAGTTATTAGCAAACCATTGGTAATAACCTACTAATCCAAGAAAACTACAAATTTCTATAACATTTGTAGTTCTTGGACATTCATCAACCACTTTGGTTTTGGTAGGATCAACTGTTATTCCAACCTTATTTATAATGTTCCGATGAAATGAAATTTTTTGCCACAAAAAAATCACAATTTCTGAATTTTTCATATAGTTTCTTTTTATTTATGTTATTCAAAAAATCCCATAGATTTTTTTCAGGCTCCTCTTTACTCTTAGAAAATACCAAAACTTCATCAATAAACACAACCAAAAAATTATCCTAGAACTCATTAAATATTCTATTCATAAGATTCATTAATACAATAGGTGCATTAGTTATCACAAATGGAATAACAACAAATTCATAATGCACATATCTAGTACAAAAATCTATTTTCAGGATGTCATCCTCCATCACCTTCAACTGGTGGTATCCAGATCTCAAATCAATCTTGGAAAAGTACTGATCTCCCTAGAGATGATCAAATAAGTCATTGATATGAGGCAAATGATTCTGTTTTTAATAGTGATTTTATTAAAGGCTCTATAATCAATGAAAAGTCTCATGGAACCATCATTATTTTTTAAGAACAAAACAGGAGCACCCCTTGGTGATGTTCTTGGATGAATGAAGCCTCTATCAAGAAAATCTTTTAACTGATTTGTCAACTCTAAAATTTCTATTTGAGACATTTGATAAGGGGTTTTTGAAATTGTCTTATAATTAAGAACAAATTCAGTTGTGAATTCAACTTTCCAATTAGGTATAACACTTGGAAATTCTTAAGGAAATGCATCAAGATGTTCATTTAAAACATTCAATTCTTTAATTTGGGTTGTTCCCTTGTTTCCAACAATATGAGTAAGATAACATTGATTTCCATCTTATAATAGTTTCTCAGCATCCTGAAATGTTATCAATTATATGGGTTCGTTCATGTATACATAGTGAAACTCTTTCTGAAAAAAACCTCTTTATCTCTACAATAGATCATAGTATGATTAATAGAAAGCCAATACATTCCTATAATGACATCAAACTCTACTCAGGAAAAAACAATAAGGTTTTCATGTAAATTCTTTCCCCAGATGATAATAAAAAGATTACTATAATTCATCTCTACTATAATATTTCCCCATGGTGTTTTAACAATAAGTTATGGTCTCATTTGTTCAGGTGATATTTCCAATTTACCAGAAAATTCCATAGAAATAATGGAATGTGTAGACCCCGTATCAAACAAAACTATTAAAAAAGTCTGATTAAACAAAAAAGGTACCCGATACCAAATAATTGGATGTCCTAACATCTACTGACATAGTAGCAAAGGATTTCATTACACTTTTCTACTTGTAATATAAATTATTTGCATCATTCATATCTGTCTTTGGGAAAGCATTTTAATAATGACCCATCTCACCACATTTAATTTAATTTATAGGTTTCATATCAGGATTAGACTTAGGATCATTTTAATTACAATCTCATTACATATTTCAAAGCATACCACATCTAAAATACTTCCCATTTTTGGTAAGGCATTCCCCAGGGCGCTTTTTCCACACTTCTCACAAACTAGATACTAGACTTTCTTTCAAAAAAATATATTTTGTTGATTATTACACATCAATTTCCATCTATAACACTTCTTCTCCTTGTTATCAATGTGAACATGGTCATCAGAAAACTCCATATCTACCCTCTCAATACATTAGGAAAGTTTGTCATATCTTTTGAATTCATGGGAGGCCAATGCCCTTCGATACATAGGCTTTAATCCTCAGTAAAGTGGTTGATTTTTCTAGCAATATCTAGAATAATATTTGGATCATACCTTTCTAGTTGAGTGAAGTTTACTTCCTACACAACCCCTAAATTTTCCTACTTTTCCTTCAATTCATGTAATTGATTATCCATCCAATGTTGCACCACCTTAGGAAAATATTTTTCAAGGAAAATACTTTTAAATTCATCCCACTCTAAGGCATCAATATCCTCTATATCATTGATATTTTTTACCATTTACCACTACTAATCAACTTCACCATCAAAATGATAAATGTAAAGACTTAACTTTGGATTATCTTAACTTTCCATAACATCAAATATCGTCTCAATGGATTTAATCCATCCTTTGGCCACTATTGGGTTAGAATATCCATTGAAAGCAGGAGGGTGTTGTCTCAAAAAATGTTTCAATATCATCATGATCCATTGTGGTAGCTCTGGTTGTTCTCATTCATGGATGCCACCTCAATTTATTAAATGATTTACTGAGCCATTACTATCACAAACTACTCTATTTGAATCCCTACCATTCCAGCTGCATATTCAGAAAGATATCGTTCTGTCGGTTCCTTTCTTCTTCAGCTTCCCTATTTCTTCTTCAAAAAACCATTCTGAAAAAACATATCATTGTTGAAGAAACATAGTAATATTTAAATGCTATTTAAAATTAAATATATATTTAAAAAACATTTATGTTATTCTATTAACATCATCATATCCCATAAATTTATCTAAACCATCCTCTTATACCAATTATACACATCTGGCCTTATTACATTACATAATCTTGAATTTAATTCAAGAACTCACTTACTTTCATATTGAGGATCATTTCAAGATTATGGTTTTAGAGCACTGGTATATAATACATACATAAAATTCCCCATTCATATAGTGATGATACCACAAAAACAGTATCCATTTCTTTCTAAAATATAAAATATTTCAATCAAAACATGATTTCTTAAACAAATCTACATAATATTTAACTTGTCTTCATTATTTTTCATAAACTTCCTTATAACCGATGAGAATCATTTAAAAACATTTTAGAAGTACAAAAATCTCATTATGGGACACAAAAATAAGGGAAAATTTTATTAGTCTATGAATACTTGTAAACATATGAAAGAATTTTCAAAAATACATACTTATCACCCATATAGACATACGTAGTGAAACTTGAGATTTCCAAGAGATTTCCAAAAAAATATAAAACAAAATTAGAACCCTAAATTTATATTGTGGAATTATATACATAGTTTTTAACCATAATTACTACTTTATGATTTGTAAACCTCATGGAAATTTCATAATATAACCTTTATAGCTAACTTATTGTGTAACTGTCACAATTACACTTGGAGTAAACATACGGTCGACATCGAATATTCACATACCCAATTAATTGGAGGGGTATATATAGGACCCACCCTTCATCATCAAATATTTCCAAGAACCAGAACATAATCATACAACATGAATAATTTCATAAAAACATTGCTTTTGAATTTTGTAAAAATGAATTTTAAAAGAGGATTTTAAATTAAAATCCCCTTACAAATATCATGTAATATAAGTGAGACTTAATAGAGAGTATGGAATGTGTATATACACTATAAATACAAATAATTAATAATAATATAAAAAAATTCATCACACCATGAATTTTAATACCACATAAATAAAGAAGTAGAATGTTGACCCAATGAATGAAAATTGGGTTATGAATTACCTTACCTCAGGTTTCTCTTACAGAAAACTTGTTTAAACCTATTATATAATGGTTAAAACAATGTTATTAATATCTTATAGAACCAATTTAATTTTTATCATACCTTATATGATCATTTCATTAACTCATTTCTTCCTTTAACTGTTAGCATTTCGTTCGTTCCATTATTTTGAGTGTGTTCTTTACATTATTTCCATGGCCAGCTTGTATTTTATTTTCTTGTCATATGGAAATGAAATTATAGAAGTTGAATTAAATGGTATTAATATGTTTCTAGAATATTTAATGATACCATAAATCATTTTTATCAAATATCATGATGATTCATTAGATGAAACATTAATGATATTTTTTAGATCATTTTTGGAAATTCCTCAATAATCCTGAACATGTTTCATTGTATAATTTAATTTCATGCAAATAAGATCCTTAAAAAACATAAAATAGGTTACATAAAAAAATTTAAATTATTTTTAAACCATTAAAATGGTTTTATGATCATCTTTTAAGGAATAAATGTAAATTGAAAACACATCGTCTATGGTTTTGGTAAATCGGTACATCGTGGACGGTGTTTTTATTTTTAGAACAAGAAGGGTAGGATAGGAAAAAAGATGATCAATTTTTTACATGAACATGATAACATACATAATTTATATTATTATTTATATTTCATACCTTCTAGATAATGGGAGTGAAATAGAGTATAATAAAATAAAGTAATTGAAATTAAAACACATGAAAAAAGAGGATTCTTACCTCTTGATCTCTTCTCCTTGAGATCTGACTTAAGGAATTTTTTTTTTCCTTTTGGTGAGACTATCAGGTCTCGGAAATTGAGAAGATACTTAGGAAGGGAATTGCGTATAACTTATACAATCCACAAATATTGATAGGTGTGAGAGGAAGTGGGGAATGGGGGTGGTATTTATAGTGGAGGAGAGGAGAAATTTTACATTATTTTAATAATTATTTAAATATTTTGGTATAAGATAATGGATTGTCTCTATTCCTATGATAAAAATAGTAAAGATATAATTTGAGTTTTAAATAAGTTGGATTACATCCAATATGATATAACGCCCCGACCCTAGTTACCCAGAGTCAGTGCATTATTACATAACATTGGCATGATCACAAGAAAGATCAAATCTCGAAAGACCGATTGGTTTAGTAGCCTTGGAAACACTAGATATATTCATAAAGTTTTACATTGCATCATAAAGTGAAAAACTACTACAACAACATAGTGTCTCCATAGTCCACACTATTATCCCAACATACTATCCCTGCAGGTCATTCATAATTTACATCTTTACATCCTGGGAAAAATAAAACATAGAAAAGGGGTGAGCTCAAATGCCCAGTAAGGATAACAATATAGAGGAAACTTTCATAAATAAGAATAAACATTTAAGGCAATGTATAACCAAAACAAAAGCCTTTTAAACTTGAACTTCAACATTGTATGGAAAAGATAAAACGAAACAATGCCATTTACTTATTCACATGGATATTCTACTAATCGAATAATCACATTCAATATCAATAACCACTTTCCTAGTGATGGAATGCATAATGTCAGACTATCATAACCACCTTGCCAAGGCCTCGTGCCAAGACTACAAATAAGATTTTGTCAATGCCTTGTGCCAAGACACTAGTTTGTCTCATGAGACCTACCGATGCATCGAGGAGCTATAGCGGGCTCCACCCGTCATATATTAAGTCCAATGCATTCCCATATGAAAAGGTTTAAACATAATATAAACATTCGTATTAAAAATAGCATACGAAATGTCAATAATTTCACTATAAACCATGAATGGTATAAAAATAGCACATCCACAGTCAAACATATCACAAAACCTTTAATACAACATAGAAGTTTTGTATCATAATAAATCAACATCACATAAGCGTAAAATCCAACAAAGGATGTTGACATAGATGAAATCAAAACTCTTTTTAGAGAAATATCTCTTTTTATTTTGAAATAATTTAAGATCCATATAAAATAATACATTTTCTTTGAAAATATTCTTATAAGATTCTAAGGGAAGCTTCGACAATTTTATAACGGTAGAAAATAGCCGCACCCGTCGTATAAGTTAAAAAAACATTCTTACCTTAATTTTGTCGAAAAGGTTAAAAAGCACCTTGTTTTGAAAACGACGGAAAGATTCCTTTATAAACCACTTATAAAAGTCAAAAAGGGTATAAATTACTTTAACCCATATTCTTGTAAATAGTAAAAATGTTTTGAAATACATTTTAAAGAATCATGGATGTGAATGATAAAGAGATCCCAGTAGATTATTACGTATAAACAACCTCGGATAATGAAGAGATTGTAAAATAACCCTTACCTTGCAATTTTACTTGGATGGGGTAGGTTAAACTCCTGTATAATGGTGAAATAATTGTTATTAAATTATTAAATAATAATATACATTAATATGATATCATATATGATCTTTTAACATTGCTTTATTAATAATATCTTAGAATTATCGTCATTTCGGGTGTTAACTTACATGTTTTATTTTATATGTTTTGTTACATAAGCCATGTTTGTAATGGATAGGTTGTATATTATTCATATCCAGAATGATATCAAGTCCTTAGATACTATTATTAATAATCAAATGAGAATTATACTTGAATGGATACGATGGAGAATGAATCTCATCGCATTCGTGGAGGCGGTAGTCCGTACGTACGCACGAGCGATAATATCATTCTTTTTATATTAAAATAATATATAATTGGAAGGTATATAATATATACTGAATCCTTATCATGTTATATTTGTTATTTACATGAGTTAAACATCATTATTATACCCATCCAAATAATAATTTATTGAATAACAATTACACCACGACGTGGAGACAGTAAGCTGTACGTACGAACGTATGGTGACATGTTATTCAAAGGATGGATAGAATAGTGAATATGGTTGTACCATATTTATAATAACATCACAGTATATATATGATACTGGAGGTATTATTTTAGAATGGAAACAACAATGGAAGAAGAAGTGGAAGAAGAAAGGAACTTGAAAAAGGGTGGTGAAATCATTACCTCTTCTTCGGGTTCTTCCTTTTGATTTGATCAAAACGGCTCCTTAGGTTGGATTTATGATAAAAATAAGGACTCTAGGTTGTAGTGAGGGATGTTGGGAGAGTATTTGGGCAGAGTTTGGCCGATCCAAAAGGCTTTTAATGTGTGAATAAATGAGAAGGAGGAGTGCCCTTTTATAAGAGGGGTGAGGGGCACCTTTGGAAAAGCTAGAAATATTAATTTATAATAAATTCATATTAGGTTTCTAATGGCTCAAAAGATGATTATTTATATTCTAAGGTGGGGATGGGTCGAAAAAAACTCAACCAATATAATTTAGACAGGTTTGGGTACTTATATTAACCTTATCTTTAAGTATTAACTCTAAGTTAATTTGTTCCACTTTTACAATGTCTCTTTGTATTTTTATATTATATGGTTAATAAACATACCATATACATCCAATAGACCCCCAAGTGATCCATTAATAATATAAATATCATGATATAAGTCTCTTGTCCGAACTTATATTTTTAGGAATTTAATATCAATTAATAATATAATATTTGTTTTAAAAACCCTTTTATGTCAATTTTGACACTATTCAATAGTTGATTTTTGTGAAACTCATAACAGAATGATTACTTCGAAAAAATTTAATTCAGTCATTAATAAAATGTCATATTAACTTAGAAAATTAGTTTAATTCATAAAAAGTCTCAAATTATATTTATTTGGGTATTTATAATATCAATTATTTTTAATCTTCACTATTATGGGAATTACTGCATCATCATTGTGTCATAAATAAATTAAATTATTTAATCTCTAAAAATTTTAAATAAAATATAATTATGTAGGAAATCATTTAATATTTCTAATGAATATTTATATTCTAAAATCCAACATATATAACCCTATATAAAAATTGTTTTTCTAAAAGATATATGCTTGTGTCATTTTTGTATTCATTTTTACTTAATTAAAATAAAGTGTCCCTATCACCTACATGTGGCACCATGGGGTCCCAAAATCGACCCAAAGATGCCTATGGTCGAACATGTATCAACCAATAAGGCTAGGACACGTTTTAGGGTAATTTAGTATTATTATATTTTATTTGTTAACCCTTATTTACCAGATTTACCCTTAACCATGGTAAATAAAATATTTACTGCAGTAATTATTCAAAATGTCTAAAAATAATAGTTACCTATTTACACAATTTTAAAATCTTGATTCCAAATATGGAATCCATTTTTCCAAATTCAAAACACAAAAGTGGCAGAAATTAATTTAAATTAAATCCCGCTGTCAAAACAAAAAGCGTGTTTTTTAGATATAATAACTATCAAAAGATTGATACTTGTTTATGTTCGGTTTAATTGTGAAATTATGTCCAACTACCAACATTTTATTAAATGGTAAAAATATATTCTAAATATACTTCAAAACCACTCAAATTCATAATTTATCACTATTAATTATTTTGATTAAAAAAGTTGTTTTTAATTAGAATTTAGTAATTTTCACTTTTCATCAAAATGTGAAAGTTATCCAAAAAGTACCAAAATTTCAACTTAGGATAAATTCGACACTCTGAATCCAAAAATGAAGTCCATTTTGAAATATAAAATATATATAATTTCAAAAAGTTGGTATTACTATTCATAATGGCTAGTTTGATTGGTTGTGGTGTGTGTTAAAACTCGAAGTTGCGTACAACACACACTACTATATTATTAAAAGGAAAGAATACCGTGGAAGCTTTGGATGTTTTATTTTAAATTTTTGATATCCTCATTTAGTCAAAAAGTTTAAAATATTGTATTTAAAAGGGGTTCACTATTAAAAGTTGATAAAAGTGCAATACTGAAAATGAATTTGTTCTCATAATATGGATTCTAAAATTTTAAGGATTATATAAAGTTTAAAATTTAGTTAATACTATTCATAACCTCTTTTGAATGGCTTTTTTTTGGTAAGTCATGGTGCGATTGAACTTGGTGTTGCGTGTAGTGCAAGTTATTGAATTATTTTGAAGAAATAACTCACTATGAAATCTTGGGGTGTTACATTCTCCCCTCCATCAATAAATTGCGTCCTCACAATTTGAAATTGTTCTTCGAAAATAAAAGGTTGAAAATATAAAATATATTTTTGGGAAAACCCACATCGGAAATTGGGTTACTAAAATTTAGTCTTAATATGAGGAAAAGAGAAATGAAAGGGTCACCACCAAATTATGATCTCGATTAGGAGAACATTGGTGGCAATTAGAGACATATAATTGGAGGAAAACGTAAATATTTATAGGTAGTGATTGAGGTCATCAATCACAAACAAGTATAAAATTGAGGTCTTTAAACTCATCAATATATGATGATTTGAAGTACCATTGGTTCAACAAAATATAGGGTATTGGGATAACACATTTTTGACGTTTCAAAATATCTTAGTTGAAATCCCACATCGAAAAATGAATTAATGAGGCCTCTATTTAAAATAAAGAGTGGAAATTATGAAGATTACCGAAAATAACACATAGTAGGGTTCCATGTAGGAAAATATGGATATGGAAGAGAAATCTAACCATCAATTATCTGATGGAGAGTGGTAGAGAACATGGCTATGAAAAGTCCAACAATCCCAAAGCCATTAATTAGTGATGATTTAAGGTACCATCTAGGACAACATTTTAGTTATAAGTTCCTTTTATTAATGTTGAGGAATTTTATTTATGAGATTGGCTAACATCATAAAGAGATATACTTACTTTATAATTATAGTTTTATCCATTAATAAATTTCTACCACAAACTCATCTTTCACTCAAAAAGATAATAGAACATAATTTTTTTCTATTTATACTATTCATATAGGGTTCCAAAATAAATGAATTTATAATTCCTCTACCAGATCTTTTAAAAAACTACATTATTTAATCTAGGACATCTCGTGGGCTAGTGGTAGGTGATACACCCTTGTCGCCCTTCGGTTGCGGGTTCAAGTCTTGCTGCCTTTCCTGTCGTGAGGGGTTGTCGCCCGACCTCCAGGTTGTACTTTTATGGCCATCCAAAATTAATCTCAAACTAGAATTTATCCAAAATACTTCCCACAGTCCAACATTTATAAGGAAGGTAAACATAATGTAGATCCTTTTTACCCCATAATAGCATATTAATACCTTCATCATGTATTCTTTTAAAACACTGAAACATCCTGAATTACCATAATCCTTATTGATTAAATTCATGCTCCCTTATTCCATATAAAATGCTGGATATACTTCATCAATCCAAAAATGTTTTAAACCCCAACAATGATGGAATATACAAATCATTAATCAGCTTCAAGGTAGTCAAGAATATCCCATATAATTTATCCAAATCAATCATGTATTATTCTAAAATCACTACCTCAGTATCAGAACCATATTATGGTTTATCTTTCTCTCAACCATATATTTTACAAAAATTTAACCTGCTATTGAGTCACTTTTCTTTATTCCACACAATCTCAAGTCCTTAATGAAATAGTACTACAGTACAATCCTTATATACTCCATAATTATTATAACAAGTACATTGTTGATACAACACTCGAATGACATAATCAACATAAGAACTCTAATCATTCCTCTTCATCTGTGGTAGTATCATAACTTGATTATTATCCAATAGCATCATTTGTGGCATAGTCTGATGTCTGGGACATAGGTTTTCGTAGTGTCAAAACTCCTTGCAAATGAAGCATTGTACATTTGATACTATTTTCTTATCCTTGCAGCCACGTACTTTGTGCCCTTTTCCTACACACTTACAACAAACTCCCATTCCTTTCAGGAAAGTTCCAGGGTGTTTCATTCCACAGTTATCACATATGGGAAAATTCTTATTTTCCCTCTTCCCTTTATCCATCTTTATCTCTTCCATCCTTTTCTTCTCTTGCTTCCCTTCAAAGCCATAGGACTCAATGAACTCATTACTTATCTTATCAACACATGATATTGTTTCTTCATATGATGATAATACATGTAAGACTATTTCTCTTATAAATTCTAGGTTAAGGCCATGAAATATATGATCCTTCTTTCTCTTTGTATCATGTGCATTGCTAGAGTTCTCATTCCTTCTACTGGGTGCCATTTCTAAACAATGTCATACATTAGATTTGTTTATGAATAACAATACCTAATCCCAAACTTGTAAAACACATAACATAAATTAAATAGTTTATGGATATAATCCATAATCATAAAAATGTCTCCTTTGAGGAATTATATACTGATAAACCCTTTATAATGATTTGTAATGAAAATGAGAGTTATCCTAAGCATATCCCCCGGGGGTGTCATAACCAAGAGTGCAGAAAGGCCCGTTGTCGTGCACTAGTTCCCGTTCGAGTCTAGCTCAAAGCGTTTTTTTCGGGTTTTACCCCTAGGTACATCTGTGCCAGAGCCGCCTCTACCTGCTCATATCCAGACATGGATGTATTACTCAGAAAACTCACAAAACCTCTACAATACCAAAATTCTAGGAAGTTCTTCTATACTAATACTCAAAATTCATCTTAAATCTATGTCCTCTAATCAGAGTTTATCTAAATCTATCTTACAAGGTTTGTACAAAACTTCCTCTAATACCAACTATAACGCCCCGACCCTAGTTACCCAGAGTTGGTGCATTATTACATAACATTGACATGATCACAAGAAAGATCAAATCTCGAAAGACCGGTTGGATTAGTAGCCTTGGAAACACTAGATATATTCATAATGTTTTACATTACTTCATAAAGTGAAAAACTACTACAACAACATAGTGTCTCCATAGTCCACACTATTATCCCCACATACTATCCTTGCAGGTCATTCATAACTTACTTCTTCACATCCCGGGAAAAATAAAACATAGAAAAGGGGTGAGCTCAAATGCCCAGTAAGGATAAAAATATAGAGGAAACTTTCATATATAAGAATAAACATTTAAGGCAATGTATAATTAAAACAAAATCCTTTTAAACTTGAACTTAAACATAGTATGGAAAATATAAAATGAAACAATGCCATTTACTTATTCACATGGATATTCTACTAATCGAATAATAACATGCAATATCAATAACCACTTTCATAATGATGGAATGCATAATGCAAGACTATCATAACCACATAGCCAAGGCCTCGTGCCAAGACTACAAATAATATTTTGTCAAGGCCTTGTGCCAAGACACTAGTTTGTCTCATGAGACCTACAGATGCATTGAGGAGCTATAGCGGGCTCCACCCGTCACATATTAAGTCCAATTCATTCCCATATGAAAAGGTTTAAACATAACATAAACATTCGTATTAAAAATAGCATACGAAATGTCAATAATTTCACCATAAACCATGAATGGTATAAAAATAGCACTTCCACTATCAAACATATCACAAAACCTTCAATACAACATAGAAGTTTTGTATCATAATAAATCAACTTCACATAAGCGTAAAATCCAACAAAGGATGTTGACATAGATGAAATCAAAACTCTTTTTAGAGAAATATTTCTTTTTATTTTGAAATCATTTAAGTTACATATAAAATAAAACATTTTCTTTGAAAATATTCTTATAAGATTTTAAGGGAAGCTTCGACGATTTTATAATGGCAGAAAATAGCCGCACCCGCCGTATAAGTTAAAAAAACATTCATACCTTAATTTTGTCGAAAAGGTTAAAAAGCGCCTTGTTTTGAAAACTACGGAAAGATTCCTTTATAAACCACTTATAAAAGTCAAAAAGTGTATAAATTAATTTAACCCATATTCTCGTAAATAGTAAAAATGTTTTGGAATATATTTTAAAGAAACATGGATGTGGATGATAAAGAGATCCTAGTAGATTATTACGTATAAACAACCTTGGATAATGAAGAGATTGTATAACCCTTAACTTGAACTTTTACTTGGATGGGGTAGGTTAGCCTGCTATATAATTGTGAAATAATTGTTATTAAATTATTCAATAATCATATACATTAATATGATATCATATATGATCTTTTAACATTGCTTTGTTAATAATATCATAGCTTTATCATCGTTTCGGGTGTTAACTTACTCATTTTCTTTTATATGTTTTGTTACATAATCCATGTTTGTAATTGATAGGTTGTATATTATTCATATCCAGAATGATATCAAGTCCTTAGATACTATTATTAATAATAAAATGAGAATTATACTTGAATGGATACGATGGAGAATGAATCTCATCGCGTTCGTGGTGACGGTAGTCCGTACGTACGCACGAGCGATAATATCAATCTTTTGATATTAAAATAATATATAATTGGATGGTATATAATATATAGAGAATCTTTATCATGTTATATTTTTTATTTACATGAGTTACACATCATTATTATACCCATCCAAATAATAATTTATTGAATAACAATTACACCATGACGTGGAGACGGTAAGCCATACGTACGCACGTATGGTGACATGTTATTCAAAGGATGGATAGAATAGTGAATATGGTTGTACCATATTTATAATAACATCACAGTATATATATGATACTGGAGTTATTATTTTATAATCGTAACAACAACGGAAGAAGAAGTGGAAGAAGAAAGGAACATGAAAAAGTGTGGTGAAATCATTACCTCTTCTTCGGGTTCTTCCTTTTGATTTGATCAAAAGGGATCCTTATGTTGGCTTTATGATAAAACTAAGGCCTCTAGGTTTTATTGAGGGAAGTTGGGAGATTATTTGTGCAGATTTTGGCTGAACCAAAAGGCTTTGAAGGTGTGAAGAAATGAGAAGGAGGGGTGCCCTTTTATAAGAGGGGTGAGGGGCACCTTTGGAAAAGCTAGAAATATTAATTTATAATAAATTCATATTCGGTTTATAATGTCTCAAAAGTTGATTATTTAAATTTTCATGTGGGTATGGGTCGAAAAAAACTCAACCAATAGAATTTATATAGTTTTGGGTACTTATATTAACCTTATCTTTAAGTATTAACTCTAAGTTAATTAGTTTCACTTTTACAATGTCTCTTTGTATTTTTATATTATATGGTCAATAAACATACCATATACATCCAAGAGACCCCCAAGTGATCCATTAATGATATAACTATTATGATATAAGTCTCTTGTCCGAACCTTAGATTTTTAGAAATTTTATATCAATTTATAATATAATATTCGTTTTAAAAACTCTTTTATGTCAATTTTGACACTATTCAATAGTTGATTTTTGTGAAACTCATAATAGAATGATTACTTCGAAAAAATTTAATTCAATCATTACTAAAGTGTCATATTAACTTAAAAAATTAGTGTAAATCATAAAAAGTCTCAAATTATATTTATTTGGGTATTTATAATATTAATTATTTTAAATTTTCACTATTATGGGAATTACTGCATCATCATTGTGTCATAAATAAATTAAATTATATAATCACTAAAAATTATAAATAAAATATCATTATTTAGGAAATAGTATTATCTTTCTAATGAATATTTATAATCTAACATCCAACATATATAACCCTATGTAAAAATTGTTTTTCTAAAAGATATATGCTTGTGTCATTTTTGTATTCATTTTAACTTAATTAAAATAAAGTGTCCCTATCACCTACAAGTGGCACCATGTGGTCCCAAAATAGACCCAAAGATGCCTATGGTCGAACATGTATCAACCAATAAGTCTAGGACACGTTTTAGGGTAATTTAGTATTATTATAATATTATTTTTTAACCCTTATTTACCGGATTTACCCTTAACCATGGTAAATAAAATATTTACCGCATTAATTATTCAAAATGCCTAAAAATAAAAGTTACCTATTTACACAATTTGAACATCCTGATTCCAAATATGGAATCCATTTTTCCAAATTCAAAACACAGAAGTGGCAGAAATTAATTTAAAATTAAATCCCGCTGTCAAAACAAAAAGCGTGTTTTTAAGATATAATAACTATCAAAAGATTGATACTTGTTTATGTTCGGTTTAATTGTGAAATTATGTCCAATGACAAAAATTGTATTAAATGGTAAAAATATATTCTAAATATACATCAAAACCACTCAAATTCATAATTTATCACTATTAATTATTTTGATTAAAAATGTTGTTTTTAATTAAAATTTAGTAATTTTCACTATTCATCAAAATATGAAAGTTATCCAAAAAGTACCAAAATTTCACCTTAGGGTAAATTCGACACTCCGAATCCAAAAATGAAGTCCATTTTGAAATATATAATATATATAATTTCAAAATTTTGTTATTACTATTCATAACGGCTAGTTTGATCGGTTGTGGTGTGTGTTAAAACTCGAAGATGCGTACAACACACGCTACTGTATTATTCAAAGGAAAGCATACCGTGGAAGCTTGGGATTTTTTATTTTAAATTATTGATGTCCCCATTTTGTCAAAAATTTTAAAATATTGTATTCAAAAAGGGTTCCCTATTTAAAGTTGATAAAAGTGCAATACTGAAAATGAATTTGTTCTCATAATATGGATTCTAAAATTATAAGGATATATAAAGTTTAAAATTTAGTTAATACTATTCATAACCTCGTTTGAATGGCTTTTTTTGGTAAGTCATGGTGCGATTGAACTCAGTGTTGCGTGTAGTGCAAGTTATTGAATTATTTTGAAAAAATAACACACTATGAAGTCTTGGGGTGTTACATATGAGGTAAAAAATAGTGTATTTAACTGATAATCTGAATAAACAGTATTTTACCGTATTTCATTATTTGTCAAAAGTACAGGAATTTCATAAAACTCCCAAAAATTCAACCTAACCACTTTTTGAGGTTTATAATTAGAAAATGAACTCCATTTTTTGAAAATAATTTTTTAAATATTATTATTTCAATTTTTTTATAAAATATTAATTTTGTCAAAAATAAATTTTTTGAAATTATAACATTTTTTTAACACCATTAAAAATTAATAAATATTTCATTATCTTAAATCATTAATAAAATATAATATTAATAAAGTTTACTATTCATTAGGGTCATATTACTATTCCTAATGATATGTTACTATTCAAAAAAATAAAATTGGTTCAATCAGACTCCAAATAACTTACTGATCACAACTGTAGATAACTATTTTTTGAAATTCAAAACATTGAAGTGAAAAAATTATGTTTAAAGGATGGTTATAACTGTCTACTTAAAACAAATTTTCTTGAATTTTAATTTATTTTTAATACCTTGGGGTGTTACACCTATTTTCATTGGTAGATCTCAATTTGATCAAGAACTTTTGTAAACATGCAAGATCTGTCACCGATCAATGATGAAAGGTAGAATTCATCACTAGATCAACAAGGAAAACATCAATCCAATTTATATCTATTGTCATTTAACAATGAACAAGATGAAAATTTATTAGCTTTAAGAATTACTTAAAGGCCATGTTTCACTAAATCAGTAAAAAGATAATGGATCAATTAGAGTTGGATGGCAGAGATTGAGAGACCAATATGGATCACTCTAATTCTAAATAGCATCAAGGGGGTTGTATTTCGATGTTAAATAACTTGGAAATTGAATACAATTAAAACCCACATGGTGCATTAATTACACCCATGGAATGGGAAGACCAACTAGTTTTTGGGACTCATCGACTAGTTAGTGTTCCTAAAAGAATGTCATGCACTCTTCCTGAAACACCATCTAGCTAATGGTTGTACAAGATAGTCCATGGTATATTTCTAGACACCACACACTCCATCATATACACCACTTCCAACAATCGACCCACAAACCATTTTCAATAAAAATTAGTCTATTTGGTCCCCATATCAGATATGAAATAAAATAGAATGGAAGAAAATTAAATCCTAAAAATATCATACATAAAAATAATTTGAGGATGTTAAAATTATCTTTCTCTAAACAATTATCATACTCGAGAAGTACCTTCAAATGTTGTGCTCAAAAAAAAATTAGTCCACTAAACCTGAGCATTATACTATTTCTCCCAAGACTCCAACTAGATATATCCATGATGCCATATAATTTTTAATAGAGGAACAATATTACCTATAAGGATGTTCTTACTCTGTTCGATAATTGACATCAGGTACTCCATGAAGGACACATTAGGCTCTAGCTCAAAATCCTCATAATCAATCACTTGAAAAGGATTGGGAATATATCCCCAGATATGTGAAACATGGAATATATTGTCCATACAATAGTAGTGATTTAGAAGATCTATATGGTATTCCACTATCCCAACCATCTTGGTTATCTCAAACGGTCTAACAAAGTACGGTGTAAGTTTCTTCTACACCCTCAAATTACAATGACCCAACCGAGGAGTAACTCTTCAAAATACATGATCAAGAGAAACTAACATAAAAGTTTGTACCTTAGGTTATGATATCAATTCCTTTAGCTCTGAAATATAATCAACCTCTTATGAATTAGATGCACTCTATAAGAGGTCTCCAATACTATATCAGGCCCCATAACTACTACCTTTAAAGCCTCTTCCTAAAAAAGAAGTGAACCAAAAGTCCACCCATAATAACCCTCATAAGGATCTATGTTAATTGAAGTCTTATAACTTTTTTTATACAAGAACTCAAACAATGATATGTGATTATACAATTCTCTACTAATGTATAGGTCACAAGATCATAGTATATTCTCTAGTATGTGAATCTTCTGTTTGAACTGTATGTCAGTCCAGGGAAGGTATGCCATGATAAATCTCATCTAAGTTATTCAGTAATTATATAGTCCCTTCCAAAATCATGTAATAAAATTTGTGTCTCTATGAGACACAACTATTAAGGGAACTCTCTATAACTATACAACCTCATGAACATATAACTTTACAAACTTGTCTACTAAGTGAGTATTATAGATCAATAAGAAATGATAAACCTTCATAAACTGATAAAAAATTACCTATATATTGTTACATATCCTTAGTGTCCTAGGTAACCCTTTCACAATGTCCATTATAAAATCCTCCCACTTTTGTAAGGGCATATAAAGCATCTTGAGAAAGCCTCCAGGATGTTGGTGCTTGGCCATTATTCACTAAATGGTAAGGCATCATGAAAAAAACTTCAAAATGTAAATATTTATCCCTATCAACTATAAAATTAATATTAAGTCATGGTAAATCTTTTTCACTCTGGGTTCTACTACCCACATAAAGGTATATAAGTAGTTCATCAACTCTTCCATGATAGAAGCAGAGACTAGAAATCTCCCATCCATAATGATCACACCATCACCATCCAATAATAACCTTTGTAATGGGACACCTTCAAATAGTTATTCTTACATCATAGTATATTCAAGGTAAAACTCTTATTTAGTATTTAATTGGTCCACTAAATAAAATGAAACCACAATTCTCATCAGTCTCAACTATTCCTCTGAAGTCCAACAAGCTCATCGGGCACCATTATTCCACTAAAAGTCATTCTCCAATCTTCTAAACTACATACATCTTATGGATAATAGAATATTGAACACCATTACCCTTACCAGTTTTATAATCCATCTCCAAATCGAACTCTAGATACTCTACCTAGTACCTCTACCTCAATTCCAGGTCTTGTTGTGTAATGATATAATTAAGGATCTTATGGTATGTGTAGATATAAAACATCTCACCTAAGAGGTACTCTAACCAACACATTAAAGTATGCACCAAAGATACCAGCTCAAGGTTATGATTAGGGTCTTTATTCTAATTTAGTCATAGTTTTCATGACCGATATGCTACTACCCACTCTCATTTCATTATTATTTGTCCCAACCAATTCAAGATTCATCAGGAAATACAATATAAGAAATATGTGGCTTAATATGTATCAATAAAAATGTTTTAATCATCCTACTCTCTAGAAGAAGAAATAGATCTCCACACTATTTAGATAATTATAACTTTTCTCCCTTATTTATCTATGTATTCATGGGTGTTAATAAATAATATAATTCCTAGATTAATCATCGATAGTATCCTATAAAACCCAATAATATCATTATCTTGAACATGTTTTAGGGATATATCTAGAACATCACTACCTCAACTTTCTCCAGTTTCATTGTTATACATATCTCATACACCACATACGCTAAAAATTTCACCTCTTGAATCCAAAATTTACTCTTTGACAATGTTCCATAAAGATGATGTTCTCAAAGTGTACTCTGGACGAACTTAAGATGTCTGGAATTATTCTCTAGGATCATTGGGCATTTGGGGATGAAATCAATGAACAACATGATGAAAGGGTCCAAAAGTGGGTGGATTATCTTGTTCATGAGATCAATGAATAATTTCAGCACATTCCAAACCCCAAAAGGAATCACCAAGTACTCATATATCCTATACCGACTCAAAAACAACATCTTTGGGATTACCTTCTCTCTAACCCATTGGTAGAGATATCTCGATCGAATATCAATGTTGGAAAATCATTGGGATTCCCATAACTAATCAAAGATATCATTTATACTTGGAATGGGATATCTATTATTCGATATCACCTGGTTCATTGTCGTGTAATCAATGTATAGTGAAATACTACCATGCACATTCTTAGTAAACAAGATTGGTTCACCCCACAATGAATTACTAGACATGATAAATCTCTTTTTCTCTATTTCCTCATGTTTTACCTTGATTTCTTTTCATGTTGATATATCCATATGATATAGGAAGATAAAATTGGTTGTTCACTTAGTACAAGTTCTATATCAATTTCAAATCATCAATAGGGGGAATTCCTTTGATGTAGTCTATTAATCCAAGACTATTGGAAAATATGAGGGGGATTCCACTGATCATATTGAAAGAGACAAGCTAAAAATCTACATCATGATAGTAACAAGATGACTCAAGTCAATAAAAAAACTATATGATCCCAATTAAAATTATTTGATCATCACGTACATCTCTCCCTTTGGTGAATAAAAATATACCTATATCTGCTAGAAATTAATGTAAGAAGATTAGAAGTGGGAAAAGTAGTTTATACTAAAAAAACATTGAATCTCATCATATTCATAATCATGAAATGCCATAGATGTCCAAAACCAAAAATGATTATAGAACATGTTTGGAATCGCTAATGTTAGTCTAGTTTCATGACCATTGTTGTATCAAGGGAATGTAACTCAGAAGATAGCTTGTTAGGAATGTCAATTCGAACAAAAAAATTTCATCCATATGTGAATGTAAAATTAAATAATATTGAAAACTTAAATATTAACATATTAATCATTCGAGGTCTCTACTATATCAAATAACCCTATAAATATGTCAAACTATTATTTAGAATGTTTAGGGTTTTTAATACCCTATAAGGGTAGAGATTAATGGAGTTGAAAGTCCCTAGAATAATTGAACATGGTTCTAGAATCCTCCTACATGGATAGGCACTAAGAGAATTACTTTTATCTAAAGTATCCATATGTCCAAAACCCTAGAGAAGGTGCAAGAGAATGATCATTTTCATATTCCTGCTTGTCTAGTGGTAGAGTAGGAACATCCTCCATTACAAGAGAATCTTATCCCGGCTTTTTAAGTAATCCCATAAGTCCAGATTGAGGTGGAATTATCTGAAATGTGAAGGAAACATTTAGAACATCTAAATTAATTTGAACATACCCTAATCAACCTGTTGGTCCACACAATGGATTACATAGGATTCTGCCTATAAGACAAGGTTTAACCCTCCTAGAACTAACCAAGGCCACATCCCTACATTTTATTCAGAGTCTCATGTGTATATATATATACAAAAACACAAAAACATTCTTAGTTCAACTAATTAACTCCCACAAGAATATATCCCAATAGTAAGGACTATCACACATCAAGGAATATAAGCCTACCATGACCAGGTAACATAAATAAAGGAATTTAATTAAAGAAATAATATGTATAATGAAATTATTTATATATATGTATATGTGTGTGTGTGTGTGGAAATTTTTCTTATGTACCTAGTAATTATTCATGAACATATCTAAAATCACTCAAAAATAGTAATAAAAATCTATCCAATGGTAACTCGAAGATCTTTAACACATTATCTGCCTAGGAACCAGGAAACTCACCTACTTGAGTTCAACAAAGTTATCTATTTTCTACCCTATCCTATGTTATTCTGAATATAAAAATAATAATTTATGTCCTAATACCATTTTTTAACATCCTAAACAAAAACACTGGGTTTGATCTAGAGAGTCGCATGAACTCATGAACACCTACCCATATTCAAGTTGCTAAAAACTAGAAGAAAGGGTCTGGATGTTGGAAGTGGAGAGACAATAACCTCAATATCATATCCTTGAATTAAAAATTATAAATAATTAATATCTTATAGTAATAGTGTGGAATAAAGATAATATTAATCAGAATATTTTTTATAAATGTAAATAAACTAGATCCCAAAGTGGTAGGTAAAACCACAGTTCATAGAGTGCATGTAATAAATAAATAAAACAATGGTATCCTTAACAGTATATCCCAATACCACTGCCATATCCAATAACTTCGGCTTAGTTATCATCTATGGTCCCCTTAACATTTCTCAAATACTTTTGTGTGAAGTCTTTATGTGTATTGAAATACCCATACAGGGTGTGAGTAATAAAACCCAGTAATACACCATTAATATATACTTAATAAATTTCAACATGATTAATAGGTTTATTCCATGATGATAGTAAATTTGAAGGAAATCATAATAATCATCTATATATTACTCATTTTCAAACGAAGCCACCACAATCCTAAACAATTTAAGTGTCACCGCAATAGTAGAATGATGATAAAGATGATAGAAAAGAACAATAGTTAGCCACAAGTTTATCAAAATGTCACATTATTTCCACGTGGAATTGAGTATTAGGTTTGGACATAATGATGACTAATGATCATGTATTCTATACCCTTAAGGCATTGAGTTTTAGGTTGTTTACTTTTTTTCTAAAAGGCATCAATTTTCTATTAGGCGATAAGTCTATCATACTCTTTCCCTAGGTATGAGTCCACCATCATTATAACCTCATGTCTAACATGCTCACACTCTAATGGGTAATCATAATAATATGGTACAATTATTAAAAACATAAAGAACAATGCATCCATAGGCATGTTATACACATAATTAGATGAAAACAATAAGTAATGCATACCAAGTCATCAAAAGAAATATGGCAGATACAATGAAACATGAAATAATAATATAAATGATCAACAACATTTAATAAAACTAATGGAATAAAACGTCATAAACATGTATCTTGGCTACACACACCCACATGAAATCACACTCAAGAATAAAAAAGCAGTCCAACATAATAATTTCACCATGGAAACAATTGTATAAAAGATCCCAAAAAGGTAAGGATCTCCAGAACTCAAGGTTTTTGATGATGAACTCCAATATAAATCAATAATTGAAGAATGGACAATGTCAAACACCGTAGATAAGAAGATCACACATCAAGGTTTCATAAATTGTATTCCAGTTTACCAATAAGAGGTTTAGAATGGAGTATTAGGAGAAATACATTCTAATAAGGTCATTATATAGTCACATTCCTTAAGGAATCCACCAATGGAATCAATTATAAGCTATGAAGAAGGAATGTACACAAATTTATTAAATATATCATTAATAAAATTAGGGAATGTGAATTTAATTTTGATTCTTGAATAATACCTCAAGTATATCCAAATATAATTGATCAATCATGATTCCATAAACATAAAAGGGATTTAAGATCATAATCAACAATAAGAACAAAATCTCATGATAATCATTCTATAGAATCTTACCTATAAATGTCATTTTTATTGAATAATTATGATATGTTCAATGAGAATCAATTAACAAGTCAAAATCGCCAACAATATACAAACATATCATCAATGGATTAAAATTACATAATCAATATACTATCAATAATATATCTTGGATAATGATTTAAGAACACATACCTATTTAAAATATATTTTCATTTATATATCACAATCCAATTAAATGTTTTCAGCATGTGGGAATCATCACCAATATATGAAGCAAGGAAGAATTCATCACCGAATGAAGAAGGGAAATATAGTTCTAGAATAAAAATATGCACATTTCACAAAAAATAAGAGGAAAAAAGGTATATCTATGAAGAACATATTTCTCAAATTACACCAGATTATTCAATGGATGATTGATCAAGGGGATATGGATGGGGTAAAATTTGAGACCAAGTGGGAGATCTATAATTTCAAATATTCTCATGTTAGTTATATTTGGGTGTTAGAGGAGGTGAAAAAATGCGTATATTTAAAATTCATAGAGTGTATTAATTTCACCCGTAGACTGGGCACACAGGCTATCTGTTGGGGTATGAAATTATCTTTAGACCTATGAGAGCTCCACGGGTTGGCTGATGATTACTATCAATGATCTAATAGAAACTTTCCACTCAAAACACACTTCATCATCTACACCACTTCCAATCATCGACTCCTAGACACTTTACAACTAAAAATCAGTCTCTTTAACTCCCATGTCATAGATTAAAGAAAATAAAAGTGAGGAAATTTAAAATTAAAATACCTCATACATCGAAATAAAGTGAGGATGTTACAGAAACCATTCATGATAGAAGTTCAATCTTATCAATATCACCAACCAAAAATATGTTCATTGAACAACCCCAATAGAGTACCACCATCGCATAACTTACCCTTATGGTGTACATTTTTGTAATAAGTTCTTACCTATCTAGAACCTGTTTGTATGATTTTTTATTACCTTTTTAAAAAATCATGCTTATATTTATCCATTTTCATGATTACATTATATATATACATGATTATATAATTAGTTTAATAAAAAATTGATTTTAATAAAAAGAAACCAAAATTATATTTTTAGGAAATATATAGTTTCAAGTAAAATGATATTTTTGACAAATAAATAATTTTGAAATAATTGACATTTTCGAGAATCATTCTTCTAAAATAGTTTTATTTAAATATAAATGATAATATAATTTAATAAAGTCCCATAGAATTTTAATAAGGTTCATAAAGTTATTAGTGTTGTAAAAACTAGTCTTTCTTGTAAATTAGGTTTTTTGTTTAAAAGTGTAAATTATAATATTTAGAAATATTTTTTTTAAATCTACACTCTAAAATTATCCAATTTTGAATTTTTGATAACTTTCTTATAATGTTAGAAAAATTTAAAAATTAAATATGGTATAAATATGTGATATGTATCATGACATCATAATAGTACTAAAGTAATGAAATAAATTCTATAAAGGGAATACATGAAAAAAAAGTATATTACCTATTAAAAATAATGTTTTATTGAAGTTATTTTATTTATTTACAAAACTATAATGAATCCTTCAAAGACTATATTATATTTTAAGGTTTTAAAAACAATTATTTATGAACATGACTCGCTTCTACTTTATGAATGATATTATTTTTATTATTTTTATTCTTATCCTAATAAAATATTTACTATAAATCCAATTTTTAAGAATCCATGTGAATAACCATGTCATGTTTTGTGGTTTTCATTACATTATAACATATAGTCAAAAACCTAGTTTTTGACATTAGTAAATAATTATTCTCTATTTTATAATAAATACGAACCCAATATCCCATTAATCTCCACTCAAAAGTCCCATTGATCATGAATTTACTCCCCCTATCCCTCTATAAATTCCACCCAATGTGTTCCCATGATCTTAAGAAGCTCCTCCCAAGGTTATAGAAGCATCCTCTCAATGTAAAGTATTTTCTCCTCTTCATTTTTATTCAACTACATTCTTTGTACTAAGACTTTTAATATTAAAATTTTCATGTTTTAATTTATTTTACACATACTATTTATATCCTTATGATTAAAAATTAATTAGATACCACCTTTCACTCTCATTTAACACTTCTAATAACCGTTATACACACCCATTATGCTATCGAAAATATCTTGCGGTTTCTCATGAAAAACTTTTTTGTTTGGAATTTCTATCCCCATTTCTAATCAATTTTATTCATCTAGACTTACTAATAATTCATTTATTTTTTACATACATTTATGTAACACATAATTCTTAATCAAGGGATTAAAATTTATGAATAAAATTATTATTTTTTAGGATCTATGTGGCACACAAATGAGAGTAAAAAATATAAAAGTGATAAGTGGGATAAAATTATATATCCCAATAATTACTGAAAATTATTTTTTATTTTCTTATCAAATCACTTTGTAAGGAAAGTGAGAAACTGTAATGCTCAACATAACAACAAAAACAAAAAAACTCCCAAGCACAAAAGATTCTACCTCTGCCAAGCATTTTCAACGTGAAAGGGTCCGCCACCAAGACATGAACACTCAAACGGTCCCTTGCAAAGATGTTCAGGCACAATCCCGATGGCCAGGCCATACCCTCTCAGAGTCCAAGTGCCATGCCGAGGTGGTGAACACGTGCTCTGAACCTCATCTGATGTAGAACCAAAAAAATGCTGGGAGCATAAACCCAAATTCATCTTTAACCCACTTCCTGAAGGTAGGTCCACATAATCATACAGTCAATCAAAAGGAGATAATGAACATTAGTCAGAAAATGCACTAATAGAGTCATTGAAATAAAATTTCAACCTGCTAGAGTTCATATCCCTAAAGAGTTTCCATGAAATATCTGTTACCCGAATATGTGGAACATCCGTTAACAGGACATCTAAAGTAGAAGATAGTTTATCCCATACCTGTATGTATTCCTCAAGCTTTAACAACCCCTGGTTGAATCCCCAAACCAGAATTGAGTCCTCTTTGTCAACCTAATGGTATTGCTCCTCCGTAAGATTGATTTCAAAATTCTGGCCAATCATCTTGGATGTATCCTATTTAGATGCATTGAGATACAACACCTACTCTTTAACCATATCAATCGAACTCAGAATTAAACCCCATGATCTTGTTTGATCAGGGTGCTTCAGCTTACACATAGCGCCACAGGCCACCCTCTCATCCTCTATCTTTTTTGCAGACCGAGTCCTCGTAGGAGGTGGCAAGGAGGAGTAGTCCTTCCTTCCCTTCCTCCTTCTGTTGCTCCTACCCCTCGGGCTTGTTTCACCAGCAGAGATACTCTTACTGTCTCCCATGGAAAGCTCCACTAGGTCTCCATTTTCACAATCTGATTCTTTATGATTATTGTTAATCCCTTCCATATTGAGGCCATCAAATTGATTTCCCACCTATATGGAGTACTGGACCCCCCTGACCACTTCTGCACAGGAGGAAACACCAGCCTGCTCGGCCCATGGAGAGACCACATTGCTTGAAGGGACCACCTCTTTATTCATCCCATGCCTTCCCAACCTCCGGTCATCCTATTTGGGACACTCCACTCCCGCTATAAACTCCTCCACCAAAACCCCCCTCGGCTCTAGCACCTGCGAAATCTCATACACCCTTGGCCCTTCATGATTTGAAGTCGGTTGAACCTCCCTACCAGCAACATTGAGCCCACTGCTATAGGATGGTCCATAAATATCCTTCTTAAGCCTATTAAACACATTCTCCACCGTTGGATTCACCTGGTTATTCTATAATTCCTTCTCAAGAGAACAAACACAGAGAGCCAGCTCAGGTAAGAGCTCCCTTGCCCCAACGCACACCCTGGGAGGACTGGATGACCCTCCGTGTTGATATGTCAACCCAGAAGATTTCACATTGCCCTGAGCATGAATTTTAGCTTCTCTGCAACTGGGATAACTCAGCTTCATAGCATTCCTCTTAGACTTACTATGACAGGTCTCCTTCAAATGACCCAGCCGGTTGCATTCAGAACAATAATCAGTCCAGGATTCAAAAACTGCACGTTGTTTGCAGCAGTATTCTTCGCCCACCGTGATCCACACATACTCAAAAGGAGTCTGTGACACATCCATTTCGACACAGATTCTCAGATTCACAGGATGAAAAATTGCCTCTGTGCGGCTATCTGAACACATGTATCTACCTAAAAAATTTCCTACCATATGAAGAATGGATGGATTTTGAAACGGTAGAGGGAGGTAGGGGAAACGTACCCAAATTTCCATTGAAGAAGGATCACAATTCATATGCAAGTCGATGTTCCACCGGATAAGATGAAATCAGAAACCATTGAAGCTCCTTGGAGCCCTTGACCAGGCTGTGATGAGATCGGCGTCCGAGGCGAAGTGGACCATAATTTGGTGGCTATCCAAAAGACCAACCGTGGCCCACTCTTGTAGACCCCATTAATCGAAAACATGCCTACCAAATGAGTCCACTAAGGGGCATCGCTAAATTAATATTGAAACCAAATTGTGTTTCAGGAGGTCGGAAGACTCCAAAAATTCCGATGTCGATAGAAAAAGGTTAGGGAAACCATCGATCAATTCTGAAACTTTCAAGCCGATTGAGATCTGAGGAAAATCTAGCAGCGACTCAGGGTTTGAGAATGAAATTAAACAAGGTGGGTATCTCTCCCGGACGTTAAAGGTCCCTCCCCCATTGGGGAGGGAGGGACGGGAGCAGGAGCCGCCACCGTCGCGGAGAGAGGCCGCTTGGGTTTCCGTCTCGGGGCACATAAATTATCCTTATAATGAATTGGGTAATGATTTTATCTCAAGATATACCTTTTATGGTTTATATGTGGTTATCATCAGAATAATATTTTTTGATTTCTAAATTTTTTTTCTTTGAATTATTCTTATTATGTCATTTCAATGTTATTTTCAGATTCTTATGATGCCTTAATATTATCATCTTATGTTACGATTCATTATTCATGTTTAATATTCTAATAATTTCATGTCAAAATGATATGAACCTTGAATCACATTTATTACTTTTATCATGCTATGATTTTATTTTTCCCTTACTAGGATTTATAGCTCACCACTTTCTTATGTACATCCCGAGCCTGTCCCGTACAGTTTTAGAATATCAAATGAAATTTATGGTTATGTTATGTAGTTTTTCTAAAAATGTGGTTTATCTGTGTTGTAAGTTATGGTGATATGTATCTAATTACCTAAATAAACTAGTCATCCTGATCTTTTTGAATTTTTTTAATGTATATTTTTATAATAAATCCGAAAATAAATTTTATAAAAGATATTAGTTTTTATACTTTTACATTAGGTCATTTGAAACCTAATGATCAAAATTATCCAAAACATGATCTATAACTATATCATTTAGTTTTTTTCATTAAAAATACATGGACATAACTTATATAGAGTATAGTGGTGGATATAAATATATCATAAAAATTTGATGTATACATTCTCTCAAAAAGATTTTAACATGAGGTGGATAAGATGGTTGGGATTTATTAAGGATTATACTACATGATTTATTACCATCCAGGAAAAATAAATAGATTAATTGATACTTTAACATGTAAAGATAATTCATCATTAACAAATCTATGAATATAACATAAATCATTGGTTAATGATTTAATGAATTCTTTCATATAAATTTTTCATGTAAAAACTTCCTCTTTTTTTGTGTCAGTGCAGTTATTATTTTTAGATAGGCTTGTTAAAGATCCGAAGAATTGTTTTATTTTAAAGGAAAAGGTTTATCTATTGAGGAAATGTAATTTTCCTGAATTCATCATTAATAAAATAGGTGTTTTCTGATTCTTAAAAAAATAATTCATGCCTTTTTACTCCCAATTGAAGAATGAGTTATTGATTGAAGCTCATAACAATAAATTTTCTATTCATCCTTGAAGCACTAAGATGTATTTAAACCTTGTGGAAAATTTATAGTGGGTTGTAATAAAAATAGATATTAATAACTTTACTATGAAAATTTTTCCTTATCAATAGGTTAATGTAGAATTAAAAATACCGAAGGTAATGCTTCATCCTTTTCTGGTTCTAAAATGGATATGTGAGAATATATCCATGGATTTTATGGTTTGACTACCAACGACACCTTGATTTGATAATTCGATATGAGTTCTTGGATATTATTTGAAAAAATATATGGATTTTATTTCTATTACAAATAATGTGACTTTGTATCATCTTCATACAATTTATGTTAAAAATTTATTTAGATTTCCTAGAGTCCCACTTTCTGTTGTGTCGAATCATGATCCCATATTAACCTATCATTTATGGAATAACCATTAAAAGTTATCGGGTGATAAATTTAATTCGAGTACATATTTTCATTGCAAATATGATGGATAGCTATATTGAATAGTACAAAAATTGGAATACGTGATTGAATATTGTTCTATATATTACTATGGAAGTTGGTATCAACATTATTTATTGGTCTAATTTTATTATAACAATTGGTTTCATTCTAGTATGCATATGTAATTTTTTATTTATTGTATAGAAACTCAGGTTGGACTCCATATTGTTTAGAAGAAGTCAGTGAAAGAAGGTATTTGGGACCAGAATTGGTAAAAAAAATATGTTTGAGAAAGTGAATATGATTAAAAAACAAATGAAAATGGCTTAGAGTAGGAATAAATGTTATTTATATAATTGGATAAATATATTTCATTCAAGGTAAGGGATTATGTATTTCATAAAGTATCTCCATGGAAAAGTGTTATGTGATTTGATAAAAAAATGGAAAGTTAAATCTATGTATTTTTGAACCATATGATGTTTTATAGAATATTGGACTGGTTTATAATTGATTGGACATTCCATTGAGTTTACCCATGGAAAATAATGTGTTTCTTGTTTCATTATTAATAAAATATGTGTTATATGGATCCCATGTTTTGAGACCTGAAGTTCTATAGTTGAAAGTGAATATTTCTTACGAGGAACATCATGTTCAAATTATTGACCAGAGAGATAAATATATTACAAATAAGGTGATTCACTAGGTTATGGTTTTTTGGGAAAACCATCTGATTAAAGAAGAAACATGGGAATCATAAAATGCTATGAAGGAAAAATATCCCCATCTATAGAAGTAACGAATAAAACTACAACGATAAAATTTTATAAAGTATATATGAATGTAAAAACCAAATTAAAAATTTTAATATATCAATTTCATTCCATATTAATATTCATGAATTATATTTTATAGATTTATATTCACAGTATTGATGTTAAAAAAAATTTAACTAAAAATGAAATAGTTTTATTCATTCAATATTTGTATACAAGAATTATATGGTTTTATTATAAAAGTGAATTTATAAATTTTATAATTTTATTTTTAAAAAAGGAATATTTTATTATTTCATTGATTCAAAATTATATTATAGATAATTTTATTGAATTTTCTGAATTTTTTTTTAATAGTTGAAAAGATTAATATTTAAGAAAAATTCCATTTTTATCATGTGTTTAGAAATTTAAATTATATATTGGAATGGTTTTAAAATTTTATTTGTTCATTTTGATTAAATATAATCCAATAAATTTTATTCTAATCAACATTACAATTTTATTTGGTATAAAAAATCTTATACTTAAAAAATGATTTTCTGAAAAACAGTTTTTCATTGCCTTTTGTGGGTTTATTTTAAAACTAATTTATTAAGATTATAGAATTTGAATTTGAAAAAATAGAATACATATTTGGAAGAAAAAATAAGATATTTTTTAATGAATCCACATTTATATTGTTTCATTAATAATTGTAACTATTTTAAAAAAATCAGTTACCACAATTAAAGTTAAAATAGATTATTTATTAAAACCGAAATGAGATGGATTAAAATGACCTAAACACATGTCTTAATACTACAAGATGGTAAAATTTATACCATATATTATCTATTATTCAAAAATAATCACTTTGTATCCATTTAACATGAATAATATATTAATATATTTTTATTTTTTTGAATAATTCTATGTGTGTCATCTCCCTCACTTATGAATGGACAACCCTTCTTTTATCTTATCCACACTTCAAGAGCATCTTATATATTTCAATAAATACCCAAATACGTTCTTAAAATCCTTATAAAAATCCTATATTTACATTTCCAATCATAATTTCATCATAATAATGATTTAGTTATAAATATAAACAGGTTGTCTGAAGAAGATGTATAGTTATTAACTTAGTGTTTTCATTTTATTTATTCTTTTAACTCATTAAAAAATATATTAACAAGTAAAATATATTAACATAATTTTATACCATATAATTCCATTTTATAACCCTTTTATTTTACTTAACCATCTAATGAAAAATAAAAACATTGATCATTCATACATGCATACTACAACCTTACGACACGATGTATTTCATTTTTCATTACCAACTCTTATGGATGATAATAATAATGGAAAAAATATTATGATACATATAATATATAATATATATATTATATATATCATATATATCATATACATTTAATTATTTTATTTTAAATAAAAACTTATAATAGTTTTTTATAATCCAATGCTAATTATAAACATCACTCATGTGTACGTGCAAACTATCGCCATGCGAACCGACATATTTTATTTTTCATCACCACCTCATGTAACTTGTATATATATGTGTATATAAATAAATAATATTATTTTTATGATATAATTATATTTCTTTAAATGAAAAATACTATTTAACCTCATTTCCCTCGTTTTCATTAAAAAAATGGAAACGTTACTCTTGAGTACGAGTGGACTATCATCTCCGTGTTGTGATTTAATTCATTTTTCATATCCATTAACATGGTTTGTTATAAAATTATAAATAATTTATAAAAATAATATGTAAAAAAATATTAATATTATATAAATGACATAATCATGAACTATTTGTCCATATACAACCAACCGAACCTATTTTTGACTTATAAGATGAATGTTCTCAAAACAACAGATGTGAACTTAATCAAGTATGTAATTAAGTATAACATGGATATAATTGAAATAAAATGAATAATAAACTTTAAAATGTTTATTAATAAATTAGATAATTAAAATAATAATATTATTAATAAATTTAATGAACAAATAAGAAATTTTAGACTCGAGGTAAGGGACACTTTACCGTAAAACCTAGTTTAAAATTTTTAAGGATTTATTTTCTAAATATTTTTCCTCCATGTAAATATACCTAAAAAACTTTTATAGATATAATTATATTTAAATAAATAAATTATATAAGATGTTTTATGGGTCTCTTTATTTACTTTTAATGGTTTGAAAAATTATTATTTTTACATATTTTATATGGACTGTTTTAACTTTCTTTATAAAAGGAAATTATCAATGGTATATTTCATCATATACGATTCCAATAGAATTTACTTCTATTAAAAATATTATTTTATATTAGGATTCACTTAAAACATTCTATGTTTTCTATAGAGAAAATGTCTACTTACTTTTATTCTTTGTATTTTTGTTTTGAAAATGAAATCTTAAAGAAAAATGATATATCAATATCCCAAGAATATATTACTTAGGGGTTAAAAGTATAGTTTTATGAGTTTGATAATGAAAATGAATTATTTAATGTGTTTATTTTATTTTATGGTCTACAAAAATTATTTATGATGATATTTTATCCTGATATATCATTCTAATTCATTGGGAAATTATTTTGTTCTTCATATTATTATATAAGAATTAATTGAGTAGGTTATTCCATTTATAAGGGTTCATGTAAGGGCTTTATGAAGATAATGTCCCAAGGAATATACATGACTTTTCTATTCATTCTAATGATTTTTCATTTAAATATTGTGATTTAATAATGTAATATAATTTTATTTTAAATCATTATTACCTTTAAGGGTTAAAAGGTATGTTTTTATGAAAATAATTTTATGGGATCTCATACATTTTATGAAAGCCTATTGATTTTTTTTATTTTTTTATTAAAAAGTTTTTTATAAAAATCATTGTGTATTAATGATTATTTCATGTGTAATTAAATGATTATTAGAGCTAAAATTTTATTATTTTAAAAGATAACTCTCGAATATGATCACATGGTTTTGAAATGGATTAACATGTTTATTTTATCTTTTCTTATGTCCCTTACCGATATTTTTGTGCTCATCCCATGATTTCTTGTGTTTTACTCGGGTTTAAGTATGATTCAAAACAATGATGAAGTCATGTTAAGTATCCAAAATAATTTTCGTAAAAAATAAAACAAGTTTTATATTAAAAGTATTATATTGCTAAAAAATGGATACTAAGTGGAATTGTCCTCTATTTAATGTATATGTTTTTTATGTAAGAGTTATGACCTAATTCTCTTACAATATAAACCTAAATAAGTCTATATGTTTAAAATAAAATGAATTATTTGTTTTAAACTCTATATTATATAATTTTTTAATGCCGTGTCCTTATTTAGATGTCCAATTCATGCTCAAAATCAAATCAAATCCAACTGAATGTTGATTAAATTAATTTTCATGAAGCAAATTCCATCAAAATTCTCTCAAATAAGGTTGTTATATATGAAAGGTATTCATCATACCCTCAATATTTCCCAAATTAATTCAATATCTAATCATTAGTGTTATTTTTTGACTCTATTAGAAAACTATATTGATATAAAAGAGAGGGTAGAACGAGAACAGCATAGTAATTTTATTGTTATTGAGATGATGATAAGTGTAAATTACACAACTTCATTCTCATAACCCATTTAATTAGTGGTGATTATATAAGATATCACATTATCACACTGTTTAGTAGGTTGATCATATTGATTTTCATCATTAACCCTTTAATTTATAAATTTTTTTTCAGAATTTCTATACTCCATACAATAAAAGCATTGAATTGTGGGTGGTACATTATATTGATAAATATTTCCATACTCCATATCCCTTTAACACTCATGTTAATTATGTACACATGTTACACACTTTAATCATTTACATTTACCTTTAAGAAAATTTCAACCATGCCTCTTCCCGTATTTTTGTAAATAAAGAAGATGAATATTCATACCATTATAGGATTTATTAGTTGAGTTTCCACAAGAATGCATTTTTATCTTCCTTCCCCCAAAACCATGAGACCAATAAGAGTATCCTCTATCTCATTATACCTAAAAAACAAATCAATGAAATTATTAATAGATACCAAATACTATTATAAGAAATTATTTTTAAAGACTTTATTTTAAGACACTAAATATATTATTGATTTTAATTTTAGGTTCAATGATAAAACCATAAGAATACCTTGAATGTATTGTAATATTTTCTTCATAGGATAAAATTTATTCCTAAACTTTTTTCTTTAACTCAAGTAATTATTTATCTATTTTAGTGTAAGGAGTCTGGAGAAATTAGTTTTTGGGAAAATACCTCATTAATCTCCTCCTATTTTATACAAATGATTTCTTCTTATTACCTTGTTTTCTTGATCAAATTATATCATTTCTATACTTCATATTACAATGGATAAACAATAAATATTACTTTTTCTTACTCTAAATATTAATGAACATAAAATATATTTCGAATCATGAAAATTCATTTCATAGTAATTAGTGGATTAGAAGATCAACTAATGTTCAATAATTGATGATGCATGAAAGGCTTGGTAGTTTGTTGCTCCTATTTGGTGAGATAATTTCTCAAAAATGGTTTAGGTTATTATTCATAACCTAATATAGAATTTACATGTTTTCTTAAACCCATTTCCTATTCGATTGGGTTTCACATTTGAATATTCATTACATTATCCATTAAGCTCATTGTTATCATGATTTATCTAGATTCTATCCATTAACTAAATCAAAAAATATTAGTTTGAGCATCAAGAAATAATAATTAGAGTAATAAAATATATGTAAATGAAAAAAATCATAATATTTCTACAATATGAAACATTCATTTAAAACTATGATATTTTAGGTTCATCCTATATTCATTTTTGTCCATCATAGGTTGTTTAAGGTTCTATATTCTTTTTCCTCATATGATAATCCATAAAAATAACAAAATACCAATCTGATACCTACATAGATTTTCCATACTCATACTCTTATATTCAAAGAAACAAATAAAAACATTAGTCATATTATTTGATACCAAATGAGATTTCCCAAGCATGAAACACATGTATTTTATATCATTTTCATAATTTAAAAATATATTCTCCGAAATTAACATAATATTAGAACTCAATGGTTTATTGTTTTTTGATATTATATATAAACAACTTATTTTTTTAATATTATGAACATTTCTCAATAATTTTACCAGACTATACCCACTTATAAACATATCATATACTATAATATTATTTATATACTTTTTATTGTAATAATAAGCAAGTGATGATATCATATTTTCTTTAAGGTTAAACATAAGTGATAATGATATAATATCATAATTAAGTATAGGTTAAGAATGTGGGTATGAGAATATAATATGGGTTCATATATATAACACAATATAATCATACCAAATAAAAGATAGGTTAGATTTAAGGATTTATGGAACAAATATTTTGGAATAACATAATAAATTAGTAATAAGAGTGTGTAAATATGGTTCTATAATCTTGATCCATCACGAAATAACATATTCGTAGCAATGTGTATTATACATATGCATAAAAATCAAAACATTTTTAACATAGATAACCGCAATCAATTAGATGGAAAATCAAGTGAACGTTGATACCTATAATCATGTCAATCCCCAAAATATCATTAAAATATATTCGTAAAAATATCCATACACGACATAATTATCAAATGTTATATAAAATTTTAAACAAAATTGAGGGTGTTATAACTGACCCACCCATCACATGATGATAAATATATATATATATATATAATTCATAATTCCTTCTTATATTAGTTAACCCATGGGATAGAAATGTCTATCATGAATACTTATATAAGTCATTATCATAATAAATCATTAGAAAAAGGGTGTGTGGTATCACTATATGATATACCCAATGAATCATAAGAAACATTAAAGTATGTTGACATAGATGAAAGACACCACTATACAAACATTTTAAAATTGATGTTAAAAATCATAATAAATATCCAGTGATTTTTATAAAATTTATTAATAAAAAATAATTTATAAAATAATGAGAATATTTTTTTTAAACCATGATAAAATAGATTGGAATTGTTTTAATGAAAACTATTGAATATAGAGGGAAACTTTTTTCATTCGAAAGACCTTAAAATGAAGATTATATTTGTAAATAAAGTCATGTTTATTCAAAATGGCCTTATAAAATCATATAATTAGAGATATGGGAGTCCATAAAATAATAAAATTAATATGGACATGGAGGATAAATATTACCATCCAATATAAAGAGATAAGGTCAGATCCATCTACAAACATCCTTTTGAGATAATCATGATCTAATGGGATATAAAGTGGTCAGAATAAATGTAAACCCTAGAATTAAAAATAATAGAATAAAATATATGTTTTTTATAGTTAAATAGAATGAAAATTCTCTTAATTTTTTGTTAATCATAAATAATCTTGAATTCAAAGTTAGATTGTAAAATATACCATTACCTTTACTTTTAAATTTCATAAATGAACATTAACCCACTATATCAAAACTATAACCATATTAATAAATAATTTAAAAACATTATTCATATCTATTAAATTCGATACATTTCAATTAAAATAATTCATTACACATACATTATCTAGTTATTGTTTATTTTCATTATTAAATGTTAATAAATATTACTCTTTTATCTATGTTTCATAATGGAGATGTCGATAATCATCCATTAATACCAAGTTCATCATTCCTAAAGTATTCAAGTTAGTGGAATAATTGTGTTACAATTATTCATTCATTACTATGTTCATTTGATAGAAGTTAAAGATATAGTTTTTGAGAATGGAATCCATGATGAGCATGTTTCAGGTAATTTATTGATAATAAAAAGTTAATTTATAAGGACCATTATATTTTTTATGTCATCCTTCGTCAAAAAATTTCATAAAATAAATTTCTATTTATTATAATATATTTATATTATTGGTTTGTTAAATTTTTTAATTATAATAATGATGTTTTTGGTATAACATTTTGCGTATATGTGGTTGAACCAACCCAAAAAAGAATATTTTATACTAAAATAGGAGTAAGACTATAGATTAATATAATAGTGATATAATTTTGTAAAAAATATAATGATGTTAATATAATATCATTATAGTGTATAATGTGGATTATTAATAGTTTTATGTGAAATTAATTTATAAATATTATGAATAATTAGGTACATACTTTTGATGAATTCTCTGCTTCTCGAAATGAGTTCCTTTAGAATGAAGAATTTGGGATTCCTTTTTGGATCTAGATGCTACCAAAAACTATAATAATAATAATTTATTAGAGTAAAATGTTCTGGTATTAAAAATATTTTTTAATGAATATATTTTTTATATGTGTATAGGGGGCCATTTTGAACGTGAGTTATGAGTGCCCTTTTAACAAATCCTCATCCGTTAATATATTAGTTTTTCATTTTAAAATGAAAGGCAATAAAAATTGGAAATGTAACAGAGGTGGGATATATAATGGTCAATAAATACCTCATTCACATATTTATAAATTGTGTTATGAAATTTTATCAAGATTTAACACTTAATTTAACCTTTTTCCCTTATTCTCCCTTTACTATGGTAACTCAATTTTTACCGCAGTGAAATATTTTATTCTTAAAAATGAAAATAAATCCTTAACTTTTTTTAAAGGTTGGGGTCAAAGCCTCAATTTATTTTTTAAATCAAATACCTCTTTAGACTGGGTAGAGGGAGACCCATTACATAGCTCGAGGGCCCAAGGCCATGTAGCCTGAATACAAGGCTTGAAATCCCATTTATTTGGCCATAAGGAACCCTCAGTGAACAGTAATTCTACAATACCCGCGTAGATACAGTACCTACTAAAGTATAGCCGCCGCTACAGTCCATCCACTGCTACAGTCCGCCACTACTATAGCGCTGCTACAGTAACCCGGAAATACGCCCCTACCCGGATTTGATCCTGGGTCTTTTGGATTCCATGTATGAACCTGTACCACTAGGGTACATGCTCGTTGGCAATTAAAATCCTTAACTAATTTTTATATTATTATTAGAAATTTGAACTCAATATTGTATAATAAAATTTAAAATTATAGGAAATTTATCTTTTATATGAATCAATAAAATGTGTGGAAAAAATGTTTTTATAGAAAAAATGAATTTTAAACATTTAGTGTTTTAAATATTATTTATTATAAGTTACTTATTACATGTGTGTTGATATATTTTTGATATTGAAACGTTTTATTGTTTAGAATAATCCTTTAATACTGATGCTTTAAATTTATTTATAAAATACAAAACACATAGAAAAACAATTCTTTGAAAAATATAAATTTTCAATAATTAATTTTTTTAACCACGTCCTATGAAAATTAATTTTGTTTTTGTAAATATTTGATTTTATCGAACATTGCTATTAAAATAATTCTTTGATTTCTATAAATACCTCAAATAAATCTGTAATTCTAATTATTATAATAATATATAACACAAAAATTTATATTTTTATATTAAAGTATTTTAATTTAATATTAATATTTTTTGTTTAATTATTTATAATATTAGTGTTATAATATATTTAATTTATTATTAAACATTAAAAAACCTTAAGTAACATGTCTTATACATTCATACCTAGTAACTATATATCTGATGACTATATTTTTAATGACCATATATATGATTACCATATCTATACTCACCATATTTCATTCATAAATATAATCATGTGTGAAATAATAAAATCTATCATCTTATTCATTTAATTCTCTCTCATTAGATTCTTTTATATTTATAATTATTATCCTTTATTATATAGTTATAATCGAGGGTACGATCTTTATAGAGAGAAATGGGGATAATGATTTCATGTTCATGGTTTTTTATATACTGGTTTTTTTATTCCACATGCATTATCCTAATAGTTTTAAATAAGGATTTTATATTCAATGGATTATTTGACAAGAAACACTGAGCCTAAACTAACCATGAAATATTATAATTTAAATATGATCATTATAACCTAGCCTTTAAATTATAATGTATGAATATGATTAAATAATTTTTAAATTATATTTAAAATTAATTATCAATATAAATTTATTGATATATTATTAATAAGGAATCACCTCATTTTTAGTAAATTTGTATTATTCATTAAAATATGTTTTCTTAAAGTGGTTTTCATTTATTTTTGTGATAATATGTTATAATTAATTTCTATAAAATCTAGAAAATGTATTTAATAAAATAAATTTAAATTTTTCAATCAACATATCAAAATTATCTTCTGATGAAATATTGATAATTTTTTAAAATGTTTTATTTTTTCAATAAATAGTGAAAATATTAATTTTTATTGAAAACAATATTTTATTTTAATGTATTTATAATGTAAAAAATATAATTCCGGTTTTTTAAATTTTAATAAGTTCATTTTTATTTTAATATTCAATCTATTGTTTTTTAAATTAATATTATAATTTAATTTAGTATAAAAATATTTTATACTTGAAAAGGGTATTTTCTAAAAAATATATTTTTTATTATATTTTTTAGTTTAATTTTAAATTAAATTTTTTGAATTTTTAATTTTTAATTTTCAAAAACATATTAGATATTTTTAATTATAAAGTTCTGATTTCGTTAATAGGTCCCTTTTTGTCAATATGAATAGTAACCTTATTAATTTTTGTTAAGACAATTAAGGGTAAATCAAGTAATAAAAGTTTAGAATAAAATGATAAGGACAAAAAATGATCTTAAAACATTAATTAATTTTATTGGAGGAGTAAATTTTGTTTATACTCTTACAATATTTGGTTATATGACCTTTTGTTTCAATTTTATGTGATTGTGACCTTTATTACATTTTAAGTGATGAAAAGTCAAAAATGTCACACTCCTATATTTAAAAAATATTTTACTTGTGACATAGGGGAAAATAGAGAATATTTTTAGTTATAAATATAAATTTTAATTCTAAATGATTTCCATTCACCATTTTAATTTCATTTAATTTATTAGGGAATAATTATCTACTTTAAATTCTCGCACAATGTTGATGTCGTGATTATTAAATTAATTAAAAAAACTAAATAGATGATATTAAAAAATTCAAAATTAGTATAGTTTCCAAGAATTGGTGTTATTAAATTTTTTTTATAAATATATCATGTTAGGTATTATTTTTTTTAATTTATTATAATTTCAATTGTTGTTTTGATGTTATTAATTTCAAATAAAATGAAGAGTTCTAAAATTGAAATTATTTATATTTTACGAAAATAATATTTTATTAAATGATATAAAATTAAAAAAAATATATTCATAAAAATTATTATGATATATTTTAAAATATCATCCATGTTTTGTTTATAGTAATTTTTTTCTTTTATAGTATGTATCATGACCATCATAGAGTAAAACACCTTGATGTTTTGTTAAGTGATAAAAAGGTAAACGAAGGGTTAAAACAAAACATTAAGGGTAAAAATGTGCTCCAAACATGTAAAAAATTATTGGATGATGATATTTCATCTCATGTTCATCTTATATTAGAATATTATCATTTTTTGGAAAAATTAATGTCATAATTAATTTATCATAGTTTAATATTTTATGAAATTCCAAAAGTTCCTCCTCCCTCTCTTATAAAGGGGAACATCTTATTCTCATTTAGTCACACCTAATGAACCATTTGGTTAAGGAAATACCTAAAAAATAACTTCCTAAAATCCCTCCCCAAATTCTATAGGCCTTATTTTTGGAATAATACAAACCATTGAAGGATTAATGTGTAAATCAAAGGTGGTTGTCTGAAAAATTTGTATAGATATTAACCGAGCATTTTGGTTTTATTTCTTCATCCACATAATAAAAATATTATCCAAGTAAGATTGAATTATAAAATAATTATATTAAATATACTAGTATGTTATTATTTTATTTTAAAAACCTA
The DNA here is from genome assembly GCA_963277665.1 of Viscum album. Taxonomy (NCBI): domain Eukaryota; kingdom Viridiplantae; phylum Streptophyta; class Magnoliopsida; order Santalales; family Viscaceae; genus Viscum; species Viscum album. Next base: position 1,378,329,461 of record OY728156.1, read on the forward strand.
TATCCATCTCCAACATTCATCAAATGGGAAAGGAATCCATCATTCTTGTGTATGAAGGACTACCACCTCACAGAATGATCTAATTCGTTTTCCACTACCACCTCATAAGGATTTAAATAATTTCTAATTATGATACTAAATACATATTTATCATTATAAAAATTTAATATATCTTTCACTTTCTTACCATTTCCTTCACTGAAAAATGATAATGTCATTCGTGTGTACGTGTGTACAACCACCTGCATGAAGCGATGTGATTCATTTTTCATCAACACATCACATGGATAATATATATAATTATTTTTAAATAATTATTATTATATTTATGATAATATTAGATTTTTTAGAAATATAAAATAATACTTACCTTCCTTCCATAATTATCATTGAAAAATGGAAACGTTACTCATGAGCACATATTCTCAACTGTCTTTGTGATTGTAATATTGTTAATTTCTCATAATATTATTCAATGATTAGTTTTAAAAGTATAATTAATGTATAAAAATGATAATTATTTCATTATTATTATCATATAGATGATGTAATAATTTCCTCTTTAACGATAGTCATAATAAAAATGTCATTTTTGACACATGAGAAGAATATCATCAAAACAACCAACGTGAACTTAATTGGTTATGTAATTGAATATAACATGGAGATAAATGAAATAAAAGAAAAAAAATGTAAAAAGGGTTATCAATAAATTTAATATTAACATAATTTTATTATTTACGAAGATAAGGATCATGTTTGATGTGTCAGTTTCAGGTTAAGGGACTTTCTTTTAAAAAATCATCTTTTAATGTTTCCCTTAAAACTCTATTTTTTATCCATGCTGATATTTTTTAAAATTATTTTTTAGATGATTATTAATGGAAATAAAATAATTATAAAGGAAATTTTATGTCATTTTTGAATTTATTTTAATGGTTTTCAGAATGAATATTTTTGTATAATGTTTTTATGTTCTTTACAAAAATTAAAAAAATATTATATTTTAAAGGATATGACAACAACGAATTTTCTCACCACTATAATAATTATTTTATTTTTGGATTAATTTTCTATAATTCATGGTTTATTCAAAGAAAATCCATCCATAAATTTATTATATATAGTTTAATAATGTTATTTAAAAGGTAATGGATATTTGAATATCTACAAATGTTTTCAAATGGGTCTGAAAAAAAAAATTTGGAGGGAAGTATTGGAAATTGAAAGATTTTATGTATTTTGATAGAGTTAGGTTTGTTGGGAATTTTTATAATAATGGGTGGTTCTATTATCAACCAATTATTGGTGGTTACATTATTAACCATGGATGGTTAGATGAATGAAAAACCAAGGAAGGGTGTGTTCATAATAGCCCTCCAATGCATTGGGTATATAAGTCAATTGTATGGTTATTCCATTTTAAAGAGTGATTATATGAGTTATATGAAAATTATTTCCAAAGTAAACTACATGATTTATCTATGATTCATATGTGTTTTTATTGTAATATTTTGATTTATCAAGGTAATACAATGATCTTATGTTTCAAGGTAAGTATATTATACCTTTTATGGTTGAAAATAAGAACATTTGGAAAAATTTAATATGAGTTTTTCATGATTTCAAATAATCCTTTCTGGGTTTTACTTTTTCCTTTAAAATTTATTATAAAATGATTCATGAAAATAGTTTTCCATATGTGGTGATTTCCTATGTCAGAAAATGTATATTTTGAGCCAAAAATTTATTTCGAAATAGGGAAAAAATTAATTATTTATGGACTAACATATATCTTTCGTTGTTTTTATGTTACATACTAAGATTTTTGTTCACATTATACTTCTCAAAAAAATACAAGGGTTTTATGGATGAATTGGGACAATTATTAGGAAAATATGAAAATTTGAAGATGTGTCTTGAAAAGAAAACAATATTTTTTTTAAAACAATGATATTTTTATTGAAAAAATTGATACTAAATGAATGTTTTTTATTTTTAATATATTTATTTGTTATTTAAGATTTATAACCTAAAATTTTCAATCTATAAACATAAAATATATTTTTGAATGAATTAAACTGAATTTTAGAATAAAAAACTAGAATATGTAATATTTAAGGTCGAGTCCTTAGGGTTGGTATCAATGTAAGGTTAAGATTACATTAGAGGTTAGGATGTTATTATATAATAATTTAAAATTCCTCTATTATCACATATTATATTATGTTATGGAGATTTATGGTCATTTTCATAAATATAATGAGTTATAAACAACATGTTTTTGGATAACATAGTGTTCATACTCCTCATAAGAAATTTTATTATTATTTTATTTATATGGTCACACTAATAATTATTTTTTTGAGTGACAATGGATATGATGAAAAATGTGGCAGTTTTATGAACAATAAACTAAATGGGATTGGATTAGTCATAAAAACTCTTTTTTTCATTATTAACGTTATATCATAAGTTATGATAAACAAAATAAACCTAGGTGAGTTTCCTAATTAATCAAATAATATAGAAATGAATATTCATAGACATTTAGGTGAAAAATATCATAAGGGTAAAAATATTCAACATCTTATGTGTTAATAATATGGGAAGAAGCACTAAGAAAAATGTATTCAAAGAATGGGAAGATGTTTTTATGTTGTAAATAAGGGTATAAAATAGTAATATTCCAAGTATAAAAAGATGAATTTAGTTAACAACATAAAGAGTAATATAGTTATTTTCATGTAATCCATTGAAGTTTTTAAATATGGGTAGTATAGGAATTATGAGAATTGATGTTCTAGGGAGAAATCATAAGAAATTGATCTACAAGACCATATATATTGATGTTTATCAATTTTTAATTCCATTATTTTTGAAGATTGGGAGACTAAAAATAACATATAAAAGATATAGATTATATCTTGGCACATGTTTTGATAATATTGAATATTATGACATGATTAATATTTTTTATTTATAAGAATGATGTATTAATGAATAATATGGAATATCATGGTAAATGTATTATGAAGAACATTAAATGATTAAAGTGTTTACATATAGGGATTAAATATTTATGATGTATTGGTATATTTAAGATTGATAAAAATTTCAATGAATTATACACCCCTTTTTTCTCGTTTTATGTGATGAAAGTAATTTTTGTGACATTTATTGAATTTTGGTATATGTTTTTGTTATATGTAACACTTAAGTTTAACATGTGAAAAAATATTTAAGGAATAATATTCATTTGTTTTTATGGTAATTTGTTTATAGGTATTGATAACTAATAATATTTATATGATCATTAATGAATAAGGTTATTTATATGGATATTAATCATATTTATAGGAATCCTATAAAAATTATATTAGTTAAGTTTTATAAAATTGACACCCCACGGACAGGTTAATAACCCACCTCATCCGACCATGCATGAGGCTTGAACCCTCAACTGAAGGAAGACAGGAGTTCAACACCTAACACTAGCCTATGTGATCCCCAAGTTATTATAAAATTATATAAACAACATGAAAAATAATGATTATGTTGATGTTGAGAATTTATGTTTTGTCATAAATATAACCATGAGATTGAAAAATGATTTAGTGATTAGGTGATTAATGAAATTTCGGAAGATGTTCACTATTTTGGTAACCTTATATAATTAAGGTAAAAACTAAATTAAATGATTTAATTGTAAAAATTAAATAATGAATTATATTTTAGAACCATATTTTATTTTAATGTGGCTATATTGTGATTCATGCAATTTATTAAATTGATTATAATATCTTAGAGATTATATGGTTAGGAAATATACAATTTTCATATGAATCATTAATATTATTTGATGTTGTTTAGATATAAATATTAATTTTATCTCGTAAGAATATATTATTAAATAAATATAATATTTGGGTTTCAATCATAGTATGGAATATTATAAAAAATTTTAAGGATATTTAATTAATGAAAAATCAATGTTGAACTTTGGGATATCTTGTTAAGGATTTGGATATAAATTTTATATTTAATCATATAAAGGTTCATTAGTTTTAAGAATTATATTATATTGTATAACTTTTTTGGTTTTGGTTTATGTCAAAAGATATAAGGAATATTTTTTAACCATTTTTTAATTTTGTAATCCATTGAAGTTTATTTTAGTGCATTAGGAATAAAAAAATTTGTCTTGAAGACTTATCATTTATAGGAAACATGTTATTTTGGTGGAAATTAATTAAAGGATGAAATTATACTTATATTGTCATTATATTGATTTCTTTCCTTAGAAAATATTGTAATCGAATTTCTAAACTCTAGGGAAATGGATCTTGAAACAAAAAAATTATCTAATTACCTTTATTTCAGATGAATCAATTTATAATTTACCTATAATTGATTTATGATTTTGTGGTCATTAAATTTCTCCTCTACATGTTCTCTATCACTCCCCATATGACCTTGGGCCTTAATTTTCTCATCTATATCTATATCTTCATTTCCCATCGATGTTTTTCTATATGAAAACCGAGATATGTTTTATTCTATATTTTATTCATAATTTGATTTATTTATTATCAAGAGGATGTTTTATTACCCATTATTACGATGTGGGATTTCAAAAATGTTATTTTATAAATTCAAAAACCATGGTTGATGCTTATAAGTTCAAATTGAAAGGAATAATTTTTTTAAATGGGATATAGTGTAATAACCAGATATTTTTAAAGGACATTATATTTGATAGATTATATGAAACACAATAAACATATTGAAAAAACCAGGAAAAAATATTATTTAAATATGACAGTTTGTTGATGATCCCCAAATGAGCATCAATAGATCAACATGAGATGAAATACATTAAGCATGGGTTTTATTTTCTTTGAAAAAAGTAAGAGAAGTAGTTCAATCACATGAATCACATAAACTTTAGAAGAACCAACAATTTCATGTCCTTCATAAGGTCATGTGAATGGGTAATGCACAGTGTGTGATCTTCTAATAATCACACAAGGACCCTTTGAAAAGCCACCCTATTCTTGTGATGTAACACAGACAAATGAAAATGATTGTGCGAATACTTCCAAACAATCTCTTACGATCATGAGACGTGTCAACCAGTGGATTCTTATAAATCATCCAAAATTACATATAAAATAAAAGATGAAAATATGTGAAAGGTGAATACGTTATACAATTATTAATTTTAATATGGAAATCATAGGAAGTACAGAAGACCCTATTAATCCCCTAGAGAAATTTCTACCTTGGTTCACAAGAGCATGTTGACATGTCACCGTCATCATGTGAATGGTCTTGGAAATTTCCATTCAATTATGTTCTACCCCTCTCTCTCCATAAATATGTAGAGGCTCTATCCATTAAAATTATGGTTTTTCACCACAATACCCATCATTGGTCACACTAAGTATCATGGAAAAAGAGAGTGATTGTATTCGATAACACTCACATGATTGTTCGAGATCACAAACCCTTATAGAATAAATTAGGAAACAAATAGGCAATATATAAACGATTCTTAGTTATTGAGGATATTTTGGCCTTCATGTGGAAGGATTTATACACCTCAGGTGATAACCATTGATCATGTGATTCCCCCCTCAAAATGTCAGCATGATCTTACCGATGCTCCCTTGGCAAGCTACCTTAGTCCTGTAGGGGACCCTAGAGAATTCATCCTTGACCATGTGAATGCAATCAAAAATGCATCATGATATCCCAAATATCCCACGAAATATTTTCCATAACTTATAAAAATCTCATGACAGGTCAACAAGGTTTTTCTAAATCCCATTGATCAGTCAGGGCCTAATAAACATAGCAATGGTGGAATGTTCTCCCGGTTTCTGAATATCACGTGGAACCATAGAAAACACATGGAAGGATCATATGAATTATATAGCACTAGAATCCCTAAAAACTAAAGATAATACCCATGAGATACACTCCATGAAAGGAAGCATATTACTGGGGTGGGGGGGCCTGTAAACACCTACCCATCAGCATAAAAAATAAATGATCAAACACACACAATGATGAAAACAGGAGAGCATGAGTATACTTATCAAAGAGGAAGGTCATGTGATCACAAGGACTTACTATAGGTAAAAACCATTGAATGACCAGAGGGATCACGTGGCACAAATATGTTCAATGTATGATCACTCTATAGATCACACAAAGGACTACTAAAACGTCGACCATGATATGTGAAGGAGGTCCCACATGTCGAAGGGGTCACACTAAACCTAAAATAAGATAAAATAGAAAAAATTGGAGAAAATATGAAATAAAGAATAGAATAATGATATAAAGGGATATGAGACTTATGTGAAGAAGGATATGTTAATATTCATGCACTTCACGTAACCAACACAGATCATGCGACAACACCAGGACAAGTCTCCCAATTCATGTGTCACTTTATTGATGTATCACTTGGATCATGAGATTTCCCTTGTAAATGTCATGTAAATAATTTGATTCCCTACTAAAATTCCACCCATGTTGTATAATACTATCTGGCCTTTCCAGTCAATTATTGTGAATTCGTCTAGGCTTGTTTTAGTTCTTGTGATATCACTAAGACATGTTTCCCATGTTACACAGACACATTGAGACATGTCATCTTGGTCTCATAATGACCTCAAGCCAATTGACCTAGGTATATCTATTTCCTATGAACAAGTTAGCTAGGCCTCGAAATGTCCTCCAGACAAGTCAAACAGATCATGTGACATAATCTAAACATATTACCCATGACCATAGGACACCCTCTAGACATGTCAGTCTTGATCAGGGAATGTCCTTTAGATAAGTCATCTTTTCCTTGTAATGTCCTCTAGGGTTTCCATTCAGATCACATGATAGTATCCCCGGAATTTTAATTAGGTTTTATGAATACCTCTTGTCATGTCACCCACGTATTGCAGTACCCTATAGACATGTCATCCTTGACCATATGATGACTTCTAGACATGCAATCCAGATCATGTGATGTCCACTCAAAAAGTAAACTGGATCATGAGAATATCTTTGGATGTGTCTGTTGGGAAGCTTGGGTATGTTTGGATATCCTCTAATATGTCAGGAAGACAATCAGGATGTATTAGGCAGACAATCTAAACATATCAGGAAGACAACTGGGAAATGTCAAGAAGACCACCCTGGCATGTTACAAAGATGTCCTTACACATGATAACCTTTTCTTGTGGATATATTTCGGAATACCCATAATAAAAATTTGGTAAATAAGATTCACTCCATAACCAGGATAGGTTTGATGCCTTTGTAAGTCTCAAGATCCAACGGGAATTTACCTCGGTGTAAGCCCCTCTATTTCTCTGACATTCCAACTATCAGGACCCAGTCTCTCCCATGGGAATATCATTCTTCCTCATATAGTAATGGATTGATAAATCAAATTAACTATGGGAAATATTATTTTTTCATAACTAGGATACACAGTATTCCTTTCTATTCCCTAATCTATAATTTTCATTTACCTTAGTGTAAACCCCCGCCCTTATTTCGGAAATTCCAACAATATGAACCCTATCTATCCCATGGGGTTATCATTCTTCCTCATCCAATGGTGTGTTGAGAATTCAACTAAACTTTATAAACATTGATTCCTTCCACAACCATGATATGTAGGGAGACATTCTATGTTCTGATCTCCAATGGGAATTTTCCTCGAGGTAAGAACCTCCACGTCTCTAACATTCCAACCATTAAGACCTAATCTCTACCAAGGTATTATAATTATTTCTCATCCACCAGTGGATTGATGATTCAATTTCACTATCATGACTTTGATTCATTCCATAAATAAGATTAATAGGATTAATTTCTAAGGTTTAATATCTAATTGATATTTACCTTGGTGTAAACCCCTCCAAGTCTTTGATATTACAACCATCATGACCCAATCTCCCCTATGGGATTATCATTATTTTTCCTCCACTAGAGGATTGAGAGGGAAACAGAACTATGAGAAATCTGATTCTTCACATAACCAGGATATGTTGGACACCTTCATAAGGCCCTAGGAATATATAAATCACCCCATAAGGCCCACCCTAGTGTTTAATCCCCACATCTACATACTAGTAGATTGATTACTTCATGTCTCCTATTTCTCACACTAAACATGGCTCATGATGGCTTAGGGATTTTAAATGATCATATCATTTTCATCATGAGCCTCTACCAGTAAAGTCAACCTAATTATGTTATAACCATTTTTTGGCATGAATTGACAACCCCCATGCAATGGAATCCACCTCGAGGTATGTCCAAAGGGTGTGAACAAACTAAAATGAGTCTAATTCTTACTAAAACCAAGATATGTAGGATTTCCTTTGAGCCTATATCTCAATACATGATGCTTATGTTTCCTCATGTACATTCTTTCCTCATGATTTAAACTAAATGGATTTAATGAAGTATGTGGGTTTAGATTCCTATCATAATGAAGATACATAGGACATATCATAAGAGTTCAATCCCATCCATGAGATATAAATCACCTCCCTGGATGGTAGTAAACTCCAAAGTTCTTAGTTATATAGATTAAAAATATAAGAATCTCCCCTTTAATGAAAAAAACAATAAAACATGGATATATACAGATGGAATCATTAATAGACCCCCATTAAATATTTAAGGGTTCCATACTTGATCATTTTTCAAGGTAAACTGTCTTGTATCAGTTTTTGGGAGAGATTTAAGAACATATCCTAAATTTATAAGAGAGTCCCAGAATATGAAATAATTCACTAAAAAAATGTGTAATGATCCTAACCTTTTATCCTCTTGACCAATGTGAGTTCCTAATTTTCATTGGTTCTGAAAACCCAATGGACCTCCAACCTTTGGAATGTAGTTCCCTACTCAGTTATGGATGTAGAGACTATAAGGTGCTTATGTGGAAGGAAAACATGGAAAAACTAACATGATTAATTTTACATCACATTCTACCCAAATCACAATCTATTGTCAAGAATCTCTAAAAGAAAACCTATTTACAATGAAACAAAATAGTGAATCTAACATGAATTAATTTGACTACATCATCTCCTTAATAGATTTAGAAGGATAGACCACCCAGTTCTCATTAGGTCTTTATTTGCTTCCATGTGTGTACTTTTTTCCAAAAAAAAATGAGAACCCTTTGTGAATCTCTCAAGTAATAAAAATTATCAATTAACCAAATTATTTTGGGGTTATCATGAAATAATTTAATCCAAACTGTGACAATTCTACATGGGAATAATGCTAAGACTGGGAATAAGAATTGACAATTGGGTTACTTATTCACATCTGACGGAGCATGTATCATTCCTATGATGGAGGGCTGATTGGTGACCTTGTTCTTTGTTATCATCATGACTACATATACTTCTTTTATAAACAACACACCCACCTAAGAGCATTTCTTAATCTATTGACCACTTTGGAAAACCGGTAATATCTATAACCCCTATGAATCACATAAGGACCTCACTACCCCAAAAACATCAGCATCAAGTGGAAAATAAACTATTATGGGAGAACCATCGACATGGTACAATATCGACCCTTGAGGATGTATGAAAGGGTCTCTATACTCTAAAAATGATGAAACCACATCATCCAAATAAAGATTTATTCAAACAGGTTGTGCTGGTTTCCACCAAAAATTGCTTAAGAATCATATCCCTAGAGTGCGACAATCATAACCTTTAGTATATGATGAATTTGGATCAAGGATTCATCTAATGATCCCTTCTAGTTTATAAGCCACTAAGTAGGTCTCTTATAAATCACCTTATCCAATTGCATCCCATTGGTTATCCTAAATTTCCTCTTGAAGTCACAACCTGACATATTTCCACCTCTAACACCCATGCACGAGAACCAAGTAAGGAACATTAGGTAAAAAAATATTTGGATAACCAACAATGGACCCATAACCCAATTTTAATTGATGAGTAATGTTATCATATTATGGTGGTATCCACATAGATGGATAATATTCTTTCTCACTCAGTGAAAATATATGGGTATATTCCTATAAAAAACATGGTAGTGGAAAATATTGATACCCCCAATAATGAATTCCATTTTTATATTCTAGTGGGTCAAGGATGGGAAAAGTGGTCTCATATCCGTGGTACAAATTAAGTTGTCTTCCTGTATATATTGGATATTGAAAATGATCTGTCCACATTCATGTGCACACTTTTCTAAAATGTCACTATATTATTGGAACAACTGAGGAACTCCATTAACATATTCAGGAACTGTTATTGATATAGGGGTAGGATAATACTTCTATTCCTACATCCAATGAAGAAAAACACTCTTATCAGTTTGAATAAGTTTTTACTCCGATGAAATCACACATTCTTTCTCTCATTCGAGAGGATTATCATAATTTTTGGGTGAATGAAGAGGCTTCTAACTGTGATCATACTCTCATTCTAACCAGGACTCACAAAGTGGGAGAAGCACATGCCTTGGGATAGGTGCACATTTTTATCAAAAATGATCATTTATTTACTCAAAAGTCACTGAACCATGCACATATCCCAATTTAAATTTTTTGATCAATAAGTGAGAGAATCACAAGACTTGGGGTAGGTGCACATTCCAATTGAAAAATTCAAGTGTTATAGTATAAAGGCAATAGACCGGGCTCATATCCCCACTCTAACTAGGGATCACTATGTGAGAGTGGCACACACCTTAGAAAATGCTCATATTCATGTTAGTGAAGATACTTGGAATAATCTAATTAATTATAGAATCCATGATCATATTCCTACCTCCACTAATGAACAAATGAAACAACATCCTTCAAAGGAAATATATGAGGAGGTCCATATCCATTATCCCATTTTAGAGGTATATTATAATTTTTATATGGGGAATCTATATTTGGATCGGGATAATATATCTGCTTCATCCAAGGTTGGACAACATGTTTTGGAAACCACCCATAGGCAGGATCATATTCCTACCATCAATGATAATCTCATTGGCATACTCTATAAGATTCTTAGGAGTGGAATCATATCCCCATAGAATAATAAGTTTATCAATTTATTGTAATATCCATTATATAATATTAATATATGCCTACGCAATACAAAAATGCAGGTTGACATATTCTTACCACGATGTAGAAAGTGGCTCATATCCCTAATCTACTCAATTCTACGGTCATAAAGGTAGTTCAAGACACATTATCAATACCTCAAGGGTCTGTCAACTCTTCATATAAACTACAAGGAAATTACTTCCTCGATAGTCCTCCTTGTGGTAGTGTGGACATGGATTGCAAGGACAGTACTCCATAAATATTCCATAGTCAACCACCCCATGGTGATATATCCCTAAGAGAAGTAAATACTCCCCTTTAATAGAAACCTATGTATAGAGAGACACTCAAAACATAGACACATTTGTATAAATAGTTTCATGAAACATTGTAATTACTTGTATATGGTTTGCCACTAGCTCCCAGCAAACCTTAACTATGGCTAATAGGTGACCCCAACAAGCCACTTATTAGATATGGAAATGTGGTGGAATGTGTACCTATTGAAGAGGAAGATGAAAAGGAAATATAGAGAGAGTTATCTGGAAAAAAACCTCACAATTATTTTCTATCCTTTTTCCACTTTTGAAAATGAAACCATAGATGATCTATAAAAGGAGTGTGTGCCTTACCTATACAAAAATTTATAAGAAACACATGTGCGATTGAAGTCTAGACACCTAACTTATCTAGGATACAATGATCAACATGAGACCATAATCATACTTTATTTTCATCTCAACTTCACTGATATCACCATGGATCAGGACTTTAAATTAGAATAGAATAATCCAAATTTGCCGCATGATTTCATCCATTGAATCAAAACTCTTCGATAACTGATCATCAAAGCCTCATCAAATGTATATATTAGAGGATGGAAAAAGTATGGAGTGTTGCACTTCACATCACTGATAGAATATCAAAAATTCCCAAATACAACATCCTGTAATGCCATACCCTCCAGAGAAATAAATGGATTAGGTGGAACAAAATCCACTTTGTAAATAAAATAAAATTCCCCATCTTTAATGATTCCATGAAATCACAAAAAGAAATGGGAATGCATTTCCAACATGGAAGAAAATGTTATTTACAACCAAACAACTTACAGTAAATAATGACTCACATCATGGGTTGTCATTTTACCGAAATCATACACAATTACAACTATTCTAAATCAAGAAGATCTTAGTAGTATCCACCAAATAGCCATCTAGGAGAAATCTCATCCCACTAAGTTGGGAAATTATTTACCACTGCATCCACCCCTAATATTATCAACCCTTGAGAGGATTCATAACATATCATTAGTATATGTAAATCAACCCCAGCCCATAGGGCTAGGTGAATTTATATGTCAATCATCATCATCAGGTTCATCACACCCTAAGAGGGTCCTAGAGAAATCAAGAGTGATTTTAGATCATCCCCAACCTGTAGGGATGGGGGAATTTATATCTTAATTTTCATCTCATGAGTCATCAATATAATAAATCTTAATCATCATATCATCAACATAAGGATCAAAATATACCAATGACGGCCTCAAATATTCCCCATCCCATTGGGCTATGGGAATTTTCATCATCCTAGTCTCCATAAAGGGATTTAGTGTTCTACAGATTGGGAGGTAAATATCAATGGTTAGAATAACATCCATCCCTCTCACCGTAAGACAAACATTTTATATTTGGGACCCGTTTGGAAAGAATGACTACAAACTCACTCAAGATCACTATTCACAATCTAATATAAGAAAAATTTATAGAAAATCAAATCAAACCCCATAGGGGTAGAAATCCAAAAAGGTCTAATATGGAAAGTCGCCAGAAAAAATACCGCAATACAATAGTGAAAAATTATCATCTTGTGTTGAGAGTAATGGAAAAACTACCACTTTACAATATACCTTAGTGAATTTCATCACTGTCAACATAATAGATAATGTGGATCAAGATGAAAAGGCACAAGGACACCATATAGACAATATATGCTGATAGAAGGGTGATATAGATTCACCAACTTAGGTTCTTTTCATGAGGAACCAGAGGAGAATTCAAACCCTAGAGGAGTCAATATTCCTTCCATGGATGATCATTTAAATCAATATGAGGTTGAGATTATAAATCCTAGGCTACTCAATGCGGTGTTACTCAGGGGAAACGTTCCCATTGGGTATCATCTTCATCCAATGATGACTATACCTTTTCTCGCATATCATAAAAGAGTCGACCCATCTGCGAGAGAGAAATTTGTGTGTCATACCAGCTTTGGTAGTTGGTCTACATAAATGATGAGGTCGATGATGATCAATAATTCCCTTAATTATTATGATAACCTCTCCCTTAATAGGGTGATAATTATTTATTAGCCCATATCTAGAATTAGTTGAAGATGAAAGAGGATCCTCCTCATTAATCCATGTCTTCACCGTGTAGATAAGAGGTGTCTCAAATAATAGTACCTCCAAAACTTTTCAATTCAATTACATCTATAGCCTCTCAAATGGAAGTCATGGAAGGGAGAAATGCACATGTGAATCCCATGAATATGACATATCCCAAATGTTTGGATGAAAATTTTCCCCAACATAATTTGAAAAACCCCACCATCTCCACCTTTTATGGTACAGAAGAACTAGAATAGCATATCTCTCACATCATGTCTCGATGCGGTCTAATGATGGGCTCTCAAGATCAATAGGAGGTCATCAAGATGGGATGATTTATAAAAAATATGATTGTTCTTTACATTGTATGGAACATTTTCCTCCTAATAGGATCCATTGTTGGATGATAAGACTTTATTCGTCAATTCTTTTATTAGTTCATCTCGACACTATTGAAAAATACAATTGGCAACCTGAAAAACTACAAGTAATGAAAAAATGATAGGATTCCCTAATTTATAGATAGATGTAATGGTTTAAACTCTTTATTAAACATCCCCATCTCATAGGAGAAAATAATGGAAATCAATGTTAAAAATATTTGGGGATGATCTACAGACACCTCTGATCCTGAGGAAATATCCAGGATGGTTTCATGAGTTTTCACAAACAACAAAATATTTAAAGGATAAAATTCAATGATCCCAAGCTAAGTGTCAACTCATTCCATCTGCATAAGGGAAAAGGCTAGGTACGGTGTATGTATTTTATTATTAAATGAAACCTATAATAGTTCTCATTGAATCACCTATGAAGCTCTCAAATCACCATGCAACCCTTTTACGTGGTAATAGTAGCAAAATCGCCATCGACCGAAAAAGAAAATAGATTAGGGTTTCCAAGGATACCAAGACTGAATGAGTAAAATATAATCCTTCCAAAATCAAAATGTCCCTAGTTATTTCCTTTCATACATGGAAAATAACCCACTCAAGCTTCCACAACCTAGGAAATGTGACGTGGTAAACAAAACTAAACACCCTAAATACTTCCATTTCTATAGGAGGCATGGTCACAAAATTAAAGACTAATTAATCATCAAAAAATTCTTCTAAATCATAGATGATTCTAGAAAGTTGATGTTGGAAAATACATTGGAATAGTTGTCCAGTGTAACCATTTCTCATTTAAGAGAATGTGACTAGAGAACTGTTCAGTCTAGGAAAAAGCAGATGTTCGAAAACTGGATGACTTGGAAGGTCGTTGACTAATCTCATTCCATCTTAAGATACAATATTCAAAAATCTATAATTAAACCTTAACCAAGGTATGTGACATATAAAACATTTTTTAGAGGTGGACGTGATCATCAGTCACCAGCAGAAACAGAATGGGAAGAGTCATATTTATCTCCTATGCAAGCTCTGACTCTTACAGACTTCTTCCCATGAATCCCAAAAATAATAACATTCCCACCAAATGGAACCCTCATTGGATTAAGTTATCATATTTGGTTCTATTAATGTAATACACATGGAATACCTCTTCTTCAATGTGGAATATGCCTCCGAGTATGAGTTTCCCATGCCTGTTAGGGAACCATAAGCCATATGAATAGAAGTTGAGGGTATAGAGGACAACACATGTGTGGTTGGATCTAATATCTTGGTCACACTCCCATAGAAGTTATATCTAAAGCCAAGTACCATGGAAAATAACTTACGGGAGCTCAAAATAAACACATAGGTACCCCAAATCCCTATAATGATCTCCCTCAGTCATCTTACATGACCATCTAATAGGGATTTTACTATCTGATCACCACAGACAATGGGGAACGTTGGTGCGACCTATGCCACTAGTAGAATATACTCCCTCAACGTCTACAAAAGAACCAATCCAACCTTCCCCAAACTCCCCCAGCTCCTGATCCACATAATAAGGAGAAACCCTACCTTGGGAAGCTCCGACCTCTAGAACAAAAGTATAATATTATGAAACTATTGGTGGTTGTCCCAACCAAACACTCAATACTGGATGTCCTCCACCATTCAAAAGAATATAGAGAGGCATTTTTTAAAGCCCTCTAAAGACAATATGTGTTCTAGATAGATGTATCTAGAGCTAAGGTTTATTGATTGGAGATTATGCCATTATAATTTCATGTCACCATCCCATTTATAGAGCAATATTAGGAAGAGGTCATACAAGGAAACATCATAAACCTATATTTTTCAAGAAGACTCACTAATTTTGAAATTCAACAAGATTTGATTGAAGATGTTTTTTGGATCAACCTTATCCTAATTCAGACCCTTTGATGATTGGGATATATCAAAGGGGACTTATCCCATACAATGTTGAACATACAACGGTATGATATGAGTGAGAAAAGACCTATCAGGACTTTTAAGCTCAAGGATAAATTTGGGTATCTCACATCTAATATTAAGTTCATAGTTATCCTGAAAGACACCATAGACAATATCATACTTAGTTGGAAGTACCTTAAACATTCCATCAATGCTTGAAATATACCATAAATTAGAAGGTCAACATACTACAAGGTGATAATGATCCATTTGAGTAATGTGAATACTTATATAATGAATTGTGTTTCTAAATAAGGGAATGTAATTAGCCAATGAAATATGAAGATATAAAAGTCACATACCCAAATGGATTGTTGACATACCTTTTGAATCTCATGAGTATGATCGTTAACGATTATGAGATACCCATAATTTTGAGTTAGGAATTAGACTAAATACTAGACCCCCAGTCTCCTTAAGTCCTTGAAGAAAACATAGAAATAAGAAATTAGTTTTGTAATATCTCTAAAATGACTCTAGTAGAAGGGGATGGAAATATTTCTTACCATGGCCTCTCTCATTAAAATAGTTATAGAGATGACCTCATATTATACACCATGCTAGAAAATTCCTCTACAGACTCAGAGGTGGAAGAAGATGAGTAAGACCTCAGGAATTCCCCTCCCACATTTAAGGATAAAATATCCACGAACATTAATGAGCTCAATAAGATAAATATGGGAATATGAGAAGACCCATGACCTATATTTATTAGTAACTCCATGCCACTCTAATATCAAGATATTTAAATCAAATTTCTAATGCAACATTGACATGTGTACACTTGGAATTTTACAGAAATTCCTAAACTGAACCCTTAAGAGTATATGCACCATCTAGGATTACTCGATGACCATAGAGGTTTCAAGAGGATGTCCCAGAGGATTCACCCTCCCATTCTACTAATATAGAGTAGGATTTTGACAAATTAATCAAATAAAATTTATTTTAGAGTGTTCAATACCCAACATTTCTAGAAAACATTGTCCCTATCATGAAAAAGAATGGGTGTATTTGGGTTTTCATTTATTTTAGAGACCTTAATTGAGACATCCCAAAGGATGGTTTCCCATTTCCGATCACATAACTCTTGATCGATGTAACCGTAGGATTCCACGATCATTCCTTCATGGATGGGTATTCAAGGTACAATTAAATAAATATTTAAATTGAAGATGAGGAAGCTGTAACCTTTAGAGTATGTTAGGAGATATTCAAATATAATTTCATCCCCTTTTGATTAAAGAACACTGGTGCTACATATCAATGAACCATTAATCACATATTTTATCCTTTCATGTGATGAATAGGGGAATGTTATATCAATGACATAGTAGTTACGTATTAATAGTGATGTGATCATTTCGCAGACCATGAAACAGTCTTCAAAAAGTTGAGATAGTATAGTCTAAAGTTGAATTCACTGAAATTAGATTTTGGGGTAAAATTTAGAAAATTCCTTTTAGTTATGGTATCTCGACATATAATCAAGCTCAAACTAAAAACGTATAGATAAATCCCAGTAATTCCATCCCCTCATAATCTTACATAGATAGAGGGGATTCAAGGGAACCTCACCTACATTTATCATTTAATAGCCATCATATCCAAAAAAACCCTATCCTTCACCAAGATAATGAAGAAGGGATTCTACTATCGTTTGGAAGAGGACTATGAAAAATTCTTTGAGAGCCTCAAGTAGTACGTACTACACCCACCGGTCCTGATGCCACCAGTGTAAGGGAATCCCCTCATCATATATGTGGCAACCATGGAATGATCACTTTGTGATCTCCTCATACAAAAAATGATGCAAGGAATGAGTAAAATCTCTTCTACCACATCTAAATGATGCTGGTAACTGTTAAATGATATTCTAATATCGAGAATAATTTCATTCCCCTCATATATTTGGTGAAAAAGATGAGGCATTACTTTCAGCACCATGATGTCCACCTGGTCTCTCATATTGACCAGCCCAAGTACGTACTTGGTCATCCGATTCTTATCATGCGATTGGCCCATTGGGAATTAATTCTGCAATATTATGACACCAAGTTTTTTTCTACATGTGGTGAAAGGAAATTCCCTGGAAGATTTACTTATAGATCATGCCACCCCAGAAACTACCCTAGTGGATACTGAACTTCCTGATTTAGAGGTTTTCTATACCCATGACACTCTCTAGACATGGGAGATGTATTTTGAAGTAACCTCCCTATTTTCTATCGACATGAGACTATTAAATCAAAATCTAAATCAATTTTTATTTGGTATTTTAATTCAATATATATAGGAAATAAAAATTCCCTTTTTTTCTCACTAATGGAAGGATGAAAGAATTTGGAGGTCAAATATCAATCCCTCGTCACTTGATTGGAACTAGCCTTGAAGTTGTAGATAGACTTCATGAACAACAATGGGATTCAGAGTTAGTGATTAATTAGATCTATATAGAATATTCCATTACAAAGGAATAATTTTACCCTCTCATCAAATATGTCACAATACTGATAGAATATTTCACTTTTAAACCCACATTAAATCATGTCCCCTGATAAAAAAAACATTCACTAAATCAGTAGCTAATGCAGCTGTAATTCTGGAAAACCCTGATCAGGAAGATGTAATATTTTAAATCACACATCGAAGGATGGTATCATAAGTCATCGTCTCTATCATAGAGTAAATAAACCTAATAAAAACCATCCCAAAGCATGATGAACTGATATCTACCCCCTAGTAGATGGATCCTATAATTTATTATCTCCAATATAGGATAATCCCAACAAACTGATCTGGAAGAGAATAGATTCTACACCAAGTAAAAAACATTACCCTCCAAGATGGTCCAAATGAGAAAAGAAGCTCTAAAAATGATACTTTTAGGGAATCCTCCAAATATGTATAGTGGAATGGTAGTTTTTCTCTATCATAGAAGAGGTCCATATAGGTTCATGTGGTTCCCACCAGTCCAAGACCAAGTTCTCTCACCAAATTGGGAGGATTAGTTACTACTAAAAAGAATGATATAGGAAATTGTATAGTTAACTAAAGAAATTTCATGCATTTTAGATTAATCCAAACATCATCCATAAACCCTCAAAATTGTTACATATCTCTAAATATTCATTGTCATTTCTAATATGGGGAATGGATGTTGTGGGGCCATATCACCAAGCCACGACTAAGCATTTTAATTATATCCTTAGTGTTACTGACTTATTTTACAAATGGGATGAGGTAATACCCCTAAAGTAAGTTAGAATAATGAATATTATTTAATTCATGAAGTCAAATATAATCATGATATTCAAAGTCCCTCATGTGATATTGACCAAAAATGGAACCAATTTTTATGTTAATGATTTAAAGAAACTATACTAGGATTACAACATAGTGTCCAACCATCCATCCCGCGATCATGTAGAGAATAATGTGAAAATAGATTCTTTCAATAATACTCTATTGAATATACTATAAAGAATAGTTAACATGGGTAAAAATTCATTGTTGTACAATCTTCTCCATGTTGTATCGGCCTACCGTACCACCATGCATAATACTACCCGAAAGACTACGTAATTATTGGTGTATCATATGAAGGAAGTGTTTCACCTAGAAGTCAAGTTTCCCTTGATTTTAATATCCATTGGTTAGAAATGCTCAGATGATGATTAATTTCAAAAGCAGTTGGATGATTTGGAATGGCTCGATGAGAAAATGTTGTGTATACTACAGAACCGTGCACTCCATCTGAATCAGATTGCATAAGGATTTAATAAAATGGTTTTCCTCCATTTATTCCTTAATTGAGAAGTGGTATTGTCTCTTTGGACCCCAATGATACAAGGAATGAAACCACCAAATCCTGAACCCAAATTGGAACGGCCTTATATCATAGATAAGGTCTATCACAATGGAGCTTACTCATTGTACATGATGGATGGGTAATGCATTACTCCCACAATAATGAAAGGTTTTTTAGGAAATATTTTGTGTATATTACGTCAAAAATTATACTCATCCTCAACACATGACATTAAAATATATGTATGTTGTCTTGAACAGAAGATGTTTAACTATGAGGAAGAGGACTTGGCCGCCTGACATTAAATTGCACAACATCTCACACCCTCCCCACATTGCATAGAACTAAAAAAGAGATGGCCACACCACAAGACATTAAACTACACGAGAATCATCACATTCGAAATAATTAAACTCACATGATTAATATTTGTGAAAAAATTAAATGAATAAACCTTGTCCATGTGTGTATGTTGGATCCACATAGGAAATCTCCCATCCATGAACTATGTGTGGCTTGATTCCTTCCATTGTAGGATATTTAGTGGCTCCAAAATCTCTATCCTTGTTACCATCCCTAAATTATTTCTTTTCTCATCAGGTCACCCACTTTTTACATCATGATGTTAAAATGTGTAGATTTCGTCCTTACTGCATGCCACTAAACTATTTGATTTTTTCAGAACTACGTATCTCTTAACACTCCTTCGAATAAAATACGTAGGAATTCCTTGATCCTATATCTTGTACTTACCACCATATGATACAAATTCACATGTCCTTTCCATAATATTTCTATGTGTTGTGAGAGAACTATTTTCCATTCTTTTTGTCTCACACCGAGCATCTTTCACATAGTCTTAGAAATTTTGTAAAATTCTTCCCCATATGATTGATACATGTTTTTTTGTGGTAGGGTTATAATGATACTATTTGAAATACCATAAAATGAATTCCATGAGTCTTTGTTGCATGACATTAAAATATATTTGATGATGTCCCTTTCATAACATAAAATTATGTTTACTATGGACCTTTCCCAAGAGGTCCACTATCATTGTTGTTGGTCTCCCACAACAAATACATTAAATAAATATGTGTTTCTTGATTATCACCAATATGAGTTACATAGTGACACCCATATTTCAGTATTAGGTCTAGCCATAATTTTCCCTTTTCACGTCGAGTCACCTATGGCCTTCCTGAATGATGTTAAATTGTATTGTTTTTCAAGAACTACTTCTGAATTTATTACTATCATCATAGGATACATAGTGATGCTCGAATCTACAATCCTAGGTCCAGCTACAATAATTGATAAGAACAATGCCACATATATATAAATGTATACCCTAAATGTAGAGTTTCCTATAAAAGAACTACACATGACTTGATTCATATCAACACATGATATGTAGTGATGCATGTATCTTCAATCCTAGGTCCAGCTATAACAATCAATGAGAACAATTCCACCCTCGACAAATGGTTCAAACCAACATGGAGAGTTTATCATTAAGGAACTATGTGTGGAATGATTGATGTCATCACATGATACTTAGTGACACCAAGATCTCCAATATTGGGTCTAGCCAGAACATAAAAATTGTCTCCCCCTCCCTCTATACAGGTCATACCTACGTAGGGAACTTTTCACATCGACATTGCATGACATTAAACTGTAAGGAAAACATCACAGTCATGTGAAATTAAAACATCACTATAAATTTGTTCCCATTACATGATGTTAAATGGTGTTTTCCATCACCCATCATAATTCCTTATCAAATGATTATAAGAGCCTACGCCAATCAACTATAGAATGGGGTGATTTCCTCCTCTTTTAAGCACCTCAATCTGTAAATCACAATTCACGTATCGAGAAACTCAAGTTTTCACCAACCATTCATGGACCATGGAAAAGAACACATGAAATTAAGGAATCCATTATTATAATATGAATTTCTTCCTTTGATTCCTATATATGTGCTTATGGTTTTCAACCAAATGTTTCAAAACATGAAAAAGGTCCTTCTGATCCATGTGACCCCTGACATCACTTTAGAGGATCTCAAAACCTTAGAGTGTTTTGGGTCATCCCCAACATTATTTCTCCATATCATTACTCATGACCCGAGAACCTTGATCCATGATTTAGAACAATTTCATATCCCAATCATAAGGATGTTGGATTACTCTTGACCCTCATTATCCTATTTAGGTAATTTTGAAACATTTCACTCATACCAGGTACATGTGCATGATTACCTTAAATTGCATGCACATTGAGAAAAGTTGTAAGACAATAAAATTTAGCTATTTTTGGTCCAAATCTAAAGATCCTAAACAAGCTAGTGAAAGAGACATAAAACATTTTAGGTAAAAACCCCAAAAGGGTGACCTAATCATAAGTTAATTCTCTTCTCACTGAACTCTTCATTTTTGGAGTTTAAGAAAAAATTTGTGTATAAATAAATGATGCATAAAGATCATATATCCCTCATGTTGGCCCTAGTAAAAGCTTATTCATGTTCACTGTATGCCTTGGTCTGAGAAAAATTTACAGTAATGATTTGTTATATCTTCTCCCCATGATAGTTTTTCCACTAGGAAGTGGCATAACATTTATGGATCTCGAACACTTCTTGAATATTACGTCTTCTACAAGTTACGCTTCACGATTTGACCACCTCTAATTGTTGTAACCTTCCATGGCCCTTGGAAATGGATACCCAAATTCAACAGACCCTTTTTTGACATTTATTGTCTTCCAATGTGTCTTGTATATGTGCTTATGGTCATTGTCCAAATGCATCATAGCATTCAAAAAGTGATTTGTGATCCTTGTGAGCCTTGATGTCATCATGGTAGAACTCAACACCTTATAGCGTTTTGGGCCATCATAGTATAATGTTTCTATATCACTACTCATGACTCGGGAACATTGGACCATGATTTTAAATATCTATAAACAGTCTATTCAAGTGGATTCAACATCCTTGATGTTACATTACCGTGTATTTTACCCCTTCTCAAACAAAGAATGATACACTCCATTCCCAAACCATTTGACGGTTTACACCATGTAACATGAAACCACATGGTGTAAGACCCACGCCTCTCCATAAAAAGATAAAATTACCTAGGGTGTCTAAACCCTTCCTACATAACTTTTTATCCATTTCCATCTTCATCACTCGAATGTTTGAGTCCTCCAAAATATTTCATGACCCTAGGAAAAGAGTGAGGATACCTCTGTTTGACCAAATTACCAACAAATAAAGTATTTGACTAGCCAAATAAAGGTATATCCTCTTTGAAATTAAGGAAATATGGTCCTTGTGAGCCTCGGTACCACCATTGTGGAACTCAGTGCCTTAGGGTGTTTAGGGTCTTCCCTGATATGTTTTCCCCCATTCCATATTCGTTAACTCGGCCTTTTGGTTTATGACTTACACCACCCATATTCAAACAGTCCTAGTGTATTTGATATCCCCAATCTTTTACAATCCGCCCCCACCCTTTAATGTAAGGATTCATGGTTTCATGGCCTATCATATATATATTTATCTCTCATGATTTCTATAAGAAAATTGAGTTCCATAGCCATCCATGCACATTCATTATTTAGAATTTCAATTAAGAATGTAGGGTTTCTGAATCCATAATGAACACTCATTCTTCTGAATCCCATTGAGGATGTAGGGTTCTAAATTCCTTCATGAATACCCAACCTTCGCTACCAATGGAAGGTCCAAGCTAAAATACTATAAACTACAATAACAAAATGTCTAAGATAAAAGACCCTAAACTATAACAGTATAAGGTCTTGCGTTAAAGACCCTAAACTAAATTAATAGAAAGTCCATTCGAAAATACCTTAAAATATAGACACATAAGTTCTGAGATATAAGACACTAAGCTCCATCAAATAAAATGTCTAATATAGAAGCCCTTCAACTACATAAAACTATTGGTATAGTTTGTAATACCTTAAAATAGCCAACTGGAGAAGAGACATAATGCATTCAGGTTGAAAACTCGATAAGGGAATCCTGGGAAAAGGCTATATCTTTGCTTGATGGGCATTCAATTTTTGTACTCTAAGAAATATCTAGAAATCATGTAATGTAAAATTCATAAAGGTCATTAGGACCAAAACCCGTAAGAGGGCGACCTGAGAAAAATTTGAGTCCATGCCCACTAAGCCTTCTCCCATATAAAGTATGGGTTAAAATTAGGGAAATATATATAAAGTGATACAAATATTGTTGGCCCCACCATATGGGCTTATAAAAAATTGATTTATTCTATCTAAGTCAACTAACATCAGAAAAAGATAGAGAACCCTCCCTCTAGGACATATATTTCACCCAAATTATCCATTTTTAATCAAGTGATCTCAAGACAACTAGAGTAGGTATATCAATATGGAATCTCGTGTCAGTGGTAATTCATGAGCATTCATCAATAAAAAATTGGTTTGATTTTAACATTAAAATCTACGGATCTAATTTTACTTGATATTATTTAAAGGATGGGTATTTTCATTGACCTATGTGACATCAACTCAATGAAATATCATGAACTTCATGAATGATTTTTTTGCAATGATATGTACAGTTCTGAATTTCATTTATTGATAAGGTGCCCAAAAAAATATAAGGAGGATGATGACACCAAATTATAAGATCATTATTGAGAAATGATATCCTAACATCTCTATCTTTTTAGTCAAGGCATCCAACTGGGTGTGTATTTCAGATATTATCCAATGAATCTATTCCAATGCCTTGGAAGCTTCCCTCATTAGTTCTTCGAGGGGAGTATCATCATCTAAATCATGTAATCACTTCTCCCTAGTAGAAAACTATTGGTGAGTCAAGAAAATTTGGTTTATGATTTCATATAATGGAGTGTGGCAAAAGTCGCATACCCCCAAATAATGAACGAGCTGGTGAAGATGTTTTTATTGATCATGAAATGTTTCTAGGGGAGTCTCAGTGATCAAGGTGTGAATCGAATTTCATATTAACTTTCTCCACGTATGATCCTCTAATACTATTGGAGTATATATGTCAAAAGGGGGAATAATTGGGTGAGATGACAATGAAGAGAGAAAGTCGCTTGTGCTCTTCTATCAAAGGATGCATCATCTATCACCCATACAGAAGGTTCATCTTCCTTGAAAAAAAATCTAACCCACTAACAAGATGGTCATAATTATGATGGTAAAACATCCTTGAATAACTACAAGAGTCTTGAATCCACTCCATCATTTTTACGAATGGTACGGGTGAAGCAGATGGTTTTTCCACCTGATAGACCAGCTTATCTAGCACACCACCCTTGTAGCCTTCCACCCAATCCTAGGAATAATCATAAGATAGAAAGACTGGGGTGCTAATAGGTGGAAAGATAATCTCATCTTTTTTTCCTCACATACCAATATTAGTATCAATTGGATGTTAATACTAGGATTTCTTTCTCCCAGCACACCAGCTGAAGGGAGGGGAGAAACCCTTTGAATGAAACCAAACTATTAGAAAAACACTATTACAAAACAAGCTTTTAATAGTGTTCTCTATAATCAGCACTAGAAAAAGTGCTTATAAAGTGTAACCTTTATCAACTATAAAAAAAAGCACGAATAAAGTGTATTCTTTATCAGCGCTTTTTTAGCACTAATAAAGGATAACCTTTAGTAGTATTGTTCATTAGCACAGATAAAAGACACCCTTTATCTCTGCTTTATTTTTAGCACTGATAAACGATACCCTTTATCAACACTTTATTTTTAATGCTAATAAAGAGAATCCTTTATTTTTACTTTTTTAGCGATGATAAATTCTCAACTAAAATGAAATGTTTAAACAAATAAAAATTAGAAAATTAGAAAATTCAAAAAAAATCAATTTTTAATTAATTAAATAAATAGTGATAAAAATGAAAAAATTTAATATACTTATATATAAATTATAAACATGAATAAATAGTATATATAAAAGATATAGATATATAAAATGAATAAAATGAAATAATTAAACAAATAATGATTAAAAATGAGTAAATTAAGAAAACTATTAATCATTTTATTGATTAAATAATTAATGATAAAAATGAATAAATTTAATATACACATATAAAGATTATAAATTCTTATAAATAGTATATATTAAATATAGATATGTAAAATGAATTTTTTGTAATATTAAAAAATTAAAAATGAGTAAATCATAATAACTAAACCAAAAAATAATTAATAGATTGTAATAATTAAACAAAAAAAATAAAATTGAATAAAAAACAAATTTATTAAAAATAGTATTAATGAAACATTTATGAATAAAAATAAATATGTTTAATATATATATATATATATTAATTATAAATAGTAACAATAATATATATTAAATATAAATATATGAAATGAATAAAATGAAATAATTAATAACATATTATTGGCTTGTCCATTCTAAACGGGTAATAAACAAAATTATTCATTAATAAGTTTAATATAGATGTATATTCATATATATATATATATATATCAATGTATATAATTTTTCTAAAATTAAGATTTAAATAATACAAAATATTTATGCTTACATTAAATAAGTCATATATTTAGTGAAGAATGATTTATAATTAAAAATTAATATTAATTAAAAATATTAACTAATTGCATTGAGTAATGGACATAAATGACTATCCTTTGTTTTTTTTTAAATTTAACATATACCAAACGTGTGTAACATTGATTTTATATACACATACGTAATTAATTCATTTTTATATACAATTCACACAAACAAATATTTACACCATTAATGAAATCATATAGGGAAGCACACACCGTTAATATTTATGTAATTTTTTAAAATTTTTGTATTTATTTTAGAATTTCATTATAACGTGATACATTTAATATATTATGTTCTCAATCAGTAAATTTTATTCATTTACTTTTAATATTATTATAGTTAGGTATCAATTCATATTTTTTAATATTTTTTTGGAATTTATTCATATTCTTTTATTTATTTATATATATTTATTTACTATGTTTTAATATTTTCTATATTTATTCATCTTTATTTCAATAAATATCCATATTTAAAAAATATTTAATTAATAAAATTTTTCCATATTTCAATATTTTTAAAGTGTCCTCATTTTTAATTATTCAATATCAATCAATTTTAACATGCATAAATATAAGATTGTATATTCATTAACAATGTTAAAAATATATTTGTTAATAAATATATATAAATAAATATATTTAAAAATGTAAATTCAATAAATTTATAAATTTATATATTTGAAATTATAAATAAATAAATATTATTTTTTAAAAAGTAAATAAGTAATTATAAATAAGTAATAATATATATTTAAATAATTATTAAATTATAATAAAATAATTTTAATAATGAGTCTATATACTATACATATATTTATACTTATATTTATATTTATATTTATATTTATTTATTAAATATTAATACATAAATATATAAATATATATAGTGATATACATATATAAATATTTTTTTAAAATTATTTATATAATATACATACATATATATATTTAAATAATTATAAAATTATAATAAATATATTTAAATAATTAATATATTTACTATATTTATATTTATAATTATATATGTATATAATTTTATAAAAATATATATTGATATAAATATATTTATAATTATAAAATTATAATAAATAAATTAAAATAGGGTTTATGGCCTAGAATGTTTTGGGAAAAAAATGAATATATTTACTATATTTATATTTATATTTATTTATAAAATATATATAATTATTTTAATATATATAATGATATAAATATATTTATTATTATAAATAAATAATTATAATTTTTTTCAAATAAATTTATTTATAAATATATTAATAAGTGTATATTTGCTATATTTATAAAACTATATATTTATAATTTCAAATACAATATATATATATATATATTTTAAAAATATTTATATGATTTAAAATATATATTTACATACTTAAATATTTATAAAATTATAATAAATAAATATATTAATATATTAATATATTTAATTTTTTTATAATTATAATTATAATTTTTTTTATTAGTTTAAAAGTTCAAATGTTGATAAATATTCCTTTTATCAGCTCTTCTTTGGCATTGATAAAGATACCCTTTATTAGTGCTTTCTTGGAAGCGTTGATAGAAGTCTTTCCAATCTATTTAAAGAACAATAACGCATTGATTTCAGTCACGTATCTCAATATTTCATGGTAGTCCCCTATTTTTAGCATTCCACCTCCTCGAATCCAAGGCTATAATCCAGGCTAGAATGATTCCATGGCTCAAATCAATGTTTTAATAAATCCATGGCTCGAACGAATCCATGTTTTCACAATATCTCTACCTTCTCTTAGAAAAATGAAATCTAAAATCCAATGTATGTTATTTTATCCTCCACCTCACTCGTTGATTTTTTTGGTTCAGTGTAAGGTTCTTTTGCTTATATATCTTCCAATAGCTAGGTGATTTAGGAGTTTCACTGTTTCCAATTATTTTTGTATTCTTTTGGTCGAAAACCTCTTACTGATTTCTTCCACGCAATTTAACTCAATTTGGATCTCCTCTACACCCTATATCATATGACCGATATAGAAGAGAACTCTTATATCTTCCTCCATTTCTTCCATTTTTTTAAATATTCATCCCATGGATTGAAATGGACTCTCAAAGGTAAATATTTTATTTTACCCATTATCGGTTCATAAAACATTTTTGATGCTTCCTATGTAGGCCATAAAGGGTATTCATGGGGATTAGAACCTTATTTATAAAACTATTCATTTATGATTTTTAATTGTTTTTGTAAATGCATAATAGGATATTTTAAATGAACAATATGAATGAAAAATCAGTTTAATCCAATTTTGAGTTCCAATGGATGTCATCAATGATTTAAGCGTTTAAAAAAAATTCTTGTGATTATTAGCTGACTCTAATAAGAGGAATGGGTTTTCAGTAATGGTTTGATACCCATTATGTTTTTAAATGATATTTATAACATGGTTTACCTAATGATTTTTAGGCCTTTTGGTAACTGATAAAGGATATCCTAGTATATAACAAGGACAGTTTTATAACAATATTTTCACCCATCTAATTATAAAGTGCCCAGTATCACTTTATTAAAAATGTCATTATGAATTTATCACCCTTATTAGGAAACCCTTGGGTTTTTTTCTACATGCTATTTTCCTTTTATTCATTGTGTATTGATTATTATTATGTGATGCTTGTATGATATTATTTGTGGATATTTCATAAGATGGTATTTGAGGTGAGATTAGGATTATTGATTATATTTTTTTATCGGTTGATAAATTGATCATGTTCATATTTTTTCTGACCTCTACATTTATTATTCCATGGGAACCTAATGTAATTACATTACTGATCTTCTGGGTGTCATAGTGTTGGGTCATGATATCCTTATTACTTTTCCCATACCGTAAGTGATTTAATATCCATTTTTGTTCACCATTAGTGTTATGGATGTGGTAGCCTTATTTCTATACTAATTGTGTTGTTATAGATGGTAACCCTTGGGTTGTTTATTCTTCTGGTATATGTTTCATATTTTAAAACCCTAGGATTCAATGAGATTCCAATATTGAGATTTTATTTTTTTTTCTAGTGTAGAGATCCCCGCTAAGCACATTATTTATATACCTTTCGACATTTCATGTACATTCATCAGTAATTTATTTTTTTACTATTATTATACATCATTTTTATAATGGATCTAATTTTATCTATATTCCATCTTTAATTTATGGTTGAATTTGAAAAAATATATTATAAAATGTGTTTTGAATTTTTTTTTGAATGAATAAAATTGATTTTAATTTACTTTAAAATGCTATAAAGTCGATGTTTTTAATATTTTAAATTTTTTTCACTTTTAAATGTATGATTCCATACAATGGTTGGTAAAAATTTGATTTCAAAACAATGAATTTAGATGAATGTTTCATTTACATTAGTATAAATGTACTGATATTAATCATGGTTATATTTTATTTTCAAAACAAATTTACCTTCAGATTTAAAAAAGAGATAAATGTATTATAATTCATTCCATTATACTTTCGTTTTTTGAAAAAAAAATTAAAACGATGATCAAACTTTTTTGGTTAAATGTTTTACAAAAAAAATTAATTAACTATTTTTTCAAATCTTATTTGGCATGTTTAGCTCAAACCCTACATACACACACATATGGGTATATATGGATTTTTTGTTTTCTTATATGTTCTAAGGTTATAACATCTAGCTATAAAAGGGAATACATGACTAAGTATATTCATATAATTTAAACTCATGATTTAAAACTAAATTCAGGTTTATTAAAAGAACTCAAGATATCAAAACATAAATATATAAAAAATAGTAATTTTATTTCTTGAAAAACATTCTAAAACATTTGAATATTTATTTTACATTATCAAAATATATTGGGGTAACATAATTTAAATATATGATATCTATATTCATTTATGGATCTTAATATTATTTGTAGCTTATATAAATTATGATGATGAACATATATATATATGAAATAATGTAACTAATTAAAGAACACAAGCCCAAAAATTAATTTCATGGTATAAATATTTTTAAAATAATTAAAAATGTTTAACAAACATTAAACAATAAACCCAGAATAAATATATAATGTGAACAACATGTGTGATGTGGTTTCCATCTCACCAAACCCGATCCCATGATAAAATATTATTTGGTCCTCTAGTGGCTAAATTTTCATAGAAAATGATCAGTTTCACCCATCGATGAGCTATCTTATTGCTCTGTCACAATTTATAAACAATTGAAATCATCCCATTATCATTTAAACACCCAAAAAATATACAAAATCAAAACTTGGTTTAACATCATTGTCGGTTCCCTACAAAAAAATAAGTTATCGTTCTATCACCTTGGGTAATAGAGCACTTCCAATTCGACTCACACTCAAAAAATTTAAATCAAACCTAATCCTGATATCACAAACATACTATATCTAACACATCACGATATTCTGAAATTTAGTCTTTAATACGATGAATATTTTTAAAACGTTATTGACGTTTATTCTTGAATAAATTGTACAACATGTGAACTCTTGGATTTTTGGACTCTTGTGTGACATTTTATGAAACTTGTTTTTGAACAATGAATAGTACACTGACTTAATTTTGAAATAATACCATGGGAACCTCGATATTTAGGCTTTTAGTACAAGAAAATCATGTTAGGATTTAAATCATTAATTTACTACTATCGTATGAAAATAATTATTCATGTCAAAATATTAAAATATTTATGAAATGTTTAATAATCATGTTTAATTTTGACTAGGTGGTGGCCTACATAGAATTTTTATGGCCATACCTAGTCTAAATTTTAGTTTTTAAAACGGAAACATAGTTTTAAATGTTAATGTGGAGTTTGAAATGGAAAAAATTTAGGTTTTACATTAAAATTAACTAAAATGGATTCGGTGTCTTGATACTCATGAAGTGATTTCAATATTAACTTGTAATGTTTAAAAATTTTCAAAGTTTATATTGTTCCATGGAAATTGTTCTAAACATTGAATTTATTTTTAATGATTTTAAAATTTTTCACTTGATGCTAAATGTTGTTAAAGAATAGGGGGTTCGCATCCCATTAAGTGTTTGCAAAAAAAAGTTTATTTTGTTGTTGAATTTAAAAAAAAAATGGATTTCATGTGGGGTTTTAAAATATTAAAAATTAGCCTTTTGAATTTTTAAATGTTAATTTGAGATGATATTTGAATTTTTCAATTAAGATGTGTTAACCTATGATGTTTTACGTATATAAATGTCATCCTCAATAGCTTTATTTCTTGAATAACTATTATTTCATTTTGTTGGTTGAGACTCATCCCCCATCTCTTCTAGACATGCACTTATATTTCATGAAATAATCAAACAATTATTCATCTCATACTATGTACCAGTGATCATTTTAGATGAATTTCTAGGATAAAACCTACCATAGTAGAGTAATTATTTTCTTAAATACAATTACTCATTTCATTAATATATTATTGAAATTATTTGAAATAATCAAATTTTGGGTTCCCCTTATTGTAATTACCTATAACTTTCTCCTTTGATACTGAATATGTTATGATTATTAAATATTTTATTAAAAAATGAATATTTTATGAACCTAATAGTATAGATATGAATTCAAAATGAATTCACACAAATAATATAAAAATGAGTATGAATTTTGAGTTAAACGGTTCATCATGCTTGGTTTAGAGCATGCATATTGCAATTCTCAAATCCTTTTTTCTATATTTATATTTTTTTAATTTATGAAAAAATATTCCGAATGAGTTGGAAGAACATTTGATTTGTCACATAACAGATTATAGCAAAAAATGTCAAACTAAACATTGGGAAAACTGAACGTGAACACCAATTGAGATTATACTATGGTTTAGGAATCATTTTATATGAATACTAGTGTTAATGATGATAGAGATCATATGGAATAAATAAAAATTGAAATTTATTATGAACTTCATGAATTTAAATATTAATTTGATATGTTAAATAATTATGATAAGATACCATTGTATACTGATTTCACTAAATACACAATATTGTCAGCTGTATTGAAGTTATATAATTTGAATGCTATCAGAAGATAGAGTGAAAACATATTTACAAAACTAATTTGTCTCTTGAATGATACCCTACTAGAATAAAATGAACTCCATGTCAAACATATGATTCTAAATTAATTCAATGTTAAATTTCCATGGTCTCTAAAAAGATGAATTCGTGTCCAAATGATTGCATATTGTTTCACAATTACCATGAATCACTCATAAATTTCCCTAAGTGTGGCATAGGTCGATAAAAGAAAAATTAATCAAGTCATTAAAAATACATATCGTTCCTTCCTATCATTTGATCGTTTAGAAGACTATATGGATTTTGAGAAACCATGATACAATTGACAAGGGATGGACCTACAAGAATTAATGATGGGAACCTATGTCATCTAGTAGATTTTACTTAGTGAAATAAAATCAATTATGAGTATTCTGAATTTGGAAATGAGCAAAGAAAATTTTTTCTTGCAATATATACAGCTGTAATAAGTCATTTTTATGTATAGAGTATTACTCATAGTACATGTCCCATCATGTTAGTAAATTATATATTGTCTTTATGGATATGCATGTAGCACAAATACATTATGTTTTCTCTTCTAATATCTGGACCAAATAAACCTGATCAGAATATTGATGTAAATCTGACTCCATTGATCGAAGATCTGAAATTGATGTGGGATATAGGTGTTGCAAGGTATGATTCTCATAGAAATTAATAACTCACATTGAGGTCCGTGTTGTATAGGAAAATAATAAACATTCTTTATTAGGGAAATTTTTCATGCTAAAACATTAGAGGAATGTCGGGGTGGCCCATTTGTGATAAATGATCACAATCAATTCAATTGAAACATTCCTCAAAGACTATGTTTTTAAAACTTTATAAATCATTACCTTGACAACATAAATACTTATCCTAGATAACAACATTCAATGAAAATACTGAACAAGGAACAACACCGTCTCCACTAATGATTGATCAACTAATCGATAATGTAAAATATATTGACACTATTTTCAGTAAACCATTTTCCAAAAACCTTATGAAATCAGTATGAAAAAACTGTTCTCTTTTACTTGAATTCTCGTATTGGAATTGTTTGTATGTTCAAAAATTTCTTGATTTCATGTATGTAGAAAAATAATTGATAGTGTTATTCAAACATTACTAAATGTTACTGAAAAAATAAAATATAGAATCAAGACTAGGTTGGACCTAATTGATATGGGGATAATGGAAGATTTTTTTGGTCAGAGTGGATACTCAAGAGGGGGGTGAATTGAGTTCCAATTAAAAGTTCTGTTAAAAATATTTGTATAAAGATCACCCAATTCATAAAACAAGTTGAACGGTGCCCGTGGGGGTTGGGTGAGTTTGTTCAAGGCGGTGGCGTCCCGTCGTCGAGGTTCTGGGTTCGAGTCCTCACAAAGGCAACGTGCACCATACGCCAGCGATCCTCTCATCCCCTCGACTCCGTGGGAACTAGCCCAAGCCCAAGGGTTGGCCACCTTGGGCCTAGCTGGGGGCGTGCGACCTGCAGGTGGGCAGGCCATCCCTATACCTCGTTACCCATACAACACGTTTTTAGATCTGAATTCTAATCTCCCTCACTATTCTGAATCTTAGGGGAGTCAACATAATTTATCTTATACCTCAATGGCTACAAGATCCCAAAAAAAGAAGGGTTCTGGTAAATCAAAAAAGAAGAAGGGTTCTAGCCCAAAACAAAATTGAAATGAATGTTCTCTTCTGGAACTGTCAAGGGGTGGCCAAAAATGACACCTCCACTACTATTAAAAAGTTTCTAAACACTCATAAACCACACCTTTTTGCTATTGCTGAACCTAAGGTCAATTTTAAAATGAACTTTATGAGATTTGGAGCTCTAAATTACAGTTTTCTGGGTTCTTGTAATAACAGTCCACATGTTGACTCTATGTGGATTTTTTGTCAAAATACCCTAAATAACATTAACATATTTAGAATTTCTGATCAACAATTTACTTGTGACTTCTTTTGGAATGGTCAGAACATCTATTGTACTATGGTTTTTTCCAAAAATAGGTATCAGGATAGGAGAGCTTTATGGCTTGATCTCCTTAATATAGCTAGTCATATTCAAGACCCCTGGATTGTTTTGGGAGATTTCTATGCCATTCTTACCCCATTTGAAAATATTGGTCCCTATCATCTTTCCATCTCTACTAGAGAGTTTAAATCTACTTTTTATGACTGTATCCTATTTGAGATCAACCTTATCGGTGCAAAATACACCTGGTACAGAAAAAATTATAATAAGAACGTTGCTAGTAAACTTGACAGAGCCTTTGTCAATATGAAGGCTCCTGATATTTGGGACAAAATATCTAGTGTCACTCTTCCTAGGATTAATTCCGATCATCATCCCACTCTTTTCAATCTTCTTATGAATGATCGAAAACCTTTCTTTCCCTTCAAGTTTAACAATTCTTGGTCTTAGAATCCTGATTGTGTCACTTTTATTTTTAACAATTGGAATTCAATGAAGCATCATAAATATTCCTTTGCTGGTTTATATAAATTGAAAGTCCTTAAGCAAACTTTGAAAGGCTGGTGTAAAAATTCAATCACACAAATAGACCTAGACATATCCTACATTGAAGATGAACTCAGTCGCTTCCAAACTGAGAACACTAATTCTGATTTTAATTTGGATCCTCAGTTGGAAGCTAATATCTCTTCTAAACTAAATTCCTTACTTTCTTTTAAAGACAATATTCGTAAACAGATGTTTAGAACTAAATGGCTTACTGATGGTGATCGTAATACTAAATTTTATAATTGTCTTCAAATAATTAGAAAGGCCAGCCGTCCCCTTACTATGCTCATTCAAAATGACATGGTCATTGATTCTGAAGAAACCATTAAGGATCATGTTGCCTCATATTTTTATAACATTCTAAATGGTCCTGAAAGAAATGTTGATCTTAAACCTGACATCATTCCTTTGCTTGTTGATGAAGAAGATAATAAGTCCCTTTTAAGCACTCCCCTTGATCATGAAATCAATGAAATTGTTTTTAGGTTAAACCCAGACAGTGCTCCTGGTCCGGATGGTTTCAATAATGGTTTTTTCCAAACTCATTGGGATATTATTCATAATGACGTTTGTAACCTTGTGAGGATCTTCTTCACCCATGGATCTCTTCCTCATGGTATCAATGCTCAATTTCTAACATTAATTCCTAAAGTTGAGAATTCTGCTGCGATACACCAATTCAGACCTATAGCTTTGATTAACACTATTTATAAAAGCATTACTAAAATTATTGCAAATAGACTTGGGCCTATCTGCAATAGAATTGTCTCTTGGAATCAATTTGGTTTTATCAATGGAAGATCCATTCAGGACTGCATTTGTCTTGCTTCTGAATGTACGAATAATTTAAGAAAAAAATTTAGAGGTGGTTGTGTGGCCATAAAATTGGATATTAGTAAGGCTTTTGATACCATTGATTGGAATTTAATTTACTAAGTTCTTCGAAACTTTGGTTTTAATGACTCCTTCATTGGTAGAATCAGGACTCTCATTCACTCTGCTCATATCTTTATCCTGATTAATGGTACCCCCTTTGGTTTCTTTAAATTCACTAAAGGTGTCAGGCAAGGTGACCCTCTTTCTGCTATACTCTTTGTTATCGCTAAAGATTACCTTAACTGACTCATAAACCACTAGGTCGATCAAAATTTGATTAAACCTATTCAGGTGGCCAGGAACATAAATGACCCTACCCATCTTCTATATTCTGATGATATTATCTTTTTCATAAAAGGGGATCAGAGAAATATTCAAGCCTTCAAGAAAACTATATCTCATTATGAGGATGTCTCTGGTCAAGCAATTTCCTGGAATAAATCTTATTACTATTTTGGCAAGAATTTTCCTGCAAGAAGAAAATATGGTATTATAAATCACCTAGGTATTAAAGAGGGCCTTTTACCTTTCACTTATTTGGGGATTCCTCTATTTTGGGGTCATCCCAAAGCTACCTATTTTTCTAATATTATCTCTCATATCACAAATAAAATAGCTAAATGGAAAGGGAAGTCTCTCTCCATGGCTGGGAGAATATGTTTGGTTAAATTGACCATTGTTTCTAAAATGGTCTATTCCCTTATGATCTATAAATGGCCTGTTGGTATTATTAGAAAATTTACTACTTACATTAAAAATTTCATTTGGTCTGGAAGCGTTTTTGAAAAGAAGCCTGTCACAATTCCTTGGAATTATTGTTGTAAACCCATTGCTAATGGTGGAATTGGCATTAAAAATTTAAAGTTCTTTAATGATGCTCTTCAGGCTTACCTTACTTGGTGCATCATTAACTCTTCTTCAAAAGCTACTGATTTTCTTAAACATAGGTTTTCTTCTAAGCTTTTAAAAGGTAATATGAATTTTATTAACTCTTCCATCTAGCCTTCCATTCGGGACTCTTATAACAAAATCATGCAAAATTCTAGGTGGATTCTCAGTGCTGATTCTTCGATCATTTTTTGGTGTGGAAAATGGTGTGGTATCCCTCTGATTTCTTTGTTACCCCCTAGTAATCTTCCTGAAGATACTAATCGATCTATAAAAGAAGTCTTGCAATCTCCTGATTGGGATCTCCCTATTTCTATTATGCAAGCTATTGAGAATTATACTTTCTCTTCTGTTGGTGATTTTATTATTTTGGAACCTTCTTCTAATGGCATTCTAGATTCTAAAAGCTTTTATAATCATAATTTCTCTGACCACGAATCTAATTTTTCCTGGGTGAATCATTTTAACAAGCCCTGGATTAAACCTTCCAGGTTTACCCTTATTTGGTGCATTGCACCCAATAGATTACCTTTAGAAACTAGTATGCAAATCTTTGGCATTTCTCTTTGTTCTAAGTGTTGTCTATGTATCCAACATAGGGAGGATGCTAATAATTTTTCTCTATCTTGTGTGACGGCCTCTTCTCTTTGGAATTACATTTTTTAACTTTTTAATTGCAGAAAGCCCATTAATGACTCAATTTCTTTGTTTCTAAATATTTGCAATAGACGTGATGCTTCCTTGCAGGTCAAAAATCTGTTTCTTGTGGCAGTGGCGGAGCTCCTGTTTGAACTCTAGTATGTTAGAAATGATCTCTTTCACAATAATCATTCTCTCAATCTTAATGCAGGGAAGTCCCGAATTCTTCTTGTGATTCATGAAGTAGCCTCAATTAAAAAGGATTGTTGCAACAACTCAGTTGGAGATTTTATGATCCTTCATCATCTTCAAGTTCCTGTCATTTTTCTAAAGCCTAAATGCTCCTTCGACGTGTTCTGGCAATCTCCAATGCTAGGATGGATCAAAGTGAATGTTGATGGCGCTTCCAAAGGCAACCCTGGCCCTACCAGTCATGGTGCAATCTTCAGAGACTCAGCTGGTCAATGTTATGGATGTTTCTTTGTTGTTTGTGGTCACTCTTCATCTCTGGAGGCAGAAATGCTCGGCGTCATTCATGCTGTTGAATTTTCTCTTCAGAGAGGTTGGAGAAAGTTATAGATTAAAAGTGATTCAACCACTATTATTCATGCCATCTGGAATGGAAACATCCACCTAGCCTAGTCTCTCACCGGTCATTGGATGAACTGCCTTAATTTTCTCTGTGGGATCGACTATATAGCTACTCATGCCTATCGCGAAGCAAATCCCATTGCTGATGCCCTAGCCGACAAATGAGTTCATCAAGTCATGACTTGCCTGAATGTTGTCCCTTCTGACATTTTATATCTTTTTGATAGAGACTGTAAAAAAATCCCATCCTTTCACATTTTGCAATCTGTTTCTTCTTATCAATAAAATATGCTTTGGTCTTTGACCAAAGCATTACCTTTTAAAAAAACAAGTTGAACTGTAGTGAATTTATAAAGATTGTAAATTTTCAATTAGTTTCTCAAAGATTGATTACTTCTCAGTTAACTTAATCCAAAGATTAAGTTAGCTTTTGAAACTAACTTACTAGTTCACAATAAGTACAAACACTTGAAAGTTCAACTATCAGAGTTACTTTAAAACAGATTTATATTTAAAGTACTTAGCAGCGGAATATTCAATATATGTTTTAACAAGGATAAAAAGCATAACAATTTGTAAAACAATAAGTTCAATCTCAAGCTGAGACGTAGTCCTCTCAGATAGTTTATATATACTATGATTCACACCCTGGATCGAGTTTTTACAACAATACTCAGACTGTTCAGGTCCTCAGACCTCTACTACAGTACTAAGTTGGAAAAACCAAAACAAAACAATAGCACACAGGCTATCCATGTCACACATAACCTCTTCCACTATCCACAGTGGGATATGAGAGTGTAAGAGAATGATTTTGTGAGGATTTAGAAATCATCCAGTTCATCCCTGGAGTCAGTGTGTGTCAAAATAAATAAATGCACACACACTGCTCAAAATGTTAAGAAAAGGGATACAAAAGAGGAAATAAAATAGTTCAGAATGCTTTGTGTAATTCCATATGAGGTCTGGACTCATTTTGGTGATGCAGATGTAATTCAAGTCCTTTCTAGTGAGGATGACACAAAACAGAGTATCATTGTTCTTCTCATCTACAGTTATGCGGACTTGTGCATATGATCTTCAGTAAGGCACACCAACTCGTCTTTTGTGTTTGTTCTATGTTAATGATCAGCTTGAAGCTCTCTGGTTTTTATAGGTGTTCTTCAAGTTCTTCCCTTATTTTGTTCATGAGTCTTCACACTCGTGCACTTTTCTTTTCTCACATTTTTCTCTTTTGTTGAGCTATTCTTTTTCACTGTAGATCTTCCTTTTTATTCCTTGATATCTAGAAAAAAGAATGATTACCTTTTTACAGGTATGAGGTACAGTTTCCGAACATCCAACAACTAATAGTAATTAATAGCAGGTGCATTAAACTAAGAACATATGACAGTTGGAATTAAATAAGATTTAATTGAAATTTAAATAGTTTTCATGACTATCGATGAGTCATGATATCAGTAATTTATTTAAATTTTCATTGGTATCGGTAGGTCATGTGATCAGCATCAGTGTCGGTAGTTCACATGATCAGCATCAGCTTCGGTAGGACATGTGATCAGCATCGGCCTCGGTAGTTCATGTGATCAGCATCTGTGTGACCGTTCTCATCGGTGCGACAATTTTCATCAGTGCGACTGTTGTCATCGGTGCGACTGTTCTCATCAGTGCCACTGTTGTCATCGGTGCGACCGTTCTCATCGGTGCGACTGTTATCATCGGTGCAACGATTCTCATCGGTGAGACCGTTCTCATCGGTGCAAAGGTTGTCATCAGTGCGACTGTTGTCATCGGTGCGACCGTTGTCATCGGTGTGACCATTGTCATCGGTGTAACTATTATCATCAGTGCGATGGTTATCATCGGTGCGATCGTTCTCATCGGTGCGATAGTTCTCATCGGTGCGACCGTTCTTATTCCTTTAACAAACTGTTACTCAAGAAAATAACTAACGGTGTGTCAAAAACATGAAATTCTCACAAAGTGTCTGTTCAATCCAGAACACTTCCAGGTCAATAGTAAACCATAAATAATCATAGATAAACATATGCAGACATGATTAAACATATATAAACACTTTTCTAATAGAATGTATAATTGACTAAATTGACTTATAAATAAAGATAACAATGATATGTGATTATTAAAATAACCTTTTCACATAGGGTTCAATAGATTTTGAATTAGTTAAGGGTAAATTGTTGAATTTTTATCCTCTAGTAGCATAAACTCTATCTATAAAGGAAAATATTTAGTTTTTCATGATGTTCCCAATCAGGATCTAAGTATCACCAAGAGGGAGAAGGGTGAATCAGTGATGTCTTTTTTATGTTTCCTTCTATTTAAAACAACCTTCACCTACTGTTAAAGAGTTTCTTCTCTGTTGAACAAACAAAACCACAGGAAAACATGATTTATAGGGTTCACTACTTAACAAGAGTAGCTATAACCTTGGTACGGTACAAAAAATATTCCAGTACCACACAATCACTACTACAAATACTCCATTTATCAGTGCTAAAAATGGCCTTTAACAGTGCTAGAAAAGTGTTGTTAAAGCCAATGAATATAAAGGGGGGTCTACTTTATCAGTGCTCCAAAAATCACTGATAAAGACCCCTTTTATCAGTGCTAAAAAATTTCTGATAAAAGGGGTCTTTTATCAGTGCTAAAAATAAAGCGCTGAAAAAAAATCCTGCCAATCGGTGGGGGCT
Source organism: Viscum album (assembly GCA_963277665.1). Taxonomy (NCBI): domain Eukaryota; kingdom Viridiplantae; phylum Streptophyta; class Magnoliopsida; order Santalales; family Viscaceae; genus Viscum; species Viscum album. The sequence continues at coordinate 1,378,370,184 of OY728156.1, forward strand.
TTTACAGCGCTTGAGCCCCTAACAGTGCTTTACAGCCCCTCCAGTGCCCGCACGCACCCCCTCCACCCGTTTATCAGCGCTATACCCACCCCCCCAATCCACCCCCATGTGCGCACTCCTGCCTTCACCAGCATTTGAACTTGAGACCTTCCCCCTGCGCACCTAATCCCTTACCACTCCTCTATTTTGATTTTTTCCCATTTCATGATATCTCTATTTAAATATATTTATTTAGTTATATTTATTCGCATAGTAATATATATTTATATTCATATATATAGTTATATTAATATATATATAGTTATATTAATATATATATATATATAGTGATATTAACATATATATTTATAGTTATATGAATATATATGTAGTTATATTAATATATATATAGTTAGATTAATATATAAGTATATAAACATTCCTATATTTTTATTTTAAATAAAATGGATGTTAGTTATTATTTAGATAATGCTAATATATTTTATATGTAAATATATTTTATTATTTATATTTATAATTAATTTTTTATGTGTCAATATATAAAAAATATGTATATATTGTTATATATTTGATTATAAATAGTAGTGCATTATAAAAAATGATAAAATTTCAAAGTCATAATATCAATATTAATGTAATACCTTGGAATAAATTTATTCCCCAGCAAAAAAAACCAATAATACCCCCTTAAACGAGGCTGAAAATCCACAAAATGTTAAAAAATCGGGGTATCCCGACTAAAAAATCAGTTTTAGAGGCCTAATGGGCCTTTATTGGACGTGAAAAATGTGACAGAGGATTTATTGGGTCACCAGCGCATAGAGCTCGTCACATGCTTAGATTTGATATGTGGTAATGCTCAAACGGACACCTGGATCAAATGTTATGGCCTTTTGAAGTTTTGGTTGCGTTTTTAACATATTTTGGATCTTTTTTTAAATTTTTATTAGTCTTAAAATTGTTATTAAATGACTATTAATCCATAATAATTAGAAAATTATTGATTAAAAATATATTTTTTATATTTTTTATAATCCATTTTCACTAAATATCTTATATATTAAGTGTAACTTTATATTTTATACTTATCTAAAATATATTTAAAATTTTATTTTAAAAATATATATAATATTTATTCAATATCAATATATCTATATATTTAAATATTAATATATATTTTTAATTATTATTTTGGAAGTAGACCCTTTATCAGCGGTTTTTAAAAAAGTGCTGATAAAGACCCCCATTATCAGTGCTACTAAAAAAGCACTGATAAAGGGGTACCCTTTGACAGCACTAAAAAAATCACTATTAAAGGGGGTACCATTATCAGCACTAAAAAAAGCGCAGATAAATGGGTTAGTTTATCAGTGCTTTTTTTAGCGCTGATAAAGGACCATTTATTAGGGCATTTTTTAGCCCTGATAAATATTCCCCCCTTTATCAGCACTTTTTCGTTACCGCTGATAAAGGATAGTGCTCGCCTTGACCAGTTTTGTGGTAGTGAATCCACTAAGAAAAATCTTTTTATGTGGAATACAATGAGTAGGATATACCCTTACACTCTTGCAGCACTTGGAAAAAAAATCCACAAGTGTGTGTGCACACTCATAGCACAAATAGGGAATTACAATATTTCAGTGCTTCTTTACAATTGAGTAGGTGTATTCTATAAAGTAAAAATATTCACTTTCTTACCCAGAAGACAGTAAGAACTGTCTTACGCACAACCAAATTCGTGCGAAGACCCCAAATCTTTCACGCACCCTTTTAGGTGAAATGCGCACAACTTTTATGCCAGGCGAGAAAATTTTGAATTTTTTCATGAAACACCTCTTACGCACAACTTCTATCTTGCGCACAACTCTCTTTTTGTGCGCAACCTCATTCTTGCATGCAACTCTCTTCTTGCACGCAACCTCTTCTTCTTGCGCGCAACGTCTTCTTCTTGCGCGTAACTTCATTTTATTGTGTGAAACTCTATTTCTTTCATGTACTCTCCTTTTCTTAATATTTTTTCTCACCTTAGAGCTTGTGATTTCTCTATGTGTTGAGCCTCATAAATGTGAGGGATTCACCTCTTATTTATAGACCCCATTGACCTCTGCGCGCAAAAACCCCAATAGGTCACGCAAGATCCTGACGTGTCACACAAAACCTCGATTGACATCTCCTTTAGCGCATAAGTCACGTGTCGCGCAAAATCCCATTTGACGTTGCCTTGGGCGCGTAAGTCTCTTTCATGATAGCCTCTTCTTTCGTGCACTTCATTGAATCTTTCGCGCAGTCCTTGAATCTTTTGTGTTCTTCCATCCTTTTCCATTTTCCGAAGTTCAGATCATGAATTATTCCTGGCACGCAAAACCCCATTTTACATCGCCTTTGGCATGAAATTTTCTTTCATGACAACCTCTTCTTCCATGCCAATTCTCCAATCTTTCATCCAAACTCCGATTTTGTGCCAATTCTCCAATCTTTCGCACAACCTCCTCTTTCACGCCAATTCTCCAATCTTTCGTGCAACCTTATCTTTCATTCCAATTCTACAATCTTCCACACAACCTCATGCCTTTTCCTTTTTTCAATGTTCAACTCTCGAAAAATGCCTTTCACTCTAGTTTCCAAAGCACCATAGATCATGCACGCAACGTCCCTCTCCAAAAGCATGTTTATTCCTCTCCCAATTTTCAGGCCCTAAAATTTGGCTAACACTAGAAAATAACGCCACCTTAGAACATTCTTTTATGCTTCCTCCAGATTTTCTATTCCTTTTCCATTGTTCTCTTCACTGTATCCCATAATAATTCTTCATATTTCATCACGAAATCCACTATTGTGATATGTATCCTATGATCAAACAGCTTTAGCATCGTTAGCTTTCCAATGGAAAGTACTGAAACTTCTCTTTCTTCTAGCATCATCATTTCAACTAATCAATACTGTATATGAATGGCATCATAATTTCTCCCCCTTTCATTCATAATTCCTGCATCATAAGTTCTCCTAACTTATGATATTTGTGAAACACAAATTAGCAAAGCATAGTCTGGTTTCCAATTCCATTACAAAGTGAATTGATTTATCTTCTTTGACAACAAAAAAACAATACTCTGTAATAGAAAACTCTTCATACTTCCTTATCCATCCAACTTTGTCCCAACATTCCATTTTCCATAATGGTGTAAACGTTCTATTGGGGTATTCATAAAATATCAAAACTTTCATGAAAATGAATAATTTGATGTTTTAGGGACAAAAATTTCCTGACTATCATGATATGATGAATTATTTTATTCTTGTTGTTTTACATTTCATTCTGATAAAAATGTATATCATATATTAACCAGGATCATCTTCTTTTTCAAAGCCATATTCAATAAAGATATAGACTCAAAAAAGTTCATAAACATGAATAAGGAGGATATAATCATATTATGTGAATTATAAATGTTCTTCCCTCCATCATTATTTGATATAATAGTATAGCTAATGGTTCAATTTTTAAAATAGGTAAAAAATGTAGCATTTCCCATTACTGATGGATGTACCCCATTGAATAGTATATGAATATTTTGAAAGGATATTTAAAAATTAAATGTGGTATAGAAGTTTTTATTTCATAATGGTATATTTTTTATGAAGAAGTTAAATTTTATACCAATTACCTATAAGATTTTGATAGCATTGGTATCCCAGAGTCTTTTCATAGAGGATGCCTTATGGGTGAAGTTATTTCCAAAAGTGACTTTGTTTCAATTACCATCACAGAGCAGGAGCAAAAAAAACTTTACATTTAATAAGATAGGGATGATGTTGATTCATACATTGAATCCCACATATTAATTCACAGAGATATAAATCCATAAAGGGCTAGAGGATGGATATAAAATATAAATAATCAACAATTTATAGGATGGTTATGATATAAAATTTCTAAGGAGTTATCTAAAAATTTAAATTAAATTGATGAAAATGTCGATGGATATCTAGGGAACCAAATGAAAATATTTTGTCTTACACTGGTTTTTTAATCAATGGTTATACATACTATACAAAAGAACATAATGAATATATTACAATGGAAAATAACAGAGTCATTCTTATATAGGAAGTGATGCACAAATATGGTTCCTTGGATTAAAATGCAATTTCTATGAATATTCCATATTTTGGAATTATTGAATTGATAAACGAGTTGGATTATATGACATTTCAAGTCCCAATGTTGTGTGGAAAATGGGTTTACAATGGGAGTGTAGTCAAAGTTAATGAAATGGGATTTGTGAAGGTAAGTTTTAGTGTTGAAGGTGAAAGGGATGATTCATTCACAATGGAATCATAAGTAGTGAATGTGTTTTATGTATCAGATCTAGAAAACATGAACTAGTCAATTTTCATGTTGGAGACTAAAAAACTATAGGGTTAGATGAAAACTCAATCAATGATGGACCTCTCATTATGAGGTCACAATCAGTTTATTGTGGCCCCAATGTAGACAATGTCTTGTATGTTATAGAGGACCATAAGGAGGGGATATGGATTCTCAATAGAGGAGATAAATCCCTTGAAAAATTAACAAAATAAAGTGAGTTATATGATAAGGTTAAAGTTATTTTTAATATATTATTCTTTTCATACTAATATTATATTTTTTCTATGACATAACATAATCTAAATTAAATGTTTTACTATTCATGGCGACAATGCCTTCTATGTAAGATGATGTTACCAATCCCAGGGCAGAATAGATAGTTGATGTTGAAATCGTAAAATTATTTGGGGATCAACAACATGATGATGCAAAAAAACAAGAATAACACAACATAATTATTTTGAATAAACATATCAAGGAAATAATTTAGGGTATAAAATTTGTGGATGGTTGGAATCGATGCAGACAACCTGTTGACCCCAATAAGTCAGTGTTTATTAGTTATATTGGGGTCGCAACAAGGTTGAATATTCAAGTTGATATAGATATGTGGAACCATGTACAACATATAATTAAGGAAACCCTTTGGAAAGGTATAAATGTAATGTTTTGATACACTTTCTCTATTTTAATGAAAAATTATATAATGAAACGTTGATTTAATTTTCATTTTTCCTTTCATTGTTCATTTATTTTAGAATATTTCCATATTAATTTTATATTACTAGCCACTGAAAAATATCCTAAAAGCATCCATATTCTTCTGAAAAAGTTATATCATAGGGATATTGAGGGGAATGTAAATCCCCACCCATTAGTTAGTTATGAACACATTATAAAGTAGTAAATAAGAAATTATTTCAGATGTTTTCATAATGAGATATCATTTCAGGCGAATTTAGTCAATAATATATTAATTGAAATTATTTATTTTATCGAATTTGATTCAAAATTTTCAATTTATGAAATAGAAAAAGAGTTCTGAAAATAAATAACATTCATCAATAAAAAATTACCCCTATCACAAAGAAAGTATGGGGTACGCTTTACTTGAGAATAAATTGGTATGTTTTTTAAATCAATAATAAATGATTTATGTGATATTAAACAACCTAATATCAATTTTTTTATATGAATTTTGATGAATCAAAATTTGAAGACCCTTTCATTTTATGTCATATGCTATGAATGGAGGCTCGCATAAATATGGTGGATAAACTAGCTGATGAAGCCACAAAATAAGTATTGGAAACAATTATTAGTATAACATAATAGTAATTCATTATTAATTATAAAAGTATTACCTAAAAATATCTATTTAATTTCATATTTTTTATATGGGTTAGACACAGGATTCATAAATGTCCGTACTAGAAGAAAAACAACTTTTAGTATCTTTGAAGTGGCTAGAACAATATGGTCACATTAAAGGAGGAGGTTTTGGAGTGTCTCCTATAACATAATATAACAACATAAAACCACAAGAAGATACAAATAATATGATGAATGTATTGTAGGAACAAATTGATTCTTTGTAATATATTATTATCAAGTTTGGTTTGGAAGACTATTATATGAGAAATGATCAAAGTGAACTGATGGTGGAACAAAGATCCACACATAAAAAACCAAATAACCATATTATCTTTGAGTATTATCATTCCCCTAAATAGCACACCTTACATAAGGTAATAATTGTTTTCATTACTATTTCCCCTAAATGCGAATCAAAATAGTTATGATGAATTTATATTAATAAAATTCTATAGGGTATATTTGTATGTAATTTTTATCTATAAACATCATGACACCACTTTATTGTGACAGTTATGATGTATAATATCAAGAGATATATGCTTCATAAAAAATAACTCCCAAAATATCTTATTAGAGTAGGGATTTTGGTATCTTAAGAGATAAATGTTGTGTTTCTTGTTCTAAATGATGATGTGGATATTACAGCGGTCAACGATTCTATTGGATCTTTCATCTCATGGTTGTATAATCTTATAATGTTGCATGAGGTATGTATTTAAATAAAATTTTATTATGAAAAACCTAAATATTTTGATGAAAAATGTCTCGAGTGTGCTATGGTATTACAGACAGATAAAGAAATATTGGAAATAGATATTTGGATCAAGAAAATCTAGTGAATCAAACAAGAAATTAAAAGGACCATATGAGAGTACCTTCTCCCATCCAGTTCCACATCTACATTTATTATTATTACAACTTCATGCATAACACAAATTTAATGATGAAATATCTCTTACATTCCATATGAAGAATAAATATTTGGAACATTTGTTACAAACATAGTTGGTCTCAAGAGTAGAAATGAAATTATCAAGTTTGAATGGTTGGGAACCTCAGGTGTGAATTTATACATAAGGTACATTTCCATAATGCATCTTTATAAATAGTGATCTAATATGTTAATTAAATCTAATAACTATTAATATTTTATATAGTTTCTAAATCAAGATAATGACAATGATTATGGATATTATGTTTGAAAATTTATGAGAGAGATCATGAATCATGAAAATACCATCATCCTTAAACATGTAATTTACAAACGTTACTAAAATTTAATTTAAATATTTATTAATAATTTTTTATACATTTTCTGAGTACCACCAAGATTTTCAACAACCATTATTCTCAAAAGAATAAATAAATTATTTTATTGATTAGCGGAGAACATAAATTTTGTCAAAATGTTAATCTATAACAAATTTAGGTGATTGCATGATATTTTTGTGATCTAGTATGAGCTATGACATTAGAAATATATTTTTTTTGTGAAGAATTAGTATGAAAATTCTTTTATAATATTTTTGATATGTTTATCAAGAAGAATTATAATGGAAGAAATCAATTTTTTTAGAAACGAGAAGAAAGCATAGTGTCATAATGTGTATAGACCTCATGGATAGGTTCCTTCCTAATAGTTATTTGGTTTTTTATCATAATTTTATCTAAATGTTTTAGTTAATTTACTCATAATTTTTATAATAATGTTAGACTAATTCCATCTCTAGGTCTCCATCATGGGTGGTTGTAAATGATAGATAAAGATAACAATACAGTGGTTTCACTTTGGTGGGTGGTGTAATTATTTGTGATATTCGATCCTCAATTAGATGCTTGATAGAATATCACAAATGATTGTGAAATTTATACAAGTAACAAATTAAGTTTACATTTTTGAAATGGATTGACAAAAACATATTATTTTGACTGCACATGATGTGGAATTAAATTATCCCACCATTATATCAAAATAATTAAATGTTTAGGGGTGTTTAACATATCATTATTATTCATATAGATACTTCTTCACCGGATCACCTTTAAAAAATGTTTCCACTAGTACATCACTAATTTGCGTGTTCACATTCCTTATGTAAAATTATCTTTGTCCAAAAGATCATTAATAAAAAATAAACGTCATTATTAACTAAAAACACATGAGAATAGGGATGTTCCCATTTTGATGAACAAATAATGATGATGATATGTTAGAGTTTATCATCACCAATAATATTGAAAATGATATACTAATCTGTAGCACAATTCAGGAAGACTTAATGGATGTGCTAGATTTTAGTGTCATTTGAATGCTATAAAGGGTTGTACTAATATTTAATATTTTCCAAAGGGGTAAACCGTTTATAATAAATTTTAGTGTCTTATGAAGATAAATAATGGGGCAAATTGATGTTTTTCCATCAAAGATGGTAAATGGTTAATCATATAGTTTTTAATCTCTATGATAGTGAAAGGGGAAGATGGATTTTATTATGTTCCATAAAAACACATATGTATATATTTATTTATGTTCAATAAATGAATTATAATTGGTTTACACCGATGGTTAATATTTTATATGAATAAGTAATGTGATAAACTAATTTTTACTATAATCCAATAATATATTATGTGTTATGTTTGTTTTTTCTAGAAAATAAGAAGGAAATTGTTTATAAAATAGTTTTACACCAACCAGAAGGGATAAACCTTTTATGGGAATTTCTTGTAATACGTGAATGTTATGTTATTGTAAAGTGATTAAATATATCATGTTGTTGGGATTTATCTTATAAAATATATCATATGTATTCCCAATGGGAGAATTGAAAATTTTATTTCATGGAATCATAGTTTAGAAAATGGTGCTAGGAATTCACTGTTGTATATTTTTGATTAATTTATTTCTTTATAGTATTACTAACATAAGAATTGTGTTCATATATTGGTGGATTATTTTTCTCATGTTTGGCTGGTTCATTCAAATATTATCATTCTAATGGGATATTGGAATTTGATTATGTGATATTTTTTTAGATCCAAATATATACAACAATCCAGAAAAGAAAGGACATGTTCCTTTCTGACGGAAGAGGAACCCTCGTGTTAATAGATACATGAAGTGTTTAAGGAAGCATGATGTTTCCTGTTACATCACAATATAATGAATTCTCTAATTTTTATATTTTTATTGATAGTTTAATGAAAAATACATATCATATACTCAATAATCCTCACCTTAATCTGATACACAGTGTGCTTGGTATGAGTCGAATTGTATGTTATAGTTTATAATTAAAATTTTAGTTCAAAATACACATCACCAACTCAAAAAAAACAAAAATCATTATGATTATTTTGATATATTTTTAAATCATTACAAAAGTAATTTTTTACATGTAATAATAAAACACACCTCAATATGATGTATGGTGTGTCAAGTATAACATTAAGTGTGTTTTTGATTTAAAAATGACATTAAATTTAGTGAATAAGACAAACAGTCATACTAAAAATTTATAAAATACATTGAAATTGTATTTATACTTCAATAAAATGATCCATAACTCATTTTTTATGTTTAGTAATCAAACACACCTTAATCTGATACATAATGTGTCCATATTGACTGAAAGTGTTTTTTATCAGTTTAACATTAACATTTTAGTTCAAAAAGTGTCAATGAAAGCTGTGAAAACATACTCATATTGTCTTTATAATTTATGAAAGTCATTCATAAGTCATTTGTGACATCTAGGAATCGATATCATGTCAACCGTACACATGTTGTGATCAGTATCACTCAAAATGCATGTTTCCATTTTAAAATGGAATTTTAGTAAAAACCACAAGTGACATACTAAAAACTGATCAAACACATTCATATTATTTTGATAATTTATAAAAATGTTCCAAAAGTCATTTTTGATTTTTAAGATTCATTTTCACCTCAATCTAATGCATGGTGTGAACAGTGTGACTTCAATTGTGTCTTTTTGTTTAGAATTTAAAGTAATTTTAGTAAGAAATAAAAATGATATGCTCAAAATTCATAAAACACATTTAGATTATTTTGATAATTTATTAAAATAATAAATATTTAAATAGAGATGGTTAGGAATCATTTTAACCATAATTTTATACATGATGTTCTAGGTATAACTCATAGTACCCTCTATGAGTTTAAAATTGACATTTTAGTTCAAAGGGTGTCGCTCACTAAAAACCAAGAAAACACACTTGCATTGTCTTGATAATTTTTTAAAATAATTAATAATAAAATTTTTACATATAGGAATCAGTATAATTTCAAACCATCACACGATGTGACCGGTATCACTCAATGTTCGTGTTTCCAATTTAAAATTACATTTTAGAAAAAAATAAAAAGTTACATACTAAAAAAAAGAGCAAACACATTTGGATTGTTCTGATACATTAGGAATAGGATTGATAAGTAATTTGTGATGTGTATAAATTATCCTCAATCTGATGAATAGTCTGACAGGTATGACTCCAACTATGATTTTTTATTCAAAATTGACATTAATTTACTAAATAAGAAAAATGACATACTCAAAACCAAGAAAATGCATTTGGATTGTATTGAATCATTAGTAAAATGATCCATAATTCATTTCTGGTGTATAGTAATTTTTCTCACCTTAATCATATACATGATGTTCTCTGTATGACCCAATGTGTCTGTTATCTATTTGAAATTTACATTTCAGTTCAACAAGTTTCACTCAATGAAAACTAAGAAAACACACGTAAGATGTATTGAATATTTATTAAAATGTCTTATAATTCATTTGTAATCTATATAAATTATTCTCACATCAATCCAACACATTATTTTATGGGTATCACTAATAGTGAAAGTTTCTAGTTTAAAAATACATTTTTGTAATAAAAAAAAGTGACACGATCAAAAATGGTAAAATGCGTTCAAATTGTTTTATAATTTATAAAAATTATTTATATTTCATTTTTGACACATAGGAATAAGACTCACTTCAATATTATGCTTGTTGTGACCAGTATGACTAAAAGTGTATCTTTTTATAAAAAATTAACATTAATTTTAGAAAAAAGAAAATTGAAATACTTATAAAAGAGGAAAAAAATTAATATTTTTATGATAATTTAGTAAAATAATCCATAACAAATTTGGAACATCTAGGATCCAGTCTCACCACAATCAGATACATGAGGTTCCTAGTATGACTCAAGCTGTCCCTTATCAGTTTAAAATTTACATTTTAGATAAAAAAGATTCAATCACTAAAAAATGAGAAAACACACTTGGATTATATTGATAATTTAGTAGAATGATTCATAATTAAATTTTAATGTTTAGGAATTTGTATCATTTCATATTGACAGGTTATTTGACTAGTATAACTCAAAGTATGTGTTTCTAGTTAAAAATGACATTTTTGTAAAAAACACAAGTGACATACTCAAAACTGAGAAAAAACATTCTGATTGTTTTTTTATATTTACAAAAATGATCTACAATTATTTTCTAACATGTAGGAATTATTCAAAACTCAATATGATGCATTTTGTGACTGTTATGACTCCAAGGGTGTCTTTTTATTTAAAATTTACCTTAATTTTAGTAAATATGTCTGATATACTCAAAACCGAGAAAACACATTCATATTGGATTGATAATTTAGAAAAAAGATCCATAACTCATTTTAGATATATAGGAATCAACTACACTCAATATGATACACGATGTGCTAAGTATGACACAAAGCATCTGTTATCAATTTAAAATTAACATTTTAGTTCCAAAAGTGTCACTCACTAAAAATAGATATGACACAATATAATTGTCTTGGTGATTTAATAAAATAATTAATATGTTATTTTTGAAATATAGGAACTATTCTCATATCAAACCAACACATGATGTGCCCAGTATCACTCAAAGTGTGTGTTTATAGTTCTAAATTACATTTTAGAAAAAAGGATAACTGACGAAGTCAAAACTAATAAAACATATTCATATTATTTTTCTTATTTAGTGAAATGACCTGAATGTCATTTGTGATATGTAGGAATAATTATCACCTCAATCTAACACACTATGAGATAGGTATGACTCCATGTGTGTCTTTTTAATTAAAATTGACATTAATTTTAGTAAATAAGACAACTGACATAATCGAAACAAAGAAAATGTATTCTAATTGTTTTTCACAACAAAAATGATCCATAAATAATTTTTTCTGTGTAAGAATTTTCTTCACCACAATACTATACATAATGTGTCTGATATGAGTCAATGTATCTATTATCAGTCTAAAATTGATATTTCAGTTAAAAAAGTTTCACTCACTAAAAACCATTAAAACATAATTGTATTGTCTTGATAATTTATAAAAATTATTTATAAGTTATATTTTATGTTTAGGAATCAACATCTTGTCAAAATGACACACGATGTGACCGGTGTCTTTCAATGTGCTTGTTTACAGTTTAAAATGACATTTTAGTATAAAAACACCAGTGACATACTCAAAAGTGTGAAAATGAATTATGATTATTTGGATACTTTATTAAGATGATCAGTAAGTCATTTTGGGCATTTAGGAATCATCCCCACCTCAATCTAATGCACAGTGTGATCGGTATGACTCTAAGTGCATATTTTTATTTAAAATTGACATGAATTTTAGTAAAAAATATAACTGACCTACATAAAACTAATAAAACACATTAATATTATTTTGATAAATTATAAAAGTGATCCATACGTCATTTTTTATTTCTATATATTATCTTCACCTCAATCTGATACATGATTTTTATGGTACTACCAAAAGTGTCTGTTACTAGTTTAAAATTGACATTTTAGTTCAAAAAGTGTCACTCACTGAATACCAATAAAACATTCTTGGACAATCTTGATAATTTAGAACAATTATTCATTATTTATTTTTAACATGTAACAATTAGTCTCAAATCAAACAGACACATGTTGTGACCTATATCAATCAAAGTGCATGTTTGCAGTTTGAAATTACATTTCAGTAAAAAACACAAGTGACATACTCAATATCAAGAAAATGCATTTGATATCTTTTGATACAGTAGAAAAATGACCCATAAGTAATTTTTTATGTGTATAAATAATTTGAACATAAATCTAATGCACTTTTGACTGTTATGAGTCAAAGTGTGTATTTTTATTTAAAATTGACATTAACTTTACTAGAAAAGAAGTCTGACATACTCAAAACCGATAAAATGAATTCAGATTGTTATTTAAGATTAGGAAAACTATCCAAATTTTTTTTTTATTTGTAAGAATAATCCTCATATAAATATGATACATGATTCTCCTTATATGACTCAAAGTTTCTATTATTAGTTTAAAAAATATATTTTTGTTAAAAAATATTCACACACTAAAAAATGAGAAAATGAACTCAAATTGTCTTTATAATTTAGAAAAACTATTTTAAGACATTTGTGATATGAAGGAATCATTCTCACATCAAACTGAAACATTATGTGACTGGTATCACTCAAAGTGAGTGTTTGTAGTTTAAAATGACATTTTAGTAAAAAATGGAAGTTACATAATCAAAACTGATAAAACACATTCATAATGGATTAATACATGATGAAAATGTTCTTATGTCATTTGGGATGTATTGGAATCATATTAACCTCAATTTGATTCATGGTGTAACTGGTATGACTCCATGTGATTGTTTTCAATATGTTAGTGTCTTTTTAGTTTAAAACATGGATCACATCACCAAAACCAATAAAAGGAGCCAATATTTTTTTCACATGATTTAATATTATATTACTTAATTAATTTTCATAACATTTTCATATTATAATTATTTAGTTAATTTTCATAGAGATAATTCTTGAAGATGATCAAGATGTTTTTTGGCATGAAAGAATTAACTACAACACAATCTAATACACAATGTTCATGGTATAACACAACATTTATTTTAAAATTAACATCTTCAGTTAAATTTATTTCATTATAGTATTATTAACCTAAGAATTGTTTTCTTATATAGGTGAATTATTTATCTTGAGTTGGGTGGTTTGTTTGGAAATATCATGAGTATGGGTCAATGGGAAAAGACAAAGGAACACTATTCTTTTTGAATGTCTGAGATAATTCGTACTTACTCTAGTGATTTTCAAAACTGGGGTTTCAAGTGTCTATAATATATTGTTTTTTAATGTATTTTTCTGTAAATTTTATTTCATTAATAATCTCTATTCAGACCTATGATCTATAGTTTTTGATATGATATTTCTAGTGCAATAATGTGCTGTAAAATTTTTAGCACACTATAGTATCTCCCTTTATAATCTCTTTTAGGGGAACTGATAAATGTGGTCCCCTGTCATCACTTCTAAAAGTGATGATAAAGGCACCCATTATCGGTGATTTTTTATCCCTAATAAAGGACCCCTTTTTCAGTGCTTTTCTAGCACTGAATAATGTTTAGGGATTTTATTCATCCTCTGACAGTTGTCTCTTTTTTTTGCGGAAAAGGCCATTTTTTCATTTTTAAAGGACTGTTTTATTAGTGGAACTAGTATGTGGTATATTTTTCTCAAATAACTATATCATCCATTCGAGATGTGAGAACCCCCTCCCAAAGTGATAATTTTTATAACCGCTCATTGAGAGAGAAACTATAATTATCATTAATTATCCCAAACTATGTGGGATAAGGCATAAAGTTGAAATGATCAATTCAACCAAACATGATGGAAATATCATCAGGATCTAATGACATTACCTCCACTTGAGAAGTCTTCGAAATCCTAGGGTAGAATGAGGAACCAAGGATCTCGATAGTGTTACTGTATTTATAGCATAAAAAATGATCCCCTATCCAGATGAATAAGAATTGGAAATAGATTCTGATCTTATAGGGAATGTTCCTTGGTGGATATGTACCGTGATATGGTAGATGAAAGATAGATAAGGAACAACTAGATTGTGATTCCTCTCCTCTATTAATCAAGCTTCCATCAATAGCATGCCAACTCAAATTCCAATGTTTTCATCCTAAGTAGGGAAAATACACCCATTCATGAACATTGACAGGAAACTCTCTAGCCTAATACTTCATGATTTTTTAAGCCTTAATTGATAACATCATGTGTTATATTTTAAGGCCTCATGGATTTCCTAACAAGATCCCACACTATCATAGACCTTCTATAAAGGGCACCAGGGAGGGTGTATAGAGGATGGTCATGAGTTTCTATGGAAAATAAAGTTATTGATCAAATTATAAATGAAATAAGTGATCTCATATACAATTCCTTTCTTAACTTCCTTTTAAAAATGTTAAGAGTATCCCTACCCAAGGATTGAGTTTTTGTGGGGTCATCCTAAACGCCCGTGGAGGGAAAAAATTCATCATATATCTCCCCAAGGGAAGATATCCCACCCAGTTAGTTGATATCTAAATGGTTGATTCCATCTTATCTAGGGGATTAATGGAAGAAGCTAGTTTTAGTTTAGTAATGATTGATCATCTCTTTGAGTATCTCTGATTGGAGATAATTGATAAATTGAGAAAATCGCGTTGCCTCATAAAGGTTAATGTCATGTAGCTGATATGAAAATTATAAGAAGCTCAGATTAACAAAGAATAGCCATTCCCATTCATCAATGAAATTAACACCTGGTTGTCTATCACATTTTGAGCTTCAAAAACTTTTAATATCATTCAAGGAAGAGAAAAATATACATGAATCGCTCTGAGTGATTGGCTGGTGGGAAAATTGAAACCATCTAGGCCACAAGGGGGAGTTCTCCGGAATATAATACAAACCATATGACTGTACCACCACCAATTTAATACCATTGGAAATCATCACTTGTATATAATCAAAGGAATATGATCACCAGAAATATGAAAAATTGTAGTCAGGGAGGGAATGACAACATCATCCAGTAGTCTGAATTCTTATAGGGGAGGCCGGTGTGATAAAGGATAGATCTGAAGTTTGGATGAGATAAGCCTCTTCAAAACATTTTTCTCAGAGAACACAAGATATCTAGAGTCAGTGATGTGATTTCTAGAAATAATGATACTCTAGTTGTCCTTGATGGAAGATTCCTAATAACTAGAAGCCATCTGTATGGAAACAATTAGAACATGTTAGATAAATAAAGGAATCCTAGAAAAATGTACGCATAGCTTCATTACCATCATGTGAATTGAAAAACATGATATAAATTTGTGAACCATATGAATCATGGAAGTATTGATAATCTCATAATCTATAATGCATCTTACACTCATGTAGTCTATTATAAGGCTCGCAGTTTCATGACGATGAGATGGTCATTAAAAACCATGTAATGGTTGGGTGATCATGACACTAAAATAGAATATCATGTAAAACCCTATTATTAATCCATGGGGAGAAGTATTTTTATCAAGTATCAAGTCATTTATAGGATATAATTAATATTTTCTTATAACAAAAACTGTGGCAAAGTTGATCTCATGATAAAATATCACTAAAGAGTTCTCGCAAAACAATCTTGTTGACAGATTACACGATCATTTATCAAAATGATGTCTTATTAATGAGGTCTTACAAAGGGATCATGTGACAAGATAAAATCCCAAGTGAATTTAGAGTTGTAGTAGCCAATGAATGAGTCTATCCTTCACCCCTTATAAGGACATATGTGGAATAGAAAGAGTCACCTAGAAGCACAAATTTGACCTAAGACACCAGTTAGAGACAACCCCAAAGACTAAGATGAACATTTACTTTCCTATAAAGTGATTCCTTGTCCCTGTGGATGTCACCCCTTTGGGGGGTGTTGATTCCCGCCTAATGAGCATTGAAAAATCTGCAAGACAAAAAATACCCAAATCATGGGTATTATTTTCTCTATAATACAAAGGAGGAGAATGTGGAAGAATCCCATGGATCACATAACCATTAGGAGAACATGAAATCACATAACATTTGTATATTCTTGTGAATGTGACATGCATGGTGAATAAACTACTAATAATCACATGAGGCCCATTTTACAAGTATCAACGTTCATGGGAAGGCACCCAGAAAATCATTGATGATCATGAAATGTTTTTAAAACAATCTATTCAAATCACATGAATCATAAACTGGTAGATTCCTAAAAAACATCTAAAAACATATTAAAAAATAATGAAAATATACAAATGGAAGAGACCAAATACCGTTGTTTATTATCATGATGTAAGATTTGGTGGTTTGAAAGACCCAACGAAGCCCCTAGTGCTATGTTCACCTTATCGCATATGAGAATGTTAGAAAATCATCTTCATTATGTGAAGGATCACATAAATGTTCATTTAATTATGTTCTACCCCTATGGATCCATAATAATGTAGAGGGGTTGTCCATAATAATTCTCACAGTTCACCTCAAGACCCATTATTGGTCATGTGATGCATCACATACAAGGAGTGTGATTTTATTTGACAACACTGACATGGTTGTGTGAGATCTCCTGTCATTTTAGATCAAATAAAGAAACAAAAAGGGCAAATGAGTAAGCTTCTTGTTATGTGAGGATATTTTAGACTTTAAAAATAATGGATCATACACCCCAGACCATCACTATCAATCACATGAGGCCCACATCAACATGTTAGCCCGATCTCATGAAGACTACCTTAACAAAATTACTTAGTCTTGTGGGAGACACTATAGGATTCATCCACAATCACATTATGTCCTCCCCATAATAATCTTGATCTCGAAAAGACTCTTATACATGTTTTACTTACCTTATGAAAACCCCTTCAAATGTCAACATGGTTAGGAAAAATCCATTTGATCAGTTGGGGCCGAATAAAAATGGAGATTGGAGAATGTTATCATGATCATTTAATATCATGTGACACTATAGATAAAACCTATTAGTAAAATTTGAAACATGTAACGTTAGAATCCCTCCACAAACTCTAACTCGTGCCCCTAAGATACACATTATGCAAGGCAGTGTATCGTAGGGGTGGAAAGGACAATAAATCACCTCCCCTCCGCACAAAAATGAAAATACTGAACGCATGTAGATATGACAGTGAGAACACAGGAGTAGACTTCTCAGAGAGGAATTTCACATGATCACAAGGTATTCCACCATTTGAAACAATAGTAATGTTCTAATGGATCATGCATCAAAAAATATTCTTCACATGATCACTCTATAGATTACATGAAGGACTATCGACCTATCGAATTGGTAATAGAAAGGAGGTATCTCATATCAAAGGGGTAATTTGAAACCTAAAATAAGATAAATAAGAGAAAACACAAGGTACATATATAATATATTATAGAATAAAGTCTAAACAATATGGGATAATTATGTAAAGTATGATACACTGATATTCATGCACATCACAAGGAAAACCGAGATCATGTGATAGCACTAGGGAATATCACCCCCAAGTAATGTGACACTAACTAAACATGTCACTTGGATCATGTGATGTCCCTTTTAAATGTTAAATTAATCATTAGACGCCCTTCGGGCATACCACCCATGTATTACAATGCTCTTTGGGTTTTTCATTCTTGTCTTGCGAAGTCCTCTAGAAATGGCAGCCATATCTTGCAATGTCTCCAAGACATTTCACCCACGTTAAGTAGTGACACTAGGACATGTCATCTAGGACTCACAATTCCCTCCACACAAGTCAACTAATTATTAAAATGTCCATTGGACAAGTCAATAGGTCCATGCGATGTCTTCTAGACAAGTTATCTAGATCATGCGAAATCCTCTACACATGTCAGCCTCAATCATGTGACACCCTCCATTAATGTCAAAATTGTTCATGAAATTTACTCTAGAAAAGCCATCTAGGTCTTGTAAATTCCTCCATGATTACTAGTTAAAACAAACCCCAGCCTCCCATATGTGTCACTCAGGTCTTCTAAAGCGCTCTAGGCATGTTTCCCAAGTCTTTTAATACCCTCCATACATGTCATCCTTGATCATATGATAGATTCTAGATATTATATATATATCTATATATATCATTTGATGTCCCTAAAAAGTCAACTGGATCATGATCTTGTCTTTGGACATGTCCATTAGGAAACTAGGGCATGTCCGAACATCTCCTTCATATGTTAAAAAGGAAAAAGTGCCTATTTCTCATCAAACCATTTTGTTCCTTCCATGTGTGTTCTCTTTCCCATGAAAAAATGGTGAACCTACAATGAGTCTATAAAATAATAAAAATTATTGGATGAAAAAAAGATAATTGTAAATCTCATGAAATAATTCCGTCCTCACTATGACAAGTCCATGCGAGAAAAATGGTTGCACTAGGAATAATAAAGGGAAATTTTGTTACATGTGCATATATGATTGATCATATATCATGCCTGCGTTGATCTGTGATCTTGTTCGTTATTATTTCCATGATAGAAGTCACTAATATTAAAAACCACACACTGACCTAATATCATGACTTCATCTTGTTATCACTTTATAAATCAGTTATGGATACAAACACTGTGAATTACAGAAAGACCTCACCCGCTTGACACCTTCAACATCGGGGGAAAATGCACTAGTCTGGGAGTACAACTGACATGGTGCAATCCAGAAACATGATGTTACATTCAAGGGTCTCCATACACTAAAATTTATTGTCCAAATCATAAAAATAATGCTATATTGAAACTAGTGGAGCTCTCAATACTTGGAAGTTATTCTATACGAAAGGTTTAAAACCTTTGGTAAAGGATGGATATCCATTGGTATAAACTATACCAACGGTTGTCCAAACCATTAGATGTTAAGGCTTTGGGATTTCCATAGACCAATAGTTATTGAACAACCATTGGTATATGGCTTCGGAATTCACATTATACCAGGGGTTTCTCATATCAGTTGGTATAAATTTTTACCAATGGTTTAAAACCATTGTGAAAGTTGAAATATCATGTCTACTCCAACGGGCTACAAACCATTAGAATATGCTTTTACCAATGTTTTTATAAAATATTTGGTAATTATTTAATTCATAGGTCTATCCCAATGATTTAAAAATATTTCATATATACTTTTACCAAATATTTCATGTAAACCATTGGTATAGAGTAGTTTTTCACACATATACCAACAGTTTTAAATTGTTGGTATGACCTTCTTAAAATTCTAACAGCAGGCAGTAGCCTACCTCCCATTTGAAATTACCTGTAAGTATACACATACAAAAATTAGAAATTACTAGTAATTATAACACAAAATTAAAATCATAATTCAATTCAAGTATAACACATAATTCAAAAGTTAATTAAATAAATACAGAATTGAATTCAGGATTCAATTTAGAATTCAGAAGACAACTACCCTATGAAATATAGAGATCAGAATTGAATTATGAAATGAATAAATGTAGAATTTTATTAAGAATTATGAATAAAATATATACAATATTTAATACATAATTATGTATGTGTTATAAAAAATTATGAATACATACAAAATTATAAATTATATACAGTGTATTCAATTCATAATTCAATACATACATAATTGTATTCAGAATTTAAAAGGTAATTACCCTATGCAATTTTAATACACTATACATAATTCAGTGGTGCATTTCAATGTTACTCATTACCACTATGAAAGGTGGTTGGATTTGATCAATTTGAAGTGCTTGTCCATGAAAAATTTATGGCGTTGAGAACTAGTAAAATACATTAGTATTGGACAATGATTTGGGATTCTTAGTTACAAATAGCCTATAATTATCTCATTGAAATTCATTGGGATGATCTTATAGACCTATTTCAATCTCAATTGGATAAGTGGAACCGTGTAAAAATGTTAATTGTCGAAGGTCTTACCCACAGGAGAGGAATAGAAAAACAAGGGAATTACAAAAAATCATATGGGATAGTGTGGTTCTATAGTGGGAAGCAGTATGGGGCCTTGGTGATGAACATTTGATAGTATGGGGTAGAAAAAGATTCATATATCATGAAGTTCATACCCAGTTATAGAGTTTGGGATGAATATAGGAGTATGAAATTAGAATATTCAATGGGTGAAAATGCTTGGGTGATGATAGACATCTATGCTGGTTGGTTCTTAAGGATATTTTGTGAGTGTAGTCAAATTGTGGGGATCACACCATAGAATGATAATTTTTATGACCCATGGATTATAATATATGTGGTAAACATTTATTTAGGCATGTTTGATAGATAAAAACAAATAATTATTCCAGTTTTATGTTATTTCTTGAGTCATCATAAATAATTTACGCCACGCTAATAAATTTAGAATCGTACTAGATGTAAATACAAGAAATTTGAGAGGGATAATGAACTATACCAATGGGGAATATGATGAGTATTATGATATATTGATCTATGTTAGTAAATGAACACTTTTTTATTTATACCATAGAGTATCATTCTTAGGATAGTTATCACCAGATACTTCAGGCATGTATATAGAATGTTGATCTTCATGGGTTATTAGATATTTGAGTAAGAACCTAATGTTAGATAAGTGGGGATGAATTTGTATATTTACATGTACAACTATCCCAACTAGTGAGTTATTGGAGTTTTGATGTTGGGGATGGATGTTGAAAAGAAGGGTCATATCTAATTCATTAAAAATCATAAAGTTTATGGTTCATCTATGGTAAATGGATATAATTTGTGTTCTAGGGTCATAGGTAACGTATAGATTTTCATTAATAAATCATCTATGATTCAATATTAAGGTATAAATGTTGTAGAAAAATAATATAAAAATAGAGTCATTAATAGAGGTATTATGTAGATGTTAAAATGAATCATGATGACACCAATATAAGAAAATCATGTTTCAGGTTTTTAATATAGAATTTTTGTTCGTAGGATTGGGTTATTTTAGATGAATTCTATGCGATTGAAGATTGATTAATACTTTTCACATGTAATTAGATATGAAAATGGATATATAACTTCCAAATTATCATTTTCAAAAATGGTGGATTCAGAATGGGGATTGAATCTAGAATTTCCATTGAAAAATTGGTTTAATGGGATTGATTTTGCTGATAGACCAATTATACCTCATTTATAACCATGAGAAAATGATGATATTGGATTTTAGTAGATGGGATAGAGATTGATATATTATTATACATGTATCTCAATGATTAAATGTTGTATGGTTAATATTTTGGTACTACTCACCCCCTCCACCTGCACACCCCTCCACCTGCACATCCCACCCCCCTCCATAACTGCACACCCCCTCCCCACCTGAACAACCCCTCCCCACTTGCATATCCCCCTTCCCCACCTCAACCCTAGTAGCCTCCCCTTGAACACACCCCTCCCCACGTGCACCCCTCATGCACACCCCTCCCCCACCCACCCACCTGCACACCTCCTCCCCACCTGCACACACCCCTCCCTATCTGCACACCCCCTCCCAATATGCACAACCCCCCCCCCTCCACTCCCCACCTCACCCCCAACAACATCCCCATACACAGCCCCATCCCCCTAGCACACCCCATCCCCCACCAGCACACCCCACCCACCTGCACACCCCCTTCCAACCTGCAACCCTCCCCACAAGCACCCCCCACACCCACCTCCACCCCCTCCCCACCTGCACACCCCCCTATCCACCTAAACACCCCCCCCCACTCCCCACCTCACCCCAAGTAGCCTCCCCCTACATAGCTCCCTCCCCCATGCATAGCCCCCTCCCCCTTTCACACCCCTCCCCCACCTACATAGCCCCCACACCTGCACACCCCCTCCCCCTCCCCACTTTCACACCCCACCCCCTACCCAACAGCCTAAGAAATTTCAAAAATCACAAACCCATTAACATTTATAAAAAACCATATTCTTTTATTTAATGAAAATATCCATGTTAATAACATTTTATAGTCTAAATCCTTCTTTAAATCTAAACATGCATTCTGAAATACAAATATTAATATCACAGAAGAGTCATTAAATTAAAAACTCATCATCCAAACATATTTATAAACCAGTTTTTAATGAAACCAAACCAAAAACACATTTGTCAACCATAAAAATGTTGGAACCATTATGTCATAAATTTTTAAACATATACATAAAATATAGGTGATCTGCAACAAAATAATAAAAGGGGACAACATGGAATTCCATTTCGATAGATCCTCATATTTTTCTTTCTCCATTATATACTACATGGTTAAGGGTGATTTTAGTGGTCTGTATATGGAATTTTTGGTATGATTCCACCTCAACTACCTTAATTTCTCTATCCACCAAATTCTCTTTGATTCAGTGGTTGTGGATTTAGGAACTATATGAACATTTTTCCCTAACATAGTGCAATCAATAAAATAGAATGGGAATTTTATTAGAGATTGATAGTGGAAGCATGATGATGATGAATACTGAAGGTTTATTAATTATTTAGATAGAGTAAATACCTCAAGTGACATATAGTGGGTTGATAGTGATGATACCATTACTCTATGGGTAGATTCAAAGGATTTTACATGGTAATTTATAAACATATGGATCTATTTTCAAATTAATGAAATAGGGCCTAAGGGAATTGTTTTGAGTAAGGATCCCGATGTGACCTTCTAGTCCTTGGGAATATTTTACCATAATGTAAGATATGAGATTATCTCAGTGGATGGGATTTCTTGATTCTAATGTAAAACATTGATTTTGGAAAACCTATGGGTTATGGAATATTACCTAAAGGGGGTGGAATAATTGTAAGGTGAAATAATATATTTTTTAGTCTATTGATACAATCATGGGTGAGGTATTTTGGTGATGTGGCCTACATGAAGGCTACATATAAAAAATATAATTTATGAATAAGGTCTTAGAAGGTCTATATAGATTCATGAGGGTTGTTTTTTCCTTAAGGAAAATGTGATAGTAAATAGAATAAACATTAATGATTGATAAAGTACTTGTGGGGTTTTACATAGATTCATAGAGTGGTGTGCTGAGTGATGGGGTTATTATTTAAATAGAAACTATAATTGTAGAAATGAATTGATCTAGTTATGTGATATATTTGGCTACATGAAAATTTAATGTACTAGAAATTCATACATGAATCTGGAAAAATGATGATTTCACTCAAATTGACTCATAGCCTCTCCAGATGACTTCCAAATAACCTCAAAAACTTCTTCTAGGATCATGAAACATTATACCATAATGTATTCATAAAAACCAGATCAAGAAGATTCATAATTTATTAGAAAATCCAAATATTTTTTGTAATAAATACAACAACACAATGTTTGAAGAACAACATGATCTGTAAATGAGACTAGATAAAAAATGGTGTCTCATAATGTAAAGTATCAAAATACAATTAATTGGAGAAATATTAATAAGAAGTGGTATAATGAAAACAAATAAGCTCACATTCTTCAGCCAAGAGATTCAGTGTAAGTAAAAAAGACAATTTTGAAATATATTTGATACCATGTAAAAAAGAGAATTAATAGAATCCATACATCCATATCATGTCGTGTTTTATTATTTATAAATAAAAAAATAAAGATAATGTGACCTACCTAATCACAAATATATTTAGTCATAGAAAATCATCAAACATCATATGTGAGTATCATCAATCAAATGGATCAATCTATCTCACATCACCATAACTATCATCACCATCATCACCAACCTAATCCTTGTCCTCTTCTATGTCCCCATAATCATCACTACCCTTGTCCCCAACCTCATCCCCATACTCATCATCAGTATCCTCCTCACCCTCCTCCTCACCCTCATCCACCGCCTTGACCTCCCCCTCACCCCCATCCTCAACATCATCCTTATCCTTAGCCTCTTCCTCTCCATTGTCATTGCAAGAAATTAAATCATCTCGACCACAACTGGAAATATCACCTAGTTCAATATTTATTGAACTCATCGATGACATATATTCATCACAAGCTATGATGACCTCTGGTGGAAGTGCTGGACATAAAACTATCATCAGTTTCAAAGAATCAGTGTTTTCCATAGCAGACCATTCATCCATCTGTGTGGTCCTTTTCTCAAACTGTTCTACCCATTCCTTAGCATGTTAGAACTTGGTGGCACTAAAATTTGTACCTAAAGAGGGAAAATACCTCATCATAACTACACTCTTCCCTGGTCGATAGTGTACTCGGGCAGGGTTCTCATCTCCCAACACTTGATTTAAGTGATCATTTGGCCCAAAATTGTCACGTTCATGGGAATCAAGAGCCTCCAAAGTATCCTATTAAAAATATAAATAGATTATTATGTTAAAAAATAGGTATTAAAATTTTAAATCAATAATTTAAAACATAAAATATGCTTTTTTGTCGTTTTGATAACCGCACTTCCATATTTTTTCCATTTACTCGAGTAAAACAGTTTTTCTCGAGGCACACATCCTTGAATATTCATTACATACCACTATAATGAAATTTAATGAAGGAAAAAATAATTTAAAACAGGTTACCAATGATGAATATCATAACTAAAATTATATAAAAACTTTAGAAATCAAATAAATTATGGAGGAAACAATAGAAATTACATGTACTAAAGAAAAATTATAAATAACTATCATACCTACTTCCACTCATGATCTGACATCATTGTAAGTCCCAATGAGTGGAGGTATTTTTTAGAATCATTTTTTTTATTTTTGTAGATGATTCTTAAATAAAATTCAATAATATATAAGATAGTATTAATTAAAAACATGAAATAATTAATTTAAATGCATCAAATGTGATTAATACCTTAAAATTAATAGTCTTCCAATGAGTAATCATTTTATGATACTATTATATTATAAAATAACCTATGATAGGTACTACCTCTAAATCGGTGCCAACTCTATCACACCATCCGATATAAAAATCATGCTTATAGGATCTCCAAATCTCACCAAATGCTTTTAGATGTACTGGTCGTGCACCCTCACCATCGGGGAAATTAAACTGAAGTTGAAACCAAAATATTAATTCATATAAATAAAAAAATAACATATTACATTAAATTTAAAAGATTTTTTACCAATATCTATTCCCAAGAATTATCCTTTACTTCGTTCGGAAGCTAATTCCATGAGAGTGGGATGACGGGAATGATGTCAGAGTATTTGGCAAGTGTCGCAAAAAAACTCTGACATTGATGCATTTTTTTCAATCATTTTATTGTCTTCTTTGTTGTCCACCATCAACTGTGTGAGGTGGTTCCACACTACATGTATTCATGTACTCCCCTGCCCCGACCTCCTATCAGTAGATGTATCTATTATGAAATAAAAATAAATATTATATCAATACATGTTATAATAAAAATATATAATGGTATAAATTTTTTTAGGGTTCTATAAATATACATGTGGTAGTCTAATCAATGGGTACTACTGGATCCACAGAAACTGATGGAACACCCGGTATAGGTGGAGTGGGTCATAGTGTATGCTCCACAGGCATAGACTGTGGTAGAGCAGGAGTTGAAGAAGAAGGAATATAGAATCTTGGAGAGAAGAAAGTCAAAGTAAATAAATATGTCATGGATGACTGGCCAAATGCATGATATAGATGAGGAGTGAGAATCATCATTAGATATAGTGTAGAAGGTTGATGTGGCTCAGGTGTAAAGGGTGGTAAAACATGAGAGACCTAAATATCCCATGTTTCCCTAACGAAACACCAAGATCATAATGTGGTATAGATGTTACATCAGTGGGAGGGACAAGTTCTAACCGGGTATGCTGACTAGATTGCCTATCCCTCATACCACCCTCCCTTGTTCCACCAGCCTGAGTACTAGTACCACTACTAGGCTACTCGTCAAATAATTTTCACCTCCGTAGTGGATCCTAAATAAAAATTTAAAAATAATAATCACATGACAATATATGTTATTTAAATATATATATATATATATATATGGAATAAGATACTCACAATAGGCATTAGTGGAGGAATGCCCATCTCATCCAGGAAACGATTAGTGTCTTTCATCCTTTTTCATCAAATCTCTTCAATAGGTTTCTTTTCCTACATTTGAAGAAAATATGGAATTAATTAGAAAAGGATAACTAATGTGTGACCACACATTCTCTATCCATCCTAGATCCAACCTAATCAGATCATAATCAACTATCTCATAAAAAACCACACCCAAAAACCATAGGTCTAGGTATCTAGTAAATCATTAATTCTTCATATAATCATGATTCCTAAATTAATTCAAGTAATTTAAATTAAAATTATTTAAATCATTTTAAATTTCTTCAATTTTACCATTACAAGGGTATTGAAAGAATCAAGGTCACTAGTACAGAATCCTTTTTTTTACGTCAGTTTTTTTATCTTTTTAATATCGGTTTTCATGTGACGTTATTGTGAGCGACGTTAAAAATATAATTTTGTATGGAATTTATTTCATAACAGATGTTAAAAATGGAGTTTTATGGTTTTTATTGTTAATTTTTATAAAATTTACATGGAAGACCTTTTTGAAATGATGATAAAAATCCATTTTTGTCAGTTTTTTAAAAAAACTGACACTAAAAGTCATTTTTCACGTTGGTTATTTAAAAACCGAAGTTAAAAGTCATTTTTAATGTTTTTTTTAAATAACCAACGTAAAAATGTTTATCATATTATAGATAATTTCCTATGATTTGATTTGATAGGTCATAGAGCTCAAACTGAGTTATGGATCAAAAGTTATGTCTATTATAAGTTTAATATATATTTTTTAAGGAAAGATTGAATGAACCAACCGTAGCATCATCTTAGAAGAAATTTTAGAATAAGAAAGAGAATTTTTCATTTTACCAAGATATAAAAAATTATTCATCATTAAAATAAAATAATAATTATTTAATGGTATATCAATTAAGAAAAATACTCATAAAAAATAAATCATGGAAAAATAATTGCAAATACCTTGACGAGATCTTCGAAAGAAGAAATAGATTCACGTGGAAGATCAAAAAATTTTGTTGGTGGAATGATGATGGTTGAATGAAATTATCATTAAATGGTATACGAATTAAGAAAAAAATCATAAAACCATAAATCATGGATACAAAGTTAAAAATACCTTGACGAGATCACGGAAAGAAGAAATAATTGATTCAAGTTAAAGATCAAACGAGTCTAGTTGGGGGAACAATGATGGTTGAAAGAAATTATCATTAAAATTAGGATATGTTTAAATTGAAAAAATATAATTGATATGATCAAATAAAATGTAGTAATAAAAATTTTATCCGGTAATTCGAAATTTTGATCCCACAATGTAAAAAAATTGAAATTTTGTGTGGGTAGGATATTAAAGCTATCTTTCAAGTCGGTTTTATGATAACCATTTGGAAAGGATATTTAAATATTCACTTATTTTCCACGTCATTTGTTATATAACCAATGTGAAAAATCAATTTTCATCACTTTTTCATGTCTATAATTTAATAACTGACGTGAAAAATAAAATTTCATGACATTTCATGTCAGTTATTTAATAATCTATGTTAAAATGTATTTTTCACATTGTTTTTTTAATAAATGAGGAGAAAAATGTCTAAAAAAATGTATTTAATTTCTCAATATTATATTTTATAGGTCACTGAGCTCAAATAGAGTTACATAAGAAAAGTTATGGCCTTATGAAATTGGAATTTCCTAAGACATTGTATAGAGGTGATCAAATTCTAATAACCATAAATTTTGATCAGTAAATCTGTTTGAGCTCTATGACCTGTAAAATAGAAGCTTGTGAAATTAACTACATGATTGTAAACATTTTTAATGTTGTTTAATAATTAACCTATGTGAAAGAAGTCATAAAATTTTATTTTTCACGTTAGTTATTATATAACTGATGTGAAAAATCTGAGAAAATGGATTTTTCCTGCCAGTTCTTATATAACCAAAGTGATAAATTAGAAAAATGGATTTTCAAATCTGCTATTATATAACTGATGTGAAAAATCAATTTTCAGAGATATTCATGTCAATTATAAAAACCCATCGTGAAAAAAGGCGATGTTAAAATAGTTTTGTACTAGTGGGTGAATCATTCCCATTATAAACCATCTTTTTATGATTATATTTAATAATTTAAACAATAAAAAATCAATAAAATTATTAAATAAACCCATAAGTGGTAAAATACATCCATTTCACCAATGGAATTCATTTATATCATGATAGACCATCCCAAAATAAGATCCACATGTACTTTCCTAAAAAACAAATTTGGTTTGGGTGGGTATAATTCCACTAAAAAGTTATATAGGAAAACCATATAACTCATTATGGAAACTTTATACAAATAAATTTTATTTTATTGGAATATTTAGTGACATATACGAATATAAATTTCATGTGAATCCTACATGCCACATATGATGAATGTACACAATCCTCGATCATGTATGGTCCATGTGTTAAAACCAAAAATTAAAATATCAAATCAAAAAATCATAAAAGTTTTAGTGTAGATCCTCTTTCCACTAGTGTGTGTTCATGTATGGATATATACATCAAGTGGTGAAGAAGAATCATATAGATTTGGGAGATCTTATTTTCTTTAAATCACACATTTTTATTAGTGGTAAGATGCATTCATTAGTGGGACTCAAGATTAGGAGCACAGTGGGTCTCTATTCTTAGAGTATTTAGAGGTACTTATTGTAACCACTTGATTTTATAGTGGAGAATCCGCAATTGGGATGACTAAACAATCATGCAAAGGAGTGGGCATTTGAGTGCGAACATTTTAAAACAATGTACATTGGTATTTCTTTATTTATGTTTCATATGGGGTGAGGATTATTTGATTCAATAATGAAAGGGTCATGAAATTTACTACTATATAAAGTTTAATTAAAAAGGAATAAAAAAACGTGTTCCACTCATTCACCCCCCCTCTTGGTGTTACCAACCAACCTAGGCTCTACAGTAGGGATCTCAAAACAAAGTTAAGCAGTAAATACTTAGAACAAGTCTTTTGTCAAGACATCAAATCCTTTTATTGGGGACCTAAAAAATAATTACAACTTGTTGGAACATTAATCTAAATCTAATTATAATTTGATGAAACTTATAATACAAATATATGAGATATAGAAATAGAGATCATATTTAGTACATAGTTGTCTCTACAAATAATAGTAAATGAATCTTCTTTAAAAAATGATTATTCAAGAAGTAGTAATTCTGAAAATATTCTTTACTATAATATAATATTTAAAGAAAAAAACATTAACATAATGTATTTTTTAATTATATTCCAAGATTTAATCTTCTATATATAATAAAAAAGAATAATCCATACTACTACAGTTGCGTCAAAGAGATCCACAAATCACTCCAGGAAAATTGTACAATCGTTGATGACTTTCACTTGAAATTAAATTAGAAATAATCATTTCAAAATAATGTAAATAGATATGATATATAAAAACATCTTGAAATAACCATTGATAAACTTCATTAAAAAATTTATGATAATTAGTCTAAATTAATTGTATTTTAATAGTTCATAAAAAACTCAATAAATACTAGATTTCAATATCTAACAATACCTATGATTTATATTGAAATTATAACATAACATGCAGTATCACTTAGCAGTAAATTACATGTAACAAAGTATTAACCTTCCCAAAGTGGTTCTCTATGAATGACTTATAGTGAGGGTATCATCATCTTAATTTTAGAGTGTGATATTTAAAATAAACATTTATGTTTCGACTCATAATAAATGAGTATCTTGTCATTCCTCATAGGGTAAAAAATGATATTGCTATATTTATATATAACCAATGAAATCAGTTACACAATATTTATATTTTAAATAAACCAAGGATAAAATAACTCATAATCATATTGACGTCTTCAATATCAATCATAATTATTCTATAAATATAAATCACAAAAAAACAACAACAACAAAACCACAACCTAAAATGATATATTCTAGGTGTTCATAAGGGGATCATAATACTGGTAAAACAAAGAAGATTACATAGAAATCAAATGGAAAACGATAAAATAAATTGAGGTAGAAGACATTACTTAGTTATAATGTACTAATTTAAATTGTAAAAAAAATACTTGATTCAAAGATAGATCATCGGTTAGGAAGTAGGGTTCTCAGCCTATAGAAATCTCATTTAGGGAAAAATGTTAGTGTTGGGTTCTTGAGGAATTTCACATGGGATGTGGGTGTTGGAATCCAAGATAAATTAGTTCTTGTGGAAATGATCTCATGAAGTTGTGTTCACGATATTGGGAAAACCCTCAGGCAAAGATCAGTTCTGGATTGGTTATCGATGGAGGAAGGGGTCTTGACTAATTTTGGGGATTTTATAACCCAACTATTATTAATAACTATTGGGATAGAGGTTATATCCCAATGTTTTCCACAAACTATTTGGATACATATGCTAGATTTATTATTTACCAATGGTTGTATAAAACCATTGGGAATTCATTTATTATCCCAACGGTTTTCTCAAAACATTGGTAAAATCAACCTTACATTGGATTATGCCAATTATTTCTATTAACCGTTGGCATAGGTTACTTTTCCCAATACATTTTTATAATTTTTGGGATATATGAATTGGTATAGGTGGGATTTCCACCAATGTCATTTCCACTGCCAACCACTTCAGCAGCTTATCCCCGGAATGTGACAAT
Organism: Viscum album; assembly: GCA_963277665.1. Classification (NCBI taxonomy): domain Eukaryota; kingdom Viridiplantae; phylum Streptophyta; class Magnoliopsida; order Santalales; family Viscaceae; genus Viscum; species Viscum album. The sequence continues at coordinate 1,378,401,690 of OY728156.1, forward strand.
AACCACCTCAGTATATGATAAAAGTCGATCAATGAGTCAACAAAAGCTTCCTTTTAGTTTAGAAGCCATCAGAGACAGATTCTGTCACCCACAATCAAGAACTCCATACCATCTATTCCACTCATTTTCCTGCTGGGGGAACCACAAAACATATTTCTACATATGAATCCAATTCCCTAGAACCACGAAATACACATCAGGTGTGAAATGCATTGGATAATCGATAATAGGATCAAACCCCCACTTCTACTGATGAATCACATTGGCATATTCTGATGGTATCCAGTGAGAAATCTCATATTCCTGGTCACTCAGAGAAAGTATGCGAGAATATTCTTTTATCAAGAAATGAGGAGGTGCATATTCATACCCTCATACATGATTCCCATTGTCATATTATGGTGGAACAAGGATGATATAAGAGGGATCATATCCCCATTTCAATTGAAGATATCTTCTATTATATATTAGAGTCAAAAGAATGTGTAGTCCCACATTCCTGTGCACACATTTCTAAAATTTCACTACATTATGGAAAAAGCTAAAAAACTCCCTCAACATATTCTAGAACAAGTACCGATATAGGGACAAACTAATATTCCAATCCATACAACCATGGTAACACACCACTATGATCAATGTGACTAAGTGGTTTCTCTAGAGTAGGAACACATTATTTTACCTGTCTAGTAGGATTATCAGTATATTATGGTAAAGGATAAGGCATCAGGAAAAGTTCATACTCACATTCCTAAAGGGTTTCAAAAAGAGAGATCATAATATGCCATAGTAAAGACGCATATTCCTTTCAAAAAATACTATAATCATACTCCAAAGGCACCATAACTTGATAACATCTCATTTCTAACCAGGATTCAGCAATTGAGTGTCACACATGCCTCGGGATATTTGCACATTCCTTTCAAAAAAATCTGATGGAATACTCCAAATTCACTAAATTGTTCTTATAACCCTACTCAGGCTGGGTCTCACCATTTTTTAGTATGACACTCCTCATGATATGATCATATTAGAATCAGTGAAGCTACTTGGTATGTTTCAGCATCTCATCAAATCCTAGATCATGCTATAACTTCTATAGAAGAAAAACTACACCAACATACTTAAAATGCTATATAATAGGAGGATCATATCCCTTCCCCAATTACAGGGGCCCTTTATAATATTCTAGTAGGTAATTCATATTTGTATTAAGATCATATCCATGTTTCATTTTGGGTTGACAGACATATTGCTACATCCACCCACAAGCAGGGTTATATATACTCACAGATAACGAATAATCTCACTAAAATACTCCATCAACTTCTCAATAGTGGGATCATATTCTTGAAACACCATATGGATATCAATATATTCCATCATCTGTCATATAACAATCTCATGTCCCTATAAAATCCCAAAGGGTGGGTTGGTGTATTCTATCCAAAACACAGAATGAGGCTAAAATACCTAATCTACTCAATGTTAGTGTCATGGATGAAGTTTAAGATATATTCTGAACACCTCAATTACCTTGAGGTAGTTAGATACACATTCTAAACCCCTCAAGTGTCCTAATCCTTAATCGAAGAAGAAGGCGATCATTACCTTGATATTTCTTCTCATGGTATTGTGGACATGAATCATAGGGACTATGATCCTAATATCTACTATGTTAAACCTCCTTGTGGTGATATCTCTATTTGAAGAGTAAATACTCTATTTTCTTATAAATATATATATATATATAGGTGATCAAGAGTTATATGTATTCATATAGAGAGGTGTTTGAAACATCGGGGTCAACCTCATATGGTTCCCCATCAGCTAACAGGGACCCATCCCTACAGCCCGAAGGTAACCCTAAGAAGAAATTCTATGGTCTGGCCAAGTGGAGGCATGTATTTCTGGTGAAATGGAATCCTATATCGACATATGGAGACAGTTAGCAAGAAAAAACCTCCCAAATATGTTATGGCCCCTCACCACTTCTGACTATGAGATCTTGGAGGATCTACAAAATGATTACATGTCTTACCTATGCCGAAATATATGGGAAACACATAAGCGATTGATGTCTAGACACCTACCATATGCAGAATATGAGGGTAACTTTCAGAATATAAATATACTCTATTTTCAGCTAGACAAGGATGTTATCTCTTTAGAAACTGATTGTTTAGGCCTCATTAAGTATTTTTATTTGAGGATGGGGACTGTATGAAGAATTTCAATTCACTATACCCCTAGAATAGTAGAACTCCCAAAATTTGGCATCATGCAATGTCATAGAGTCTATATAAATTAGGGGACCAGGTAACACATGATCCAGTTGGTCACTAAAATAGAATTACCCCTCTTTAACAATTACAATACATCAAAATGAATGTATAGGAGGTCCAATAAATCCTTGAGCTCAACCCATCAATTAAATGGGAATGCATGTTGACATGGAAGATGGAGTTATAGTAAACCTAGAAACTTCTTATAAAGAATGACTACCATTATGGGATACCATTTCACTTATCTCAAACACAAGCACAAATTTTCCAAATGAAGCAGATCACAATAATAGTTTCTATAGTTTTCATCCAAGAGAGAACATATCCTACTAGACTGGGGGAATATTTTCCACTATCTCCACCCCTTGGGTCATCATTTCAGGATAGTATTCAAGATATATTGGAAGTAGCTACAAATCAACCCCATTCCATAGGGTTGTAGGTATTTATATCTTAATATCCATCACCAAGTTCATCACACCCTGGTAGGGTCCTAGAGAAATCAGTAGTGATTCAATATCTGCCTCAACCCATAGGAATGAGAGAATTTATATCCAAATTCCTTTCTACAAGTCATTAGATCCTTAACTAAACCCATTAGATATTCATAGATAGGATCAAAAAATTTGAATGATAACCTCGAATAGTCCTTGTCCCATAGGGATGGGGGAATTTTCAACATCATTAGCACAATGAGAGATTGCATTATCACAATTTTGAGGTACATATCCACAGTTAGAGTCTCATCCATCCCTCCCGCCACAAGACAACCCTTTTCTATTCTAGTCTCCTTCATAAATAACAATTAGAAGATCCCTCAAGGTAATTTTTCATAGGCCAAGATATTTGGATCATATGGAAAATGAAATCAAACCCCACTGGGAGAATAATCTAAAAAGTTTAATATTGTTAGGGGTCATAAAAATGACCTTGATGCATGTAGTGAAGAATAACCCAATTGCCATGAGAGTAATGGAACAAATATCATTTACTGTTATACCTCTATAAATTTCCTCACCATCAACGCAAAAAATATTGTTGATGAAGATGAAAATGTAGACGGATTCTATGTGGACAATATTTTCTGAGAGGAGGGTGATATAAATGCACTAACTAAGGTTTCATGCATGCAGAACCAGAGGAGAATCCATAACCTGACACTAATTAATATTGAGTTTCTTCATCTATGATGGAATACTACCAAGGATAAAGGGAACTAAGTGGCCATATCCCACTTTTCTCCATGAAGAGCTGTAATTCCTTCCACAAAAGAGAATTTGGCATAGTTTGGAGATGATATACAAAATTTCTGACAAATAAATGAGGATATATCCAAGGAAACATTCCCAATGGGAACCATCTTCAACCAAAGATTAATATCCTTCCTCCCATATATTAGGAAAGAGATGATACGCCAATAAGAGTAGTATTTGAGCATCATACCATCTCTAAATTTAGGTATCTGGTCTAAATAAATGAGGAAGTCAATGATGATCATAACATCTGTAAATTATTGAAACAGCCTTTCCCTTGAAAGGGTGATCAATCGGTCTTTCCATGGATCAATAATCATCTAGAGATGAAAGAAAGACCACCTCATTAAGCCTCATACCCTACTTGTATATGGTTGGTGGATCAGAATATAGTGCTTTCAGAAATGATCAATGCCATCGAGTACCTAGATTCAAGAATAGAAGTCACATAAGGGAGGTTCTCACCAGTGCAGTATGAGAAGAAGCTTATCCAGAATGGGTGGATGACACTCCTCCAAATTTTGACAATCCTACCATCTCTAACTTTGATGGTATAAGAGATCTAGAACAAAATCTCACTAACTTCATGTCTCTATGTGGTCCAATAATAGTCCCTTGTGATAAAAAATAGGCAGCCAAACTAAGGTGTTTTTTATAAACTATAATACGACTAGCCATTTTTTGGTAAATAATCTTCCCAGTAGGATGCGTTATAGGATGGGAAGACATTCATAATCAATTACTTTATCAATTGATCTCTATAATATGGAAAATGTCTTTAAGAACCCGGTTCTTATTTTTGAGGTACGATCTTTTCCTTAAGTGTTTTTTAGAATAAAAGGAAAATGGGGAAAATCCCAAATTTTGGAAGTACACACTGTGTACTTTTCCACATGCCATGTACTTCTGCCCTTGTGGAATGAGTACACAGGGCATGTGGCCATGTCGGCGATGAAGGGTGTAGGAACTGACTACATGCCATGTATTGGTCCTTTACATGTCGTGTAGTCAGTCAGCAGATGAATAGTAAGGCGGTGGCTAGCAGTGCGGAAGAACTCGACATGTACTCAGGAAGACACGCCATGTAGTCATGTCGGCAGGTTAACAGTGCCACGCTGGTGGGAAGCCGCCGGAGGAACAGTTTATAAATGAAAACTGCACGTCTTATACTTGGGAGTACATGTCGTGTAGTTTGTTTTTTTGGCATAAAATAGGCAATATCCTCCTCATTTGGCAGAGGAGGCATTTGAGCCATTCTAAAGCCAAAGGAGGAGGCTGGAACTTCAGAGATCCGCCGAGCACACGTCGGGAATCCGTTTCCGCCTCGGACGATCTCGTTGGAACTGCACGGGTGAGTTCTCCCTTCTCCTGGAGTAGTTATTACCAATTCTTCCCCGTAGCTATGTTATTTACAGTTGAATGTTTTGTAATTTACCTCAGATCTACCTCATTCTTGGACGATTTGTGGAACATCGTTCGAGTATACTGATCAGGGGCGTATAAGGTAGGTGGCTTGGTGTTAATTTTCCAACTGTTGTGCATTTTGTGTGTTTTTGAGATACGAACCCCTGTTGAGGTGTCGTGAGGCTGAGGTCGTGTGTAACGTCCCGGTTCTAGGTGCCACTCAACGGGTGCCCCAAACCCGGTTCACCACATGACCTAAAGCGCATTTCCCCAAACGCCAGAGGCTGACGACTAGCAGCGAGGGCCCAGATCTAATGGTGGGGAAACTATGCCCTCATTTGTCAAATTATAGCGCAACGGAAAGAATAAAACATACAATAACAGTGGAAGCGGCAAAAGTATATATAAATGAAATGAATAACTGATAACAAAAAAAGGGAATCTAGCAGTCATAAATATATATGTGAAGATGCAGCATGTCACTATTCTTTGAAAATAGCCAAAACATGTTACACTGCAATACAATACATTACAACTGAAATGCAAGTACAGAAAGCAGAATAGAATAGCCCACAGCATCACGAGCCAATGCTCGGTCCCATGCTCTCCAACACCCCAGTAGCAATCAAGTACATGTATAAGGGCCATTTCCCTTATCTACACCTGTAGAACAGAATCTGTTTGGGCCGAAAATTGTGACCCAAACAGGGTGTGAGGAATAAATTCCAAGTAGGCACCCACCAAAGGCCCGTGCCCAACTGTGTGAATGCATGCAACAATGGTGTGCAATAGTAAAATGCAATAATGTAAGCAGTACTGAAAAGTAACTAACTTAACCAATTATATTTCTATTTTAATATCATTTATTCAATTTATTTAAAATATCACCATACTGAATATTCTATGTAAATACCGAAAAGTCCTCATACACGTAAACCCTTACCATCAGGTAAAGAGTATTCAACACAAGATTCTACCCATAGGAACACGGATATTGCCCACAGCCATAAATAGTGTCTCCCACAGGCACAGAATAAGTTGTCCACAGACACAGAAGAAGTTTCCCATAGGCTATGTAGTACAATGCCCACAGGCTAGTCACAACACTGCCCTCCGGCTAACAGGTAACCGGTCCAAGCCCAACATGTAAATAAGTAGTAACAAGCAATTCCTCTCAAGGAAATTAAACAATCATTACATTAAAGGTTTACCCTCAGGTATCCTGTCCAAACAGCTAAACAGAGGAATGCACCCCCGGGGTGGTCCTGGATCCAAGAAGCAATCCCAAAAAACAGTTTCACATATTTATTTAATCACCTACACAATTCTAGGAGTTAAATTAGTCACAGACTCAGCCACACGACACCCCAACATGGGTTCGCGGTACCAAAATACGCAAAACACACAGTAGTTGGAAAAAAATAAACACCAAGCCACCTACCTTAAACGCCAATGATCAATATACGTGAACGTCGATCCCAGAAACCCCCAAGAATGGGGTAGATCTGAGGTAAGAAAACTTTAATTCAACCTCAAATAACTCCCATTAGGGAAAGAATTGGTAAGCAACACGCAAGGAGAAGAGAGGGCTTACCCACACGGTTCCAACTTGAACGTCCGAGGTGGAAACAGATTCCAGACGAACACTCGGTGGATCATAAAAGGTTCGGTTATCCCCTACCGCTCCTTCCTCCAGTTTTAAGCATTCTCTCTGAACTGGGAAGGCTACTTCCCATTTTATGCGAAAAAACAAAGTACATGTCGTGTATTTCCATGTACACGACATGTCATTCCCATTTTTAAACTCTTCCCCTGGTGGCTTCCTGCCAGCATGGCACTGTTCACCTACCGACATGACTACACAGCGTGTCTTCATGAGTACACGGCGTGTACTACCACACAACTGGTCACTGCTGTACCATTTTCCTGCCAACAGACTACACGGCGTGTAAAGGACCACTACAAGGCGTGTAGTCGGTTCATATGCCCTTCATCACCAAAATGGCCACACGCCCTATGTACTCATTCCACACGGCCAAAAGAACACGGCGTGTACTTCCAAAATTTAGAATTTTCCCCATTTTCCATATTTTCTCAAAAACAATTAAGGAAAAGAGAATGGAAGAAACCCATACCTCAAAATAAGAACCGGGTTCTTACAAACTTCCCCCCTTAAAGAAATTTGTCCCGGAATTTCCCTTCCCAGGGTGGTGAAGATAAAGCTCAGAACATCTCTGGCCACTGAACATGTACATCGGTCTCCCGCTCCCATGTTTCGTCCTGCACTTGGCCATGCTGCCATAGCACCCGTTTGAGAGGAAATGACCGGCCTCAGAGAACCTTCGTGCTCATGTCAACGATACGAATCAGATTCTCCTCAAAGGACGCATACATCTGAAGCTCAACGTCCTCGGGGTGAAAGATGTGAGACATGTCTGAATGATAGCAGCGCAACTAAGATACATGGAAGACGTCGTGCATAGCTCAGCACCGCTGCGGTAACTGCAACCGAAAGGAAATCATCCCGACTCTCTCCAGAATCTCAAATGGCCCCACATACCTTGGTGAATGTTCACACTATCTCCTGATCCATCTATGTCCCAGCCTTGGAAAAACACAAAAGAAAACCTGATCCCCGACCAATAACTCCAAAGGTCATCTTCGGTGATCAGCATAAGATTTCTGACGCGACTGTGTGGTAGCCATCCACTTCTGAATCAACTGGACGTGCTCAGAAGTCTCCTGCACGATACTTGGTCCTAGTAAAGCTGCCTCACCTTCCTCCAACCAGCACAAAGGTAAACGGCATGGCCTACCATATAAAGGCTCGTATGGTTCCATCTCAATAGTGTCCTGAAAACTGTTATTATAGGCAAACTCGACCAGGGTATGTGATTCTCCCAAGAGCCCCCAAAGTCTAGGATGCATGCACGTAGCATGTCCTCAAGCACCTGTATCGTACTCTCTGACTGGCCATCAGTCTGAGGATGGTAAGTTGTGCTCAGAATCACCTGTGTACCTAGTTCCCTCTGAAAACACTGCCATAAATGAGACGTAAACCGGGCATACCTATCTGAAACGATTGAATGAGGGACCCCATGAAGACGTACGATCTCTCAGATATACACCCTTCCGAGATTTTCAATCCCGAAGGTATCCTTAATTGGTAAAAAGTGATCTACCTTCGTGAGTCTGTCCACAAAAACCCACATGGAATCATTTCCTCTAGGTGACCTCGACAACCCCATCACGAAATCCATCATGACATCATCCCATTTCCACTTCGGAATGGGTAACTGCTGTAACAGCCGGGCTATCTTCTGGTGCTCTGCCTTCACCTGCTGATAGGTGGAACACCTCGCAACAAAACCAGCTACATCTCTCTTCATACCCAGCCAACAGTACTGACGTCTCAAGTCACGGTACATCTTGGTAACCCCGAGATGAACTGCCCAAGCTGAAGCATGAAACTCCCTCATCAGCTCCTCGCGTATATCCCCTAGAACCCACACTTGTCCATGGAAACGCAAAACCTCATCATCGCATATCGTCCAACTAGGAGGAGGGTCCTCACTTGCCACCGACTCTTGAAGAACATGGCCTTCTGAATCAGATAGCTGTCTCATCCACACTCTATCCTGGAGGGTAGAAGTCACAGCTAAAGATGAAGGATATGTTTTCCCCTGACTGTCGTGCACCTCCAAATACATCTCAGAGAACAAAGCCATAAGATGTCACTCATCACTAGCCTCCTGCACAGCCCGTATCTGAGTCTTCCAGCTCAGTGCATCAGCTACTGCATTACCTTTACCAGGTGTGTAGGCAAACTCAAAATCGAAGGACTGTAGGTACTCGACCCACCTTCTCTACCTCAAATTCATGTCACACTGAGTGAAGATATACTTGAGGATATTGTGGTCGGGGAAAACCACCAAATTCTCTCCCAAAAGATAATGCATCCAACAGCGCAATGCATGCACAACTGCAGCCAACTCGAGATCGTGCATCAGATAATTCCTCTCATGTGGCCTCAACTGTCGAGACCCATACGCAACAACTCAATCTCCCTGAATCAACACTCATCCCAGCACGATACCTAATACGTCACAGTAAACTGTGTAGCTCTTCCCTTCCTCTGGGAGTATCAAGACGGGTGCTGATGTCAACCTTCTTTTTAGATCCTGAAAGGCTATTTCGCAAGCTCTCAACCAAACAAACTTCACACCATTCTTAGTCAAACCTGTCAATGGTGCTGCTAAGCAGGAGAAGTCCTGTATGAAGCATCTATAGTAACTAGCCATCCCCAAGAAACTCCGTATCTCAAACACGTTCTTGGGTTGCTCCCAGGAAACTACTGCTCTCATCTTTTCTAAGTCTACTGTAACTCCTGCCTCTAAGATAATATAACCCAGGAAGTGAATCTGGTCCAACCAAAAGTTTCACTTCAAGAGCTTAGCATATAGTCGATGCTCTCTCAGTGTACTGAATACGATCTCATGATGGATGGCATGGTCGTGTCGAGTGTGAGAGTACACCAAGATGTCTTCCATGAATACTTCCACAAAAGAATCCAAATAAGGAAGGAACACATGATTCATCAAATCCATGAAAACTGCTGGTGCGTTTGTGAGTCCGAACGGCATAACCTAGTACTCGTACAGACCATATCTGCTCTGAAAATCTGTAAGCGGTATATCTGATGGTCTCACGCGTAGCTGATGATATCCTGACCACATGTCAATCTTTGAGAACACTCATTCTCCACGAATTTTATCAATAAGATCATCAATCCATGGCAAGGGATATCAGTTCTTAACCGTCAACTGGTTCAGCTTTTGATAATTCACACAGATTCTGAGGGTACGGTCCGCCTTCTTCACAAAAAGGACCGGAGAACCCCATGGATAAGTACAGGGTCGGATTAAACCCTTTGCCTCTAACTCCTCTAACTGCCTCTTGAGCTCTGGCAACTCAGGAGTGGCCATCCTATAAGGAGGAATGGACACCAGTGATTCTCCTGGAATAAGATCAATAGAGAAATCCACCAAGCTCATTGGATGTAGACCTGAAATGTTTTCCAGGAAGACATCCCTGAAATGATCAACCACTAGAGTGAAATCCATCTGACAAGTCCCCTGACCATCCAAATATAATCTCGCAATCTGAGCCGTGACTCCACCTCGCCCACGATGCTCTGGTCTAGCTTGAATCGTCTGAACATCCCATTCACCTTTGTATAGAAACTCTCCACCCTCTGGTGACGTGAAACGCACCTTGCAATGACAGAAGTATATAAAGTGTGGAAGGGGAACCAACCAGTCCATCCTGAGAATGACTTCATAAGCTGTCATCTCTAAGACATAGAGGTCCCAAAGAAAGTGACACCCACCAACCTCAAGGGGGCACTCCTTGCACTGATGCACACCAGCCATCCTAGTCCCCAACGGAGTGTCTAGCGTCATGATATTAGAAGAAGTAGAAACACAGAGCCCAAGGCTCTCCACAAAGGGCACAGATATGAAACTATGTGTAGCACCCATATCAAAAGAGAACTGAACATAAGACAGAAGCTACTAGAATAGTACCTCTAATGGTAGATGGTTCGGGATCCTACTTCTACAAGGTCTGTGGCACTACATATTTCTGCCCAGTGTCGTGGTCGTACGACACAGCCTGGCAACCCTGAGTTGTCCCGCCCTGCTGCCTCTAAGATCCTGGTGTCTGTCTACCACGGCCACGACCACCATCTCTGCATGCACGCCCTGACGTGTTCTAGTTCCCTGACTGGTAGGAAGCTTCTGGTCCTGCTCCCACACGTGGAGTCTGCACAGAACCCCTCTCACTAGCCATCAGTGGAAATTCCCTGCAATACCGCTGCAGATGACCCATCCTACCGCAAGCTCGGCACTCCACTAGGTCTCGTGGACACTGTGTCCTCTTGTGCCCCTCTCTACCACACTGGTAGCACATGACCTAGCCACCTGAAGTATTCTTCTAACTGGTACTTCCACCATATGAGATGTCCATCTGTCTCTTCCTCTTTCCAGTAGAAATAGTACCTGTAACTGGTGCTGAATCGCCTTGGCCCACACCACTCGATTCCCATAGATTCCTCTCTATAATCAGCTCCTGGTTCACAATAGCGTGTACTGAAGGCAACCTGAAAACATTCACTAGTGCTCGAATGTCATACTGAAGACCATCCTCGAAGTTCCTGGCCCTCAGCGTCTCATTGCCAACCAGAACGGGTGCAAAACACTGAAGCTCAGTAAATTGAGTAGAATAGTCCATCACCGACATAGTGCCCTACTGCAGATTCATGAACTCTAGAGCTCTGTCTGCCCTCAGTGTCTCTGGGAAAAATGATTCATAAAAGACTACCTAAAAATAGACCCACACCATGTCTCTGTGATGCTCTGACTGGGTGGTAACATCCCACCACCTCTTGGTGGAATCACGCAGCATATATGTCGCGAGCTTGACCCTCCTCCCTGGAGGCGTCTCTAGATGCTTGAAAATAGTCTATATCGACCCCATCCAAGACTCTGCAGCCTGTGGTCCACTATCCCATGAAAACATAGGCGGATGCTGCTGCTGAAGGATACGTGTCATCTCGGCCATAGATGTAGCACCCTGTAGTGCTCCCAGAAAGGTATGCATAAATCACCTTAAGCCTTCATGGAACTGCACCTCCACGCCTGTGTCTGGTATTATAGTTGGCGTCGTATCCGACTCTGCTGGAGGATCAACTGGTAGCCCATGGCCCACCATCTCTAGTGTATAGTCGTCACCTCTCTCCTAGCGAACAAAAGACAGTTTTCTAGGTGGCATGACACTACAATGTAAAAACATGCCTTAGATCAAGATTTATTAATGATAGGAAAGTAGGAAACCGAAAAGGAAACAGGAGGAAGAAGGCATTCGAAAAGTTCCAAACAAGACTACACGACGTGTCTACTAACTACACGGAGTGTACTTGACTTCCCTTTCCCTACCTAGGTCCTTCTGCACAGCTAAGCCACACAACTTTCGGTTGATCAATACTACACGCTGTGTATAATATCTACAAGGCATGTATGGTGTACTTTTACTACTGCCTGTGTCATCTGTGACACGACCGACTACTCGAATTGACACTACATGGCGTGTTACACCTACACATGGTGTGTAAATCACCCTGTTTCCTAGCTATCAGGCTAATTCCACATGTCATGTCCTCGGAAAAGTCTACATGGCGTGTCCCATAGGTACACGACATGTACTAGATGAGCTTCATCGACCCGTGTTTGTTAGTTACATGGTCGGCCACATGGCTCACACTACACGGTGTTTCCCTCAATGACACAGTGTGTTAAAGAAAAGAGTTCCCTGAACCGTATTGTTAGTTACACGGTCGGACTCCATGTCAACACTACACGGCAGGTACATCAGGTACACGATGTGTTTTACCCAAGACTTTCTCTATCTCGTGTCGCCGCCCACATGGTTTGTGACATGGGAAGCTACTACATGGCATGTAGAGAAGCTACATTGCGTGTTTTCCCCAAATTCTTCCCTTTCCTGTGTCACCGTCAACACGGTTTGTGACACGGGAAGAGACTACACAACGTGCACTTAGGGTACACGGAGTGTACTCAAAAAGTTTATTTTTCTTCCGAAACAGAAGAACATACACGGCATGTCTGAATTACTACATGGCGTGTATACTGGGTTTTCTAGATAGTATGCCTCAGAAACTATTCCAGAACCCAGAAAATACTAAAAACAACACCAAAGTGTCAAATTACGATCTGTGAGGGCCCATACTCCCCATGAATCATAGTTTGACAGCTTATCTGTGTTATACGACATAAACAGTCAATGATCCACAAAATTCCGGTAAATCGGGGCCCATACTCCCAAAAAACAAAAGTTTGGCATCCATTCTTCCAAAAATCTCAAATAAAAGTACCTTATCACACAACAGGTATTTTAACAAAGAAACCATCAAAACAGCATGCTTTTCTAGCAGAATATATATCACAACAACATACAATTGCTAATGTAACTACATGGCATGGAACTATGCATGGAATGTTATTTCTAGCATGTGCATATATGATACTTGAGATGGAATACTCTCATCTCATCGGGTTGCAACTAAATAGAACCCATAGATAAAATATAACAGCACAATCACAACTGCGTCACCCAACGGTGAAATCATATTAAAGGTAAATTAAAAAATAAATAAAATTGCAATATGAGGTAAATTGGCTTTTCCCCCATATATGGGTTAGCTACGCCCAGGCACAGCTTATTACAAACTACCGTTTCCATCCTATCCCTGAATAAGTCTCCAAATAGTAAGTCAAAGAAAAGAACCCCTCTGATACCACTTTGTAACATCTTGGTCCCGGGTTCCACTCAATGGGTTCCCCGAAACAGGTTCGCCACGTGACCTCAGGCGCATTTCCCCAAATGCCAGAGGCTGCCGACTAGAAGCGATGTCCCAGGTCTGATAGTGAGTAAATTATGGACTCATTTGTAAAAGTGTAGCGTAGCGGAAAGAATAAAACATAAAATAACAGTTGAAGCAACAAAAATATATATAACTGAAATGTATAACTGATAACCAAAAAATGGAAACCAGCAGTCTTAAATATATATGTGAAGATGCAGCATGTCACTATACTATGAAAACAGCCAAAACATGTTACACTGGAATACAATACATTACAACTGAAATGCAAGTACAGAAAGTAAAATAGAACAACCCACATAATCATAAGCCAATGCTTGGTCCCATGCTCTCCTACACCCCAGCAGGAATAAAGTACCTATATAAGGGCCCTTTCCCTTATCTATACATGAAGAACATAATATGTTTGGGCCGAAAAACATGACCCAAATAGGGTGTGAGATATAAATTCTCAGTAGGCACCCACCAAAGGCCCGTGACCAACTGTGTGAAAGTAAGCAAAAACGGTGTGCAATAGTAAAATGCAATAAAGTAAGCAGTACAGAAAAGTAACTAACTTAACCAGTTTCATTTCCATTTTAATATCATTTATTAATTTTATTTAAAATATCACCACAGTGAATATTCTAAGTAAACAGCCAAATGTTCTCAGACACATAAACCCTTACCCTCAGTTAAAGGGTATTCAGCACAAGAATCTGTCCACAGGCACACAGATATTGCCCACAGGCCTAAAAAGAGTCTCCCACAGGCATAGAATCAGCTGCCCACAGGCTTAGAAGAAGTTTCCCAGAGGCTAAGTAGTACAATTCCCATAGACTATTCCCAACACTGCCCTCAGGCTAACAGGTAACCAGGACAAGCCCAACATGTAAACAAGAAGAAACAAGAAATTACTCTCAAGGAAATTATACAATCATTACATTAAAGGTATACCCTCAGGTATCCTGGCCTAATGGCTAAACAGAAGAACGCACCCCGGGGTGGTCCTGGGTCCAAGAAGCGATCCCAAACAACATTTTAACATCTTTATTTAATCACCTACACAATTCTAGGTGTTAAATTAGTCACGGCCTCAGCCACACAACACCCCAACATGGGTTCATGGTACCAAAATACGCAAAACACACTGTAGTTGGAAAAAAATAAATACTAATCCACCTACCTTAAACGCCAATGATCAATATACGTGAAAGTCGATCCTAAAAACGCCCAAGAATGCCGTAGATATGAGGTAAGAAAACTATCATTCAACCTCAAATAACTCCCATTAGGGAATTAATTAGTAAGCAACACACAAGGAGAAGAGAGGGCTTACCCGCGTGGTTCCAACGTGATCGTCTAAGGTGGAAACGGAATCTAGACGAACACTCGGTGGATCATCAAAGGTTCGGTCATCCCCTCCCACTCCTTCCTCTTGTTCTAAGCCTTCCCTGTGAATAGGGGAGGGTACTTCCTATTTTAAGCAAAAAAAACAAAGTACACGACATGTATTTCCATGTACATGGCGTGTACTTCCCAGTTTTAAACTGTTCCCCTGGCGGCTTCCTGCCAGCGCGGCACTGTTCACCTGCCGACATGACTACACGGCATGTCTTCATCAGTACATGGCATGTACTGCCGCATAGATGGCCACCGCATTACTATTTTCCTGCCGACAGACTACACAGCGTGTAAAGGAATACTACACGGCGTGTAGTCAGTTCCTACACCCTTCATCACTGACATGGCCACTCGCCCTGTGTAATCATTCCACACGGCCAGAAGTACATGGTGTGTGGAAAAAGTACACGGCGTGTACTTTCAAAATTTAGGACTTTTCCCATTTTCCATATTTTCTCAAAAACACATAAGGAAAAGAGAAAGGAAGAAACCCATACCTCAAAATAATAACCGGGTTCTTACACCGTGGCTAATTTAACTACCTAGAATTGTATAGGTAATTAAATAAAGTTGTAAAAATCTAGTTTGGGGTCGCTGCTTGGATCCAGGTCCATCCCGAGGGGTGCGTTCTTCTATTTAGACATTTTTCCAGGATACCCGAGGGTATTCCATGTTTAAATTATGCATTACTTTTTCCTTGAGAGGAAAGGTATTTAAATTTCATGTTTATATGTTGGGCATGGCCCGGTTACTTATGCCTGAGGGCGGTGTGTTTACTATAGCCCGATGGCGTGACTATATTAGCCTGAGGGAGACATTCTATTTCTGCTTGAGGGCACCCTTTCATGCCTGAGGGCTTGACTTATGTGCCTGAGGGCGAAACTTCCTACGCCTGAGGGCAATTTCTGTTATTCCTGAGTGCAATGCCAAAGGGTGAGTTTCTGATTACCAGAGGGTGAGATGTTGTTCATCTGAGGATGCTGACTGGTTGCTTAAAAATTCACTATAGTGATTTCTTAATAGTAAATGATTAAATGAATAATAAAATGGCAATATAACTGGTAAGTTGGTTACTTTTGAGTACTTCTTAGTTTATTGCATTTTACTTTTGCACACTGTTGTTGCATGTTTACACATAGTTGGGCACGAGCCTTTGGTGGGTTCCTATTGAGATATATTTCTCACACCCTCTTTGGGTCATGCTTTTTGGACCAAATAGAATACGTTTTTGCAGGTGTAGATAAGGGAAAGGGTCCTTATACAGGTACTTGATTACTGCTGGGGTGTAGGAGAGCATGGGACCGAGCATTAGCTCTCAATGCCATAGGCTATTCGGTTTTGCTTTGTTGTACCTTGTATTGTATTGTACTGGTATGTAACATGTTCTGGGTATTTTCATATAAATTGAGACATGTTGCATCATCTCTATATAACTGGCTGGTTATCTTTACTGCAGTTGATTATTATAAAAGTGTATGGTTTATTTATTTCGTTGTGTTTTATGATTTTTATTTAATTCCATTATGATACACTTTGACAAATAAGGGCATAGTTTCCCCACTATCAGACCTGGGCCCTTACTACTAGTCACCAGCCACTGGCATTTGGGGAAATGTTCTTGAGGTCACGTGGTGAACCGGGTTCGGGGCACCCGTTGAGTGGCACCCAGAACCGGGATGTTAAAAAGTGGTATCATTGGGGTTCTTTTCTTTGACTTACTATTTGGAGCCTTAGTCAGGGATAGGATGGAATGGTAGTTGGTAATAAGTTGTGCACGGGTGTAGCTAACCCATGTACAGGGAAAATCCAATTCACCTCATGTTGCAATATTACTGATTTTTCAATTTACAGTTGATTTGATTTCACCATTGGGTGACACACTTGGTATTGTGATGTTTATATTTTATCTATGGGTTCTATTTAGTTACAACCCGATGAGATGAGGGTATGACATCTCATGCATCATATAGGCACATGCTATAAATCAATGCCATGCATAGTTTCCATGCCATGTAGGTGCATTAGAAATTGCATGTTGTAGTGATAGTTGTTATGCTAGAAAAGAATGTTGTTGTGATAGCTGCTCTGATAAAATACATGTTGCATGATATGGTAATTTAATTTGATCATGTCTATTGAATGGACGCTAAACATTGGTTTTTGGGGAGTATGAGCCCCCACTGACCGGAATTTGGTGGATCATTGACTGGTTATTTTGTTATAACATAGATAAGATGTCAAACATTGATTCGTGGGTAGTATGGGCCCTCACAGATTAGAATTTGACACATAGGTGTTGGTTTTCAGTGTTTTCTGGGTTCTGGGGAAGTTTCTAAGGCATACTATCCAGAAACCCAGCATACACACCGTGTAAGTTCTTCTGTTCGGGAAGAAAAATAAACTTTTGGAGTACATGCCTTGTACCCTAAGTACACACCATGTAGTCGCTTCCCGTGTCACAAACCGTGTTGGCGGTGACACGGGGAAGGGAAGATCTTGGGGAGAACATGTCGTGTACCTTATGTACACACCGTATAGTCACTTCCCGTGTCACAAACCGTGTGGGTGGCGACACAGGGTAGGGTAAGTCTTGGGTAAAACACATAGTGTACCTGATGTACATGCCGTGTAGTGTTGACCTGGAGTCCAGTCGTGTGACTAACAACATGGGTCGGTGAACTCTTTTCTTTAACACGCCGTGTCAATGATGGACATGCCGTGTAGTCTAACCAGGGAACTCGGACGTGTAACTAACAACACGGGTCGGTGTCACCTCTCCTTGAACACGTCGTGTACTTATGGGACACGTCGTGTAGTCTTGTCTGAGGACAGACCATGTGGTGTTAGCCGTGTGTCTGGTAAACGGGGTGGTGTACACACCGTGTGCGGGTGTAACATGTCATTTAGTTGCAATCCGAGTAGTTGGTCGTGTCACAAACGACACAGGCAGTTGGAAAATAACACCATACACGCCGTGTATATATTATACAAGCCATGTAGTTTTGTTTAACGGAAGTTGTGTGGAATAGCCATGTCGAAGGACCCGGGCAAGGGAAGGGAAGTCAAGTACATGCCGTGTAGTAATTGTACACGCCGTGTAGTCTTGTTTTCAAAATTTTGAAATGCCTTCTTCCTCTTGTTTCCTTTGTGGTTCCTTCAGTTTCAGTCTTGTTAATCTTGAATCTAAGGCATGTTTTTGACCTTGTAGTGTCATGCCGCCTAGATGACCACCCGTTGTTCTCCAAGAGAGCGGTGATGACTATACTCCAGAGATGGTGGGCCATGGGGTACCAGTGGATCCTCCAGCAGAGCCAGAGGCGGCGCCAGCTGTTTTACTGGACATAGGCACGGTGGCGCAGTTCTGTGAAGGCTTTATGAGGTTCATTTAGACCTTTCAGGGAGCATCGCAGGCTGCTACCTCTATGGTCGAGCTGACTCATATCTTCCAGTAGCAACATCCGCCTATGTTTTCAGGGGATGGAGGACCACAGGCTACGGAGTCTTGGCTGGGGTCGATGCAGACTATTTTCAAGCATCTTGAGATTCCTCTAGGGTGGAGGGTCATGCTCACGACTTATATGCTGCGTGATTCCGCCAAGAGATGGTGGGATGTTACCACCCAGTTAGAGAATCACAGAGACATGGAGTGGGAATATTTTTAGGCCGTCTTATATGAATAAATTATCCCAGAGACACTAAAGGCAGATAGAGCTCGCGAGTTCATGAATCTGTAGTAGGGTTCTATGTCGGTGATGGACTATTCTACTCGTTTTATAGAGCTTCAGCATCTTGCACCCGTTCTGGTGGGTTATGAGACTTTGAGAGCCAGAAGGTTTGAGGATGGTCTTCGGTATGACATCTGAGCGCTGGTGAGTTTTTTCAGGTTGCCTATTATACATGCTTTTTTAAACCAGGCACTGATTACAGAGAGGAACCTGCAAGAATCTAGTGGTGTGGGCCAGGGCGGATCAACACCAGTTACTAGTACTATTTCTACGGGCAAGAGGAAGAGACAGATAGACATCTCTCAGGGTGGCGGTACCAGCCAGTCAGTTTCATCTACTGGCCCGATCAGGTGCTACCAGTTTGGTAAGAAGGGGAATAAGAGACCTCAGTGTCCACGTGATCTAGTAGAGTGCCAATCTTG
The DNA here is from genome assembly GCA_963277665.1 of Viscum album. NCBI lineage: Eukaryota > Viridiplantae > Streptophyta > Magnoliopsida > Santalales > Viscaceae > Viscum > Viscum album. The sequence goes on from OY728156.1 coordinate 1,378,420,623, forward strand.
CAGAAAAATGGGTCATCTGCAGTGCTTTTGCAAGGAATTTCTACTATTGGGTAGTGAGAGGGGTTCTGTGAAGACTCTGCGAGTGGGAGAAGGAACAGAAGCTTCTTACCGGTCGGGGAACTGAAATACGTCAGGGCATGCTAGCAGAGATAGTGGTTGTGGCAGAGGTAGCCAAACACTAGGATCATAGAGGCAGCAGGGTGGGACAGCTCAGGGTATCCACATTGTGTCGAAGGGCCACGGCAGTGGGCAGGCATATGCAGTGTAACAGACCCAGCAGGAGCAGGATCCTGGAACTTCTATAGTTAGAGGTACTATTCTAGTAGATTCTGTCTTATCTTCAGTAGTTTTTGATATGGGTGATACACATAGTTTCATATCTGTACCTGTAGTGGAGAGCATTGGGCACTCTGTTTCTTCTTCTACTACTATTATAACGCTAGACACTCTATTGGGGACTAGAACGGGTGGTGTGCGTCAGTGCAAGGAGTTCCCCGTTGAGGTTGGTGGGTGTCACTTCTTTTGGAACCTCTATGTCTTGGAGATAATGAGTTATGATGTCATTCTCAGGATGGACTGGTTGGTTCCCTTTCGAGCATTTGTAGACTGCTATCGTCGCAGGGTGTGTTTCACGTCACTATAGGGTGGAGAGTTTCTATACAAGGGCAAATGGGATGTTCAGGTGGGTTGAGCAGGACCAGAGCATCATGGGCGAGGTGGTGTCACTAGCAAGATTGTGAGTTTATATCTGGATGATCAGGGTACTTTTCAGACAAATTTCCCTCCAATCGTTGATCAATTCAGGGATGTCTTCTTGAATGAATTTTTAGGTCTACCTCCAGAGCGTGAGGTGGATTTCTCTATTGAGCTTGTGCCAGGAGTAGCACTGGTGTCTATTCCTCCCTATAGAATGGCAACACGATAGTTGCAGGAGCTCAAGAGGCAGTTAGAGGAGTTACAGGCAAAGGGTTTTATCCAACCCAGTACTTTTCCATGGGGTTTGCCGGTCCTTTGTGTGAAGAAGGCGGACGATACCCTCAAACTCTGTGTGGGTTATCGGAAGCTGAACCAGTTTACGGTTAAGAACAGATATCCCTTGTCGAGGATTGATGATCTTTTTGATCAACTTCATGGAGCACGAGTGTTCTTGAAGATTTACCTCAGATCCGAATATCATCAGCTACACGTGAGACCATCGAATATACCGCTTACAGCTTTTAAGAGCAGATATGGTCTGTACAAGTACATGGTTATGCCGTTCGGACTGCCGAATGTGCCAGCAGTTTTCATTGCTCTGATGAATCATGTATTCCATTCGTATCTGGATTCTTTTGTGGTAGTTTTTGTGGAGGACATCTTGGTGTACTCTCACACTCTACACGACCATGCCACCCATCTTGAGATCATATTGAGTACACTAAGAGAGCATGGGTTGTATGATAAGCTCTCGAAGTGCCACTTTTGGATGGACCAGATTCACTTCCTAGGTCATATGATCTTAGAGGCAGTAGTTGCCATAGAGCCAGAGAAGGTTAGACCAGTAGTTTCCTGGGAGCATCCCAAGAACGTGTTTGAGATATGGTGGTTCTTAGGGCTGGCTTGTTACTACAGATGCTTCATTAAGGACTTCTCCTGCTTAGCAGCGTCGTTGACGGGTCTGACTAAGAAGGCAGTGAAGTTCTTTTGGTCAGAAGCTTGCGAGATATCCTTTCATGACCTGAAAGGAAGGTTGAAATCAGCACCGATTATAATACTCCCAGAGCAGGGGAAGAGCTATACAGTTTACTGTGATGCATCAAGTATTGGGTTGGGAGTAGTTTTGATACAGGGCGATCGAGTCATTGCATACGGGTCTCGGCAGTTGAGGCCACATGAGAGGAATTACCCGATGAATGACCTCGAGTTGGCTGCAGTTGTGTATGTGTTGTGCTGTTGGAGACATTATCTTTTGGGAAAAAGTTTTGTGGTTTTTATCGACCACAAAAGTCTCAATTATATCTTTACTCAGTGTGACTTGAATCTGAGGTAGTGAAGGTGGGTCGAATACCTGCAGTCCTTTGATTTTGAGCTTGCCTACACACCTTGTAAAGGTAATTCAGTAGCTGATGCACAGAGCAGGAAGACTCAGATACAGGCTATGCAAGAGGCCAGTGGTGAGTGGAAGCTTCTGGATTTGTTCTCTGAGATGCATCTGGAGGTGCACGACAGTCAGGGGCAAGCCTATCTTTCATCTTTAGCTGTGAATTCTTCCCTCCTGGATAGAGTGAGGATGAGACAGCTATTTGATCCAGAAGGCCTAGTTTAACAGGAGTCAGTGGAAAGTGAGGACCTTCCTCCTGGTTGTACAGTAGGCGATGATGAAATTATGAGTTTCCATGGACATGTATAGGTTCTAGGCGATATACGTGAGGAGCTGATGCGGGAGTTTTATGCATCAGCCTTGGCAGTTCATCCTAGGGTTACCAAGATGTACCGTGACTTGGGACTTCAGTACAGGTGGCCGGGTATGAAGAGAGACATGGCTGGTTTTGTTACGAGGTATTCCACCTTCATCAGGTGAAGGCATAGCATCAGATACTAGCTGGGCTGTTACAGTAGTTACCCATTCAGGAGTGGAAATGGGATGATGTCACCATGGACTTCGTGACTGGGTTGCCGAGTTCACCTAGAGTCAATGATGTCGTGTGGGTTATTCTAGATAGACTCATGAAGGTAGCTCACTTTTTTCCGATCAAGGATACCTTCAGAGTTGAGGAGCTCAGAAAGTTGTATATCCAAGAGATCATACGTCTTCATGGGGTTCCTCGTTCTATTGTTTCAGATAGGGACACCCATTTTACGTCCTGTTTCTTGCAGAGTTTTCAGAGGGTGCTGGGTACACAGGTGCTTCTGAGCGCAGCATACCACCCTCAGATCGATGGCCAGTCATAGCATACGATTTAGGTGCTAGAGTACATGTTACGTGCATGCACCCTAGACTTTGGGGGCTCTTGGGAGAAGTATATACCCCTAGATGAGTTTTCCTACAATAACAGTTTTCAGGAAACTATCAAGATGGCACCATATGAGGCTTTATATGGTCGGTCATGCCAATCACATTTATGCTGGTCAGAGGCAGGTGAGGCAGCTTTTCTAGGACCATGTATCGTTCAGGAGACTTCTGAGCAGGTCCAGTTGATTCAGAAGCTGATGGCTACTGCGCAGTCTCGTCAAAAGTCTTATGATTATCGTTGCAGACGACTTTTGGAGTTCATGGTCGGGGATCAGGTTTTCATGCTTGTTTCACCAAGGATGGGACACAGAAGGATCAGGAGAAAGGGTAAACATTCACCATCGTATGTGGGACCATTTGAGATTATGGAGAGAGTCGGGCTTGTTTCCTATCGGTTGTAGTTACCTCAGAGGTATCAGACCATGCACGATGCCTTCCATGTATCTCAGTTGCACTGCTATCATTCAGTCATGTCTCGCGTCTTTCGGCCAGAGGAGGTTGATCTTCAGGAAGATGCATCCTTTGAGGTCCATCTGATTCGTATCGTTGATAGTTAAAGAAGGTTCTCTGAGGCTAGTCAATTCCTCTCGTGCGGGTGTTATGACAGCATGGCCGAGTGTAGGACAAATCCTGGGAGCAGGAGACCGATGTACGTGCATAGTGGCCAAAGTTGTTCTGGGCTTTATCGTCACCACCCTTGGAAGGGAAATTCAGGGTTGAATTTCTTTAAAGGATGAATTTATTAAGAACCCTGTTCTTATTTTTGAAGTACGGGTTTCTTATTTTGACTTTTCCTTAAGTGTTTTTGAGAATAAAAGGAAAATGGGAAAAATCCCAAATTTTGGAAGTACACGCTGTGTACTTTTCCACACGTCGTGTACCTCTGGCTGTGTGGAATGAGTACATAGGGCGTATGGCCATGTTGGCGATGAAGGGTGTAAGAACCAACTACACACCGTGTAGTGGTCCTTTACAGGCCGTGTAGTCAGTCGGCAGGCGAATTGTAAGGCGGTGGCTAGCTGTGCAGCAGAACACACCGTGTACTCTGGAAGACACACCGTGTAGTCGTGTCGTCATGTGAACAGTGCCACACTGGTGGGGAGCCGCTAGAGGAACAGTTTAAAAATGGAAAGTACACGCCGTGTAGTTTCTTTTTTTTGGATTAAAATAGGCAGTAGCCTTCTCATTTGGTAGAGGAGGCATTTGATCTGTTTTGGAGCTAAAGGAGGAGGCTAGAACTTCGGAGATCCGTTGGGCGCATGTCGAGAATCCGTTTTTGCCTCGGACGATCTCGTTGGAACTGCACGGGTGAGTTCTCCCTTCTCCTGGAGTAGTTATTACCAACTCTTCCCTATAGGTAAATTATTTACATTTGAATGTTTTGTATTTTAACATAGATCTACATCTTTCTAGGAAGATTTGTGGAACTTCGTTCGAGTATACTAATCAGGGGCATATAAGGTAGTTGTCTTGGTGTTAATTTTCTAACTGTTGTGAATTTTGTGTGTTTTTGAGCTACGAACCCATGTTGGGGTGTCGTGAGGCTGAGGCCGTGGCTAATTTAACTACATAGAATTGTATAGGTAATTTAATAATATTCTAAAAATGCTATTTGGGATTGCTTCTTGGATCCAGGACCATCCCGAGGGGTGCGTTCTTCTGTTTAGCCGTTTAGCCAGGTTACCCAAGGGTATGCCATGTTTAAATTATGCATTACTTTTGCCTTAAGAGGAATTGTATTTAAATTGAATGTTTATATATTGGGCATGGCCCTATTACTTATGCCTGAGGGCAGTGTGTTTACTATAGCCTGAGGGAGTGACTGTATTAGCCTGAGGGCGACGTTCTATTTCGGCCTAAGGAAAACCTTTCGTGCCTGAGGGATTGACTTCTGTGACTGAGGGTGACACTTCCTACGCGTGAGGGAAATTTCTGTTATGTCTGAGGGAAATGCCTGAGGGAGAGATTCTGATTACCCGAGGGTGAGATTTTGTTTGTTTGAGGATGCTGACTGGATACTTTGAAATTCACTATGGTGATTTCTTAATATTAAATGATTAAATGAATAATAAAATGGAAATATAACTGGTATGTTGTTTACTTTTGAGTACTGCTTAGTTTATTTCATTTTACTTGTTCACACTGTTGTTGCATGTTTACACACAATTGGGAACGAGCCTTTGGTGGGTGCCTACTGAGATATATTTCTCAGACCGTGTTTGGGTCATTATTTTCGGCCCAAACAGATTACGTTTCTACAGGTGTAGATAAGGGAAAGGGTCCTTATACAGGTACCTGATTGCTGCTGGGGTATAGGAGAGCATGGGACCGAGAATTGGCTCGTAATGTCACGGGCAATTCTGTTTTGCTTTGCTATAGCCTGGATTGTATTGTACTACTATGTAACATGTTCTAGATGTTTTCTTAGAACATGAGACATGTTTCATCATCTCTATATAACTGGATGGTTATATTTACTATAATTGATTATTATAAAAGTGTATGGTTTATTTCTTCCGCAGTGTTGTATGCTTTTTATTTAATTCTGTTGTGCTACACTTTGACAAATGAGGGCATAGTTTCCCCACTATCAGACCTGAGCCCTCGCTACTAGTCGGAAGCCTCTGGCGTTTGGGGAAATGCGCTATAGTTCAAGTAGCGAACCAGGTTCAGGGAACCTAGAACCGGGACGTTACAATGATAATTATCGGGATAAAAAACTACCATCAGTTTAAAAATGAGATGGTTTCTAACTTTATAGCTATATGGAAAGTTTTAACCAATTCACTCAATATCCTTCTCTCATAAGAGAAACTTCTAGAATAATATGCTGAAAATCTATGAGATGAGCTGCAAAAAAATCTAATACTGATGAAATATCTAGGATGAATCCATGATTTTAGAGAAATGACATAATGTTTGGAAAACTCCATTCAATATACCAAAGCTAAATCATTAATCATACCCTCGGCATAGGGGAAAAGGATTTTCAAGGTGAAGACTCTCAATGTTAACCACAAACTACTAACAGTTCCCATTCAAACACCTAGGTAGGTCCCAAACCACACAACACCCCCTATCGAGTGACAATAGTAGAAAATGTTCCTTTAAACAGAAGTAGAAATATATTAGGGTCACCTAGGATTCGAGGAATGGATGATTAAACATAATCCTTACTGACTGAGATGGTCCCCATTTATTTTTCTACATCCGTGGAAAATAACCTTATCAAGCTACGACATTCAAGAAATCCTAATAAAGAAAAACTCACTAAACACCCCAACTAATTCCCTTTCTATATAATTGGGTGAGACTATTCAATATTTATTCATCATCAAATTCATCCTCCAAATCATGGTTTATTATAGAAATGTGATGTTGGAAAATTACCTGGAATGAGTAAAATGTGTAACCATTTCCCATTCTGGAGAAGAAGTTGTCTGGAATAATGTTCCTGATAGGCACGAGAATATGTTTGAAATCTGGGTAACTAAAAAAATGATTGAGCTCATAGAACCTTGAGATAACATCTTGTTAAACCCACAATGATCTTGTATCCTAGGGAGGTGACATTGAAAACACCTCTCGTAGGTGGACACAATCACTGAACATATGAATAAATTGAAGTGAAAGATTCATATTCAACTCTTATATAATCTCTGACTCATGCAGACTTCATTCCTACAACATCGAAAAAATAGGCGCCGCCCCACCAAACAAAACCCTCATCAGATGAAGATCTCATATTTTGTTATCTTAACAAAATATACTTGGAAAACTCCTTCTCTAATGGTGAATATTTCTCTGATTTTGAGTTCCCCATACCTGATCAACGAACCAAAAGTAGTATACATAGGATCCAAGGGTATATGGGACATCACAAGCATGATCAAACCCAATATCATGGTCACATACCCAAAAAAGGATATATATATACAACTATGACAAATGGCAGATCCCTATAGTGTGGTCAAAAGAAATAATAATGTTCTCTTGATCCCTCTACTGGTCACCCCAACCCATTCATCGTATATGACCATCTAATAGGGATTCGATTGTCTAATCATCCTAGAAAATAGGGAAGGATGGTGTAACCTAAGATACTAGAAGTATGTGCTCCCTCAGCAACTATACAATCACTAGTCCCATATTCCTCAAATTTTTTAACTCTTGATCCACATAATTAAGAGTAACCCTACCTTGGGAAGCACTAATATCTGGAAAAAATTATAGTATTAAGAAATAGTTGGCAGTTTTCCTATCCAATATCTCAATCATGCATGCACTAAAATTTTCAATAGATCCCAGATAAGAACTCATCAAATCCCTCCAGATCCCATAAGAGTTTGCGAAAGAAGTCAATGTAGCAGTGTTTTATCGAGTTGAGATCATCCTATCATAATTTCATGTCTCTATCTCATTTATAGAGTAGGACCAAATAAAGGTCATCCATAGAAACATCAAACCTGTATATGTTTCAGACATAATCGATAATGTTGAAATCTTAAAGGACATGATTTAAAATTATATTGGGATCAAAATCATCCCGATTTAGACACTTTGATGTATAGGATATAGAAAAGGTTACTTATATCATAAAAATTTTACCGTACAAGGGTATAATAAGAGTGAGGAAATACCTATCAGGAAGATCAAGTGAAAATATCAGTTTTTTAGTTCTCACATATAATTCTGAGTTCATGGTTATCATGTCATACACCACATATAATGTCCTACTTAAAAGACCTTGGCTTCACAACCTTGTGGCGAAACCTTCAACATTCCATCAATTCTTACAATACCCCATGAATGGGATTGTTGGTCTATTACATCGTGATAATTATACATTTTAGTATTTTGAATCAATATATAATGAAGTAGATTTTTTTATAAGGGGAGGAAAACAAAAAATGATGAATAATAATATGCAAGTTGTAGCCCCCAATATATTGGGTCCCTACCCTATGAATCCCTAGAGTATGTACAACATTGATTATGTGCTACCCCTAAATATGATAGAGGAAATAGACTTAATACCATTCATCGAGTCTCCTTCTATCTCTAGATATAGCATAAAACTAATAAATCTAGTCCAAAATATCTATGCAATGACTATAGTATTAGGGGATGATAATTCTCCTTCCCATGGAATCTTTCATCCCAATAGTAATAGAGATTCCCACATATCATCCACCATGCCAGAAAATGAATATATGGACTCAAAGTTGCAAGAGGAGGTGGAGGAGGACCTCATGAATTTACCTCCCACATTCAAAGAAGTTGTCTCCAAAACCATTAATGAGATCAGGAAGATAAATATGGTAATGGAAGAAGACTCATAGATTAAATTGATTAGTGCCTCCATTCCACTCAAAGATCAAGAGATTTACATCAAATTTCTAAAGAAACATCAATATGTGTTCACATTGAATTATATAGAAATTCTCTGGATAAAGCCTGAAGTGTCCATGAAACATCTAGGATTACTCGATGACCATTGAGGTTTCAAGAAGAAGTCAATGAGGATGAATCCCTCCCATACTACTAATTTAGAGTCATAAGTTGGAAAATTAATCAAATCCAATTTTATCGAGAGGTGTAACCCCAATGATGGTTCAACAATATCATCCCTGTAGAGAAAAAAGAAAGAGAATAATAGGGACTAAATTTATTTTAGATACCTTAATTGAAACTATAAAAAGAATGATGTCTAATTTCCTATCACAGAACTCTTGATCAATGTAGCTATATTTTTCTATGCTCTTTTCCCCATGGATGGGTATTCAAGGTATAATCAGATCAAGATAGCCCGCAAAATGAGGAATCCACATCCTTTAGAGAAACTCTGGGGATATATTTCTATCCTTTCATACCCTTTGAATAAAAGAATTATATAACTATATATCAATGTTCCATACATCAAATTTCTGATTACATATTGCGATGAATATGGGAATGTTACATGGATGACCTATGGGTAAACTCTCAATAGCAATGTGATCAATTCAAAAACCTTCAAATATTCTTTGAAAAGTTATGATAGCATACTCTAAGTATGAATCTATTGAAATTAAATTTTGGGGTAACATCTAAAAAATTCCTTAGATTTTTGGTGCAACACCGTGGAATCAAGTTCGACCTAGAAAATACTAGTTTAATCATAGAAATGTCAACCCCTTAGAATTTCAAAGAACTAAGGGGGATCCAAGGGAACATTAACTAAATTGATCATTTCACAGCAAACCTAGCTAGTGAATCTAACATATTAACTATGCTAATGAATAAGGGATTCACCTATAGATGTGATGAAGACTTCCAATAATACTTTGATAGTCTCAAGGAGTAACTATTGCGCCCACAATTCCTAATGTCGTTGGTGGAAGGAAATCCACCCATATTATATGTGGACACTATGGAACAACCAATTTGTGCCCTCCATTAAACAAAAAAGGATGAAGGGAATGAGAACAATCTATATTACCATTCCTAAACAATTCTAGGTACAGAGACCCGATAATCCAATGTCGAGATGAATCTTCATGTACTTATATTTCCAATGAAAAGACGAGGCCTTACTTATATCACCATGATGTCCACCAATTGAACTAGATATAAAATTTCATATAGACTACTTGAACAAAAAATGGTATTCAACATTAGAGATAAAGCATATCAGTGGATAATATGTCATTAAAATGGATTAATTGGCCCCTCTCACTGGCTATGTTAAAAGACTGATGGCAGAGTTCTCTTTTAAACCCACATTAAATCATTTCCCCCAATAAAAAAATGATCACATTGATGCACTATATATTTCATTCATATATATAGATGACCCTAATGAGGAGGAAGTAATTTTTTTCATGACATACTGAAGGATGGTCTCATTGGTCATCATCTATGACATGTAAGAAATCAATCAGATCAACACCATCATAGATCATGATGAATCGATATCCACCCCAAGATGGATGGATCCTTTAATTGATTATCTCAAACATGGGATCTACCAAATGGGCTGATCCATAAGACAAAGTATTCAACACTATGAATCAAACATTATGCTCTGATATGGGCCAAATGAGAAAAAAACCCTATATAAATGTGGATTTGAAAGAATCATCCTTAGATATATTTTATAAATAGAGGTTCCTACCATCATGGAAGAAGTCCATGAAAGCTCATGCATCACCCACCGGTTTGGGACCAGGCTCCCTTACTAAATTATAAGGATTGGTTTCTATTGGAAAACAATGATACATGACTATGTGTTGTTCATCAGGAAATGTAGTGTATGCCAGATTCATGCAAACATCATCCATGAAACCCCAAAATTGTTACATACAACTAAATATTTCAATCCATTTTCTGTATGTGGAATGGATGTCGTGGGAAATTATCCCCTAACCAAAACTAAGTATTTTAAGTACATCCTTACTTCTAATTACTTCTTTTCCAAATGCACCAAGGAAATACCACTCAATAATGTTGGAATGAGTAATATCATCAACTTCATGAACTAAAATATCATCCCCATATTTGGAGTCCCTCGCATGATATTTATTGAAAAAGGAACCAATTTTCATGCTACTTATTTGATGAAATTATATGAGGAGTACAACATTGAGTCCAACCATTCCTCCCACTATCATGCAAAACAATGGAAAAATATAAGTTTTCAATAAGAATCTATAAAATATACTCCAGAAGATGGTGAGTAAGGAAAATATGTCCTGGATGGAAAAACTCCTCCATGATTTATGGACCTACCATAACACCATGTGTTCTACTACATAACCAACTACATACTCATTGGTTTACATAATTGAGGCAATTTTTCCCATAGAAGTTAAGTTGCCCATGCATTGAATATCTATTTTTGGGAAACTCTCATACAATGATCAATTGAAAAAGTGGTTGGATGAGATGGAGTGGATCGATGAGAAAAGGTTTCATATACTAAAAAACCTTGAATTCCATCGCAATAGGATTGCATGGGCCTTAAATAAAAATGTCTACCTCCATTTGTTCATTCAAGGAGAATTAGTATTGGATATTAGGATCTTATTGACACTAGGAATAAAACATATAATTCTGGAACCCAAATTGAAATGGACTTAGATCTTATATAAGGCCTATCATAACAGTGCTTACTTGTTAGCCACAATGGAAAAGGAACGTGTCCCACCCCCCACTAATGTGATGTTTCATAAGAAATAATTTGTGTTGCTACCATCAAGAATTATACTCATACAGACCACATGATGTTAAACTATACAGAAGAGTTCTTGACCATATGACATTAAACTATATGGTAAGAGGCCCTGGTTACTAGACATTAAACTATACATCATCTCACATCCTCACCACATGAAATTAAACTGAATGGGATTTTTCCTCAATGCATGACATTGAACTATACATAAAGCATCGTCTCACTAAAAATTCACAAAAAATGATCTAGATATTTGAAAAATCAAAATGAAGAAACCTCAACCCTAAGTGTGAGAAAGATCCGCATAGGAAATCTCTTATCTAAGAACTATGTGGGTCTTGATTTCTACCATTAGAGAATCAATAGTGATTCATAGATCTCTATCCTTAGGCCCATCCATGAAGCCACATTTTTTTCATTGGGTCATCCTCATCCTTACTACATGATGTTAAACTACATAGATAACATCATTGCCAAATGAAATTAAACCGTCAAATCTTCAAAACCATGTATGGCTTGATTATCACTTCAAAGAGATATGTAGGGATGCCTAGATCCTATATCTTGGCCAATCCAACATATGATAAAAAATTTCCATGGACATTCCTTTTACTCTATTTGTCCGGTGAGAGAACCATTTTCTATTATTTGTTTCTCACACCATGCAATGATCATAGGGGATTAGGATTTTTGTTTAATGATTTCACGTATGATTGAGACATGTTAGATCACGAAATGATTAGAATGGACATGAATGGAAGACCTTAAATGTGACATCATGATTCCTTTTCACATGACATAAAAATTCATGGTCGATGTCCCTTTCATGACATAAAATTGTGTATTACTATGGAAGTTTCCCGAGAGGTCCACTATCATTGTCATTGGTATCTCACCCCAACTCCATTCAAGAGCTACATGTGGCATGATTTTCACTATTATTAGATATGTAGTGACTCCCAGTTCTTAGTCCTGGGTCCATCTGAAACATTCCCTTCTCATGTTGATTCAATTACAACGATTCTACAAAATGTTAAACATCATGGTTTTCCAAAAACTACTTATGGATTGAGTTCTGTCATCATAGGATACATAGTGATATAGAAATATCCAATCTTGGGTCTAGCTACAACAATCAATGAGAACAATTCCCCCGATGTATATAGGTCATATCTATATGTAGGGTTTCCCACTAAGGAACTATACATATCTTGATTCCTACCATCAAATGATATGTAGCGATGCCCGGATCTCCAATATTAGGTCTATCTACAATAATCAATAGGAAGAATACCCCCTCTATTTATGGGTTAGACCTACATGGAGAGTTTCTCATTTTTTAATAATGTGTTGATTTATTCCAATCATAATAGGATACATATTGATTCCATGATCTCCAATATTGGGTCCATTCAAAACCTACAAAAATTTCCCCCCCTCCTGGTGTATGGGTCAGACCTGCATAGGGAACATTTCACGTCCTCACCGCATGACGTTAAACATCATGGAAAAAATCATGGTCACATAACATTAAAACTAAACAGAAAATACATCCCCACTACATGATGTTGAAAGGTGTAGGTCATCACCCATAATCATTATTTATCAAAGTATCATAAGATCCCAATCCCAATCAACAAGAAAATGGGTTACTTTCATCATCTTTTAAGCACCTCAACTCATAAATCACACTTCCTATCTTGAAAAAATTAGGTTATTGGAAACATTTCATGGTTCTTTGAAAAGGAAACACGGATTCAAGGGATCCTCTTCTTGAACATACATTTATTCCTCTAGTTCTTTCATAAGCGCTTATGGCCATCAACCAAATGTGTCATAACATGAAAAATTGTATTTCTAATCCTTGTGAGCCCTGACATCACTAAGGAATATTTTAACACCTTAGAATGTTTTGGGTCATCTCAAAATGATTCTCCCATATCACAACTCATGACCTGATAACCTTAATCCATTATTTACAATATTTTCATCTCCCACTCAGAAGTATATTGGAGTACTCTTCACCATGGGTATCCTATTTAGTACATTGTGTGACATTCCACTTATACAAGCTTCATGTGCATCCTCACCTTAAACTACATGAATTTTGGTCAAATATGTATAAAAATAAACTTTATTATTTTTCAATCTAAATTACATGACCCTAACCCTGCTAGTAAAAGTGACAAATATTTTTAGAATGAAAACCCAAAAAAGATGACCTGAGCAGAAGTCATTTCTCCGCTCACTAAACTCTTTATCTCCAATGTTTAGTCAAAATTTCATGTATAAATAAATGATTCATTAAGCTCATAGGGCCCACATGGTGTCCCCAGTAATAGTTGAACCATTTTCATTGTACCCCTTAGTATGAGAAAATGGTATTGTATTGAATTGTCACATCCAATCCCCATGAAAATGTGTTCACTAGGAAATGGAATAACTTTTATGGTGATCAAACACTTCAGGAATATTACTTATTTCACAAATCACACTTAATTATTTGAAGAACATACATTTATATAGCCTTCCACGGCCCTTGGAAAATGATACCTAGATTCAAGGGACCCTTTGTTTGACTATTAATTTCTTCCTATGGTTCCTATATATGAACCTATGGTCATCATCTAAATGCATCATAACATGAATAAAGTGATTTGTGATCCTTGTGATCCTTGAAAACACCATGGAAGCACTCACCAACTTAGAGTTGTGTTTTAGGTCATCCTTGTTATGATTATATGATTTCCCTACTCGTGGCCTACAAGCTTTGGACCATGATATAAAATATTTGTAACCAAAATATTCATGTTGATTCAAAATTGTCGAAGTTACGTACCCATTAATTGTACCCCATCTCAAAGAAGGAACACTAAACTCCATTCCTAAACAAGTTTATGGACTACACCATGTAATTTGAAACCACATGGTGTAGGACCCGAGCCTCTCCATAAAAAAGATAATCTGGACTATGGTTCCAGAACCCCTCATGGAGAGATTTCAATCAATATCTTACATCATCGCCTGAAAGAATGAGCACTTCCAAAATCTTTTATGGACATTGGAAAATAGATGAAACACATTTTTTTACCATTATATCGATACATAATTTCTTTGACCGACCAATTATACATATATCCTCTTTACAATTAAGGTACTTTGATCCCCATGATCTCTGGTGACACTATAGATGAAATTAGTGCCTTTGGGTGTTTTGGGTCATCCTTGGTATGTGTGACCCATTCCATATTCATTGACTAAAAATTCTGTGTTATGAATTACACCTCCCATATTCCAACTATTCAGGTGTAATTGTTATCCATAATCTTTCACCATCAACCACCACTCTTTAATGTAAGGATGCAGGGTGTCATGACCCATCATGGATATCCATCCCTCATGATTTCTACTATAATGAAGGGTTCCAGAACCCTTCATTAACATTCATTCTTTATAATATCAGTTAATAATGCAGGGTGTCAGAACCCTTCGTGGACATTCATTCTTCTAAATCCCATTTAGGATGAAGGGTTATTGAACCCTTCAGGAATACCAATCCTTCACTACCAATGTAATGTCGTATCTAAAAGACCACAAACTACAACAACAGATGTTCCAAGCTAAATGAACATAAACTGCATCAATAAAATTTATAATCTAATGACCCCAAACTACAATACCAGAATGTCCAAGCTAGAATACATTAGACTACAGTAATAGGAGGTCCAATATAGAAGACTCCAAGCTACCAGTAATAGATGTTATGAACTAGAAGACCCTAAACTAATGTGAAATGATGGTCTAGTTTTATATACATTAAAATATAAAACTAAAAAAGTGAATTAATGGTTTACAAGTTGAAAAATTGGTAAGGTGATGCTGAAAAAAAAATCAAGTCTCTACTCCTTGGCCATGCACTTTATGTCCTCCTATAAATATTGAGAAACCATAAAATGGAACAATCTTAGATCTTGTCAGGATAATAACACATTATATGGAATCCTGAGTAAAATTTGGGTCCATGCCTGCTAATATTTCTCCCTTATAAAGCATAGGAAAAAATTAGAGAAAGATAAAGAAACAGATATAACGATTGTGGGGCCCACTATGTGGCCTTATAAAAAAATCAATCTATTACCTCTAAGTATACTAACTTTGAAAAAATACAGATCAATCTCCCTCTTCGACTTATATTTCACCCAAATTATACTTTTTGAATTGGGCGATCTCAAGACAACTAGAGAAGTTATATCAATATGGAATCTCACCTTGGTGGGCATTCATGAGAATTCATCAACAAAAATCTGTTGTTATGTAAGCATTCAAATCCTGGCATGTAGGTTTACTTTATATTATGTGAAAGATGGGTATCGTTACTAGCCCATGTGACATCAGGTCAATGAAATATCTTGAACATCATGAATTAAAAAACTGGAAAATGATATGTAATGATTAGAAGATTTATTCCTTGATAAGGTGAAAAAAATGAAAGGAGGAATATCCACATTCTAGATCCTCTTTGATTATTCCATCAAAAAAACATCAGAGATTAAAATAAAATAGGATTTTATTGGATAAATTTTCCAAGACAACAATAGTTTACGAGAAGCATCGATTGAGCACTGAAGCACCACCCACCATGCTTCTACCTCTTTTTCCCGATAGTGGAGAGTATTGATAAGAGAATATATCTCCTAAAATATTTTCTGATAAGTTTTTAATGAGGATACTGACAACAAAAGATCATACCTTGAGCGATGTATGATCTCCTCATGTATCGTTATCTATGTAATCAATGCATCTAATTAGACGTATAACTCAGATATTATTTGATGAATATATTTAAATGACTTTGAATCATCCCTCATTCATTTATCCAGAGTATTCTCAACATATAAATCTTGAAATACCTTCACATTAGTTAATAATTGTTTCTAATTTGGGAATCTTTGGTGCATGATTTCATATAATAGCTTGCAGTAAAATCCCCCACCCCCAAATCATAAAAGAGTCAGTGAAGACATTATTCTTAATCATGAAATGTTTATTGGGGGTCTCAGTGATCAAGGTGGTAATTTTTTTCTATATTATTATGTGATATGTATTATCCTCTAAAACCTATGAAGACTATATTTCATAAGGGGGAACAATTGGTTGTGTTGACAAAGAAGCGAGAGAGGAAGATCCATGTTCTCTTCTCTCAATGGATGCACCATCTATCACTCATATAGAATGGAAAAAGTCCTCAAAAAATTATAACCCACTAAGGGGATTTCCTTCACTAGTATGGGGATTCTTCCTTTAAGTATCTCTTAAGTCTTGAATCAACCTATTCATTGCTATAGATTGGGGGGTCAGTGAAGCACCTAGTTTTCCCACCTAACAGACTAGACTTTCCATCACACCACCCTAGTAGGATTAGAAACAAGCCTAGGAATAATAATTACATATAAATACATGGTAACTGATATGTATAAATATAATATAAGTGTTTGGGCCCTCACATGCCGATATCATAAAAAATTTGCAAATAATCCCAGGATATCATTCTCCTCACATGAAAACTGAAGAAAATGGAGAAACCCTTTGAATGAAACCAAACTGGTATGTGAACTGGTAGTGTGATATGGTTTCAAAATAAATATATCATCAATACGGGTTGTGGGAACTATATATTAAAGAGATACTTTTATGGCCACTCAATGAGAAAGGCAATACCATTATCAAAAAATATCCCATACGATGCGCGGTAAGGCATAAAGTTGAAATTATTAGTCTGGATCAGCATGATATCATCCTCATCAGAACCTAACAACATTTCCTCAACCTTATAAGTATTCAGTATCTTGGAGAAGAATGAGGAACTAGGGTTCTCCGTAGTGTTTTGGTGTTTGTATAAGTGAAAATGATCCATTATCCATCAAAATAAGAAATTGGAAGGGCATATAACAAAATAGGGGATGTTTCCATGTGTAATATGTAATTTGAGATGGTATTGGGGAGAAAGAGTCTGTAAAAATAGATTAAGAAGTCTTCCCACTACTAATTGAGCTATCATCACTAGAATACCAACTCAGATTCCCGAGTGTGCATCCCCAACCAAGAAAATCCACTCATTCTAGAACAAGTCTAATAAACCTACTAGACAAAGACTCAGGGATATTTAGAGTATCACTCAATAAAATCATGCTTCGTATTCCACAGCCTCAATTAATTCCAAATATAAGCTTGCACTATCATGGATCTTCTAGGAAGAGAATCAGCGAGGGTGTATAGTTGTTGGTCACGCTCCACTATAGAAAAAAATATATTGATACATCCCTTAATGAAAATGAGTAAGTGTATATTTAGAACCTTCCATATATTCACTTTTACAATGTTAAGAATATTCTTAACCAAGACTGATGTTTTGTGGGGTTATCCAAGATATCTGTGGCAGGAAAAGAATCCTCACACTTCTCCACAAGAGAAGATATCTCGACCATTTGGTAGATATCCTAATGTTTGATTCATAATTATCCATGGTATAAATGGAATGTGTTAGTTCAAGTACACCAATTATTTATTATCTCTTTGAGCATCTCTAATTTGTGATAAATGATAAATTGATGAATCCATGATATCTAGTAAATGAGAATGGTATGTAGCTAATATAAAAATTATAATTAGCTATTTCTAAAACAAAAATTCCATTTCCATTCATTTTAGAAATTTACAACTAGTAGTAATCCCCATTTCAATATTTATCCAACTCTAATATCATTCAATTAATCGAAAAATATTATTAAATAGATCTGAGAAATTAGATGATGGAAAAAATCATAACAATCTATGCCATGGGGGAGATCTCCAGTAGATAGGACTACCCCTTGGACTGTAACACGACCAATTCAACGCCTTTATAAATTTTCCCAAGAACATAATCCAGATAATATGATAACAAGAAAGATGACAAATCATATTTAGGTGAGGGAATTGAAGCATCATCTAGTTTCATGAATCAGTATGGGGGAAGCCAGTGTGATAAAGGATAGCTGTAAAGTTTAGACGAGAGGATCCTCATTAGAACCTCATTATCAGAGCACAGTAGATTAAAGTGTCAGCATTATGATTTCAAAAAATCATGACCCTCTTGTTGGCCATCTTGGAAGCTCCCATAGAACTATAATCCATCATCATAGAAACAAGATGAACATTTTAGATGAATAAAGTAATCATGGAAAAAGAAATTCATAGCTTCAACTGCATCATGTGAATCACATTACATGATACATGTATTGTGAACCACATGACCCATAGAGGAATCTCATATTGAGTAACCAAAAAATTATATTGGGCCCCCAATTATTTTATAATAATCACAATAATGTGACCCTAAGATGGTCATTCGAACCATGGTTGAGTGACTCTATAACCAGACCAACAGATCATGCAAAACCACACATGACATCTTTATGGCCAAGGATCTATATCACAAATCAATTGATTACTAATAAATGATTCATAGGTTCTTATAAACAAGTGATGATACAAATAAGATATCATGACCATATCTGGAGAAAGAGTTCTCCAAAAGTTTTCTTACAGATAGATCTCACAATCGGTTCTCACAGTGTCATCTTGAGAATGAGGTCTTGCAAAGGGATCACATGATGGAAGAAAATATCATGAAATTTGGGATTTTTTGTATCTAGTTGTGTGATCCACTTCTTCATCCCCTATTTATAGTAACGGAATACCAAGGGTTTCCTATAATCCAGAATGTCTCACTAGATACCAATTAGGGACAACCCAAATAATTGGGAGGGCATTTAATTTCCACATAAGTTATTCCTTTTCCCTACATATGTTTCTATTTGGAGAGAATTTATTTATTCCCACTAAATGAACATCAACATATCTATAATAGATTCAATACCCTAAGTAAGGGAATTATTTTATCCATAAAAATAAGTAAGAGAAATCATAAAACTCACATAGATCACATAACCTTTATAAGAACATGTGATCACATGTCCTTGAGAAGGTCAAGAGAATGGGTCATATGTAGTGCATGATCTTCAAATAATCACATTATTACCATTTGACAAGATTTACTAATCTTGTTAAGTCACCTAGACAATCATTTATGATCTCATTAAGGATTCCATGAATGATCTCTTGATCATACGACTCATCAACCAGTGGATGCTTGAAAATCATCCACAAATACTTTAAAAATAAAGGATGAAAATATAGAAAAATTTTAGACCATATGAAATCATATATTTTCATGAAGTAATATTAGGTAGTTTGAAAGACCCAATTAATACCCTAGGGACATGTCCAACTTATCATGCAAGACCATAAAGGCATGTCACCTTCATCGTGTGAATGGTATCCGACTTATTTGTCTGATTATAAGTTTCCACTCTAACTCCATATAAATGTAGAGGGGTTGTCTATGAAAATGACTTTACATCATCACAATATCCGTTATATTTCACATGATGCATCATGGACAAGGGGAGTGATTTTATTCGACAACACTCGCACATGAGATCTCAAATCCTTGTATAATATATAAGGAAACAAAAAGAGGAAAGGTAGAAACTTCCTTCGAAGTGAGGATATGATATCCTTCACATAAAAGGGGTCATACAATCTAGATGGTAAACATTGACCACTTGATCCCCCTTAACATTTCAGACTAATCTCATGGAGGATCCACTTAAATTCTTCTTTAGTATCATGGGGAACCCAACAAGAGTTGTTCTCGACCACTTTAAAGACTTACCATAGGCATCTAGATCTCTCTAAGACTCGTAGACATGTTGTTCTCACCCTATAATAAAAACTTTACATTTCAACATGGTTAGGATAAATCCATTTGATTGGTTGATCCTAATAAATAGAGAGATGGAGAAATGTTCTCATAGTCACTAAATATCATGTGCTACCATATAGAAACCACGAAAGGATCATGTGAAACATATAACACTATAATATCTACACTAAACCAGGAAAATACCCTTGATATACATACCACATAAGGTGGAGTATCACGAGGCAATGAGGCCTATAAATCTCCCCCTAAACATAAAAAAACATCAACTGAACACATGTAGAGACAACAATGAGAGCGCATGAGCAGACTTCTTGGAGAGGAAGGTCACATGATTATAGGGTGTTCCACTAGGTAAAACACGGGGAACAACCTATGGGGTCATATAGCATGAATATGTGATCCGCGTGATCACTCAATAAATCATCTGAAGGACTTATATAATGTTTAACATGTTATGAAAAGAAGGTTATCCATGTTGAAGGATCACACAAAACCTAAAGTAGTATAAAATAGAAAAAATGTGTGGGGCATATGCATTAAATGTTAGAATAATGACTGAAAAAAGATGAGGGACTTATACATAGATGGATATGATCATATTCAAGTTATTTACCCCACTAATCGAGATCATGATAAAGGACTAAGACATGTCACCCAAGTCCTATGACACTATATTGATGTGTCACTATGATTATACAATGTCCCAAGGACATGTAAATTAAATCATGTGATTCCCTCCAGGTATGTCACTCAAGTCTTATAAAAATCTTTAGGCTTTCCAATCTAGTCTTTTGAATTCCTACCGGCATTCCAATCAGATTTTTTGATGCCTCAAAGACATGTCTCCAAAGTTTTCCAGTAGCACCAGGACATGTCAGCTAGGTATCACAATATCCTCCAAACAAATTATTTAGGTATTGTAATTTCCTTTAGACAAGTCATATAGGTCTTGTGATTTCATCGAGATAAGTCATCCAGATCATGTGACATCCTCTAGGCATTTCAGCCTCAATCATGCAACACCCTCCAGACATGTCAGATTTAATCTTGCGATGACCTTTGGAAAAGTCATTCGAGTCTTGGAAAGTCCTCCGAGATTTCTAGTCAGATCATGTGATAGCCTCACAGACATGACACTGAGGTCTTAAAAATACATCTAGGAACATCACCTAAGTCTTGTGTCACCCCCCATACATGTCAGAATTGATCATAGGATGTATTATAGACATGATATCTTGATCATATGATTTCCCTTGTAAAGGTAAACTAGATCATGTGGTTGTATTTGAAAATTTATGATAGGAAACTAGGGAATGTCAGGACATCCTTAGAAAATCCAGGCAGACAACGAGGATCAATTTGGTAGATAATCAGTACATCTCAAAATGATAACTAAGATATTTCTTGCAGATAAATAGGATATTTCAAGAAAATATACCAAGACATGATTGCTTTTTCTTATGTCTATATTTGGGTAAACCTCCAACTGAACAATGAGAACTATGATTCCTTCCATAACATAGATACATAGGATGTGTTTCCAATGCTAAATATCTAATGGGAATTTACCTTAGTGTAAGCCCCTCTATGTCTATAACATTTCAACCATCAGGACCTAATCTATCCCATGGGATTATCATTCTTCATCACCCAGTAGTGGATTGAATAGAAAAATGAATATGATGACTATGATTCCTACCATAAACAAGATACGTAGGATTCCATTCTATGGCCTATTCTATAATGGGAATTTGACTCAGTGTAATCCCATAAATGTTTCTGACATTCCAACCATTGAGACCCAATATCTTCTATGGTCTTATCATTATTCCTCATCCACCCGTGGATTGAGAAGTCAACCAAACCGTGATAACTCTAATTACATCTATAAACTGGATTTGTAGGAGGCCTTTCTAATTCATGATATCTAATGGTAATTTATCTTAGAGTAATCTACTCCATGTCTCGGACATTCAAACCATCAAGATCCATTCTCTCTCAAGGTTTTATCA
Source organism: Viscum album (assembly GCA_963277665.1). NCBI lineage: Eukaryota > Viridiplantae > Streptophyta > Magnoliopsida > Santalales > Viscaceae > Viscum > Viscum album. The sequence goes on from OY728156.1 coordinate 1,378,442,669, forward strand.
TTCTTCCCCATCCACCAATGGATTGAGGAGTCAAATGAACTATGATAACTCCAATTCCTTCCATAAATGTGATACACAGGATTCCTTGATAATACATGATCTCCAATGGTCATTTACCTCAATGTAACCCCCTCCATTTTTCTAAAATTCCAACCATTAGGACTCAATGTCTCCGATGGGCTTATCATTCTTCCTCCTCCACCACTAGATTGATAAAGATATTTAACTATGAGAACTATGATTCTTTCTATGACTAGATTAAGTAGTAATCCTTAATCATGCCTGATTTATATATAAAACATCACATACAGGTCTCTCGGGTGTGTAAATCCCACATCCACATGTAGGGATATTGATTACACTGTATCCCTTGTTTCTCATACTGATCATGGATAACAAAGACTTAAGGTATTTACAAATGATCATATCATTTTCACAATAAGTCTTTACCATCCAGGGAAACCATAGTGTGTAATACCAATTCATTGGGGTGATATGATAGTCCCCATTCAAGGGAATCCACCACGGGGAATGTTCTAAGGGCCTGACCAAACTATGATGACTTTTATTCCTACTAAAATCAGGATACATTGGATGCCTTCCTAAGCCTCAATCCCAACACCTGGTGGTTGAGTTCCCTCATATACGTCCTTTTTGGATGATGTTAAACAACACATGTTCAATTAACTAAGTGGGTTTCAATTACTATTATAAAAATTATACATAAGACACCTCATAAAGGATTAATCCCACCATCGAGATATTAATCGCCTCCCTGGATGGTACTAAACTCTTGAGTGCCTAGTTATATGGCTTCAAAATATAAGAACCTACCCATTAATGAGAAATGGATAAATAAGATTGGATATATACATATAGAATCATTAATACACCCCTTTATATATAGAAGGCGTCAACACCTGATCATTTTTTAGGGTAATCAGTCACATATCGGGATTAAGAGGAGATTCAAGAACATATCATAAATCTATAGGAGAGTCCTGAAGTAGAAAAAAACTCCCCGAAAATGTTTTTGATTAGAGAGAAATCACGTCCTATTATCCAATGTGAGTTCCGAAATTTCATTGGGTATGAATCCCCAATTAACCACCTTCCATTGGAAAGCACGTCGATACTCAGTTAGGAATGTTGTAACGTTTGGGTGTTTTTATGGAAGTAAAACATGGAAAACTGGCATAATGAATTATGTAACACATTAAACCACCTAAAAATACATCATCATGAATCTCTAAAAGACACACTACTTCCCTCAAATAAAAAATGGTAAAACTTATGTGAAATCATTTGACAGTGTCATTTCTTTCACAAGTTAAAAAGGATAGACTTCCCAGTTCTCATTAGACCATTTTCTCCATTCCATGTGTGTGCTATTTCCAGCAAAACACCATCATAACCTGACCAATTAAATTTTTTTTGAAAGATATATAACTATTCTAATAAATAATTATTTATTGATCAATTCTTAGTAAATATGCACTCAATGTTTTTGTAAATTCATTTTATTCATCGAGCATATCTTTGTTGTAAAAATGGTTTTTATTTCTTTTTGTGAGAAAATATTATAATTAATTTAAATAAAATTTTTAAAATTTATTTAAAAAAGGTAAATTATTTTTTGAAATCAATATATCAAAATTACATTCAGGTGTATGTTTTTGAATTTTCTGAGAAGTTTCATTTTCCATGAATAGTGAAAAATACTAATTTTTTAAAAAACTGTATTATATGTTAAAGTATATATAAATTAGAATTCTGATTTTAGATTAGTTTTAAAATTTATCAAGTTAATTTTTGATTTAAAATAATCCAATTTATTTTTTAAAATGAATTTTATACTTGAATTTAGTAGAAAAATATTTTATACTTAAGGCATTTTTTAAGAAAAACGGGTTTTTATCGCATTTTTTTATATTTAATTTCAAATTAAATTCTTCCACTTCTATGTTATGAATTTTTGAAAATTAATTCCATATTTATAATAATCATTTTCTAATTTTTAAATATTTTCCCATTTATTTTTGGTTAATATGAATATTATACTTATTAATTTTTATTACAATGATAAATGGTAAATCAACTATTTAAAGTTGAAAATAAAATGATTAGAACCAATAAATGGAAATAAGACATGACTTAATTTTATATATGAGTAAATTTCATACATTATAATAAATTATTCGATTATATCCCATTTTTTACATTTGTATGTGATTCTTACCTTTATAATATTTTATGTATAAAAAGTAAAAAATGTCACACTTCTATATTTAATAACACTAATATTTTTTATATGGGGATAAATAAAATAAATTTTAAGTTAAAAGTATTAAATTTAACTAATTTTTTTTTATTTTCATCCTGGTAATATATTTTTAATTTTTAGTTAATAAATAATTACATTAAATGCCTACATATTGCTAATATAGTAATTATTCAATTAATTCAAAAATAAAATAGTTGATATTAAAATATTAAAAGTAGAAACATTTGGAATAATAAATATTATACAAAAAAATTCATGATAAATATATCATTTTTTGTATGTTTTAAATTTTTTTATTCAAATTTTATTTTTTATCAGTATGTTATTAATGTCAAAGTAAATAAATAGTTATAAAATTTTCATTTTTGTTATTTCATGAAAGAAATATTTTATTAAATGAATTCAAAAAAACCTATCTTCATAAATGTGATTAGGATATGTCTCAAAATATCAATAATTTTCCATTTATGGGACTTATTCCTTTTATATTAACTATTATTACCCTCAAAGAGTAAAAAACGCATATTGTCACAGTATGTGTGATATGTGTTAATATGGGTTAAAACCAAAAGATAGGGGGAAAAATTTTATAGAAACATGTAAATATTTTTGAGTGTATTTCAACTCATAGACATATTATTTTATAGTATTATCAATTTGGGTCCATTTTTTAATAATAATTAATTTATCTTTATATATTATTTGAAGAATGTCAAAAACTGCCCATCCCCCCCCCCCCCACCTTATAAAAGTGAGCCTCTTCTTCTCATTTTATCACACCTCAAGACCTATTTTCATAAAAAAATACCTATAATAATAACTTAATAAAATCTCTAACCACATTATATAGGACTTATTTTGGGTATAATACCAACTATAGAGGTCTTAAGGTTTAAAGAAAAAGTGGTCGCCTAAAGAAGAGGTATAATTCTTAATTGAGCATTTTCATTTTATTTCTTCTTCCACCTATGTAAAGTAGTCTCCAAACATTATAAAATAATAAAATAAGTATTTTAAATTTAATAGGATGTTATTATGTTATTTTAATAACCTACATCCATCTCCAACCATCAAAAAGGGGAAAGGAATCTATCATTCATATCTATGGAGGACTATCGCCTCACAAATTGATGTAATTCATTTTCTATCACCTCATCTCTTAGATGGTTATAAAAATGGAATTACGTTTCATGTATTATATTCATTACATATTAATAATTCATAAAATATAATATGTCACTTAATTTATTACCTTTCCATTCACTGAAAAATGATAATGTCATTCGTGTATATGTGTGGACTACCACCACTATGAAGCGATGTGATTCGTTTTTTTTATCACCAAATCACATCGTTGATATATATAATTATTTTTAAAGAATTAAAATGATATTTATTATATTATTATAATTATGGATAGTTAAAATAACACTTACCTTCTTTCCATAATTATCTTTTAAAAATGAAAATTCTAGTGGTACGTATATATGCCCTACCATCTCCATGATTGTATCATAGATAATTTTTCATAACTATCATTCATGATTGGTATATAAAGTGAAATTTATGTATAAAAATGCTTATTATTGCATTATTAATATTTTTAGGATGATAGAATAATGACTACTTTAACCATATTCAACGTACTGAAGTTATTTTGGACACTTGAGCTAAATATCATTAAAACATAAAATGTGAACTTAATTGTTTATGAAAATATATATAACATTGTGATAAGTGAAATAAATAGAATAATAAACCTGAAAAGTTCTGTAGATAAATAAAATCATTAAAATAGGTTTATTATTCAGGAAGATAAGGAATTCACATGATGATTTGCGAATGAGGTAAGGGACTTTCTTTTAAAAATCATCTTTTAATGTTTCCCTTAAAACTCACTTTTTCTTCCATGTACATATTTTTTAAAATTATTTCATAGTTCTATTTATATATAAATAAATTAATTAGAAAATAAATTTTATTCCTTTTTTTCATTCTTTCAATTATTTTCAAAATGAATATTTTTACAAATAAATTTATGGTCTTTACAAAATGATGAATGTAATGTTCTATATTAACATATATGACAACAAATACTTTTCTAGATGACATAATAAATATTTTATTTTTGCAGTCCTTTAAAATAATTACGGTTTTAATAAAATAATTGCATTCCTTCCCAATGTTAAAGATATTTGAAAAAATTATTTTTTAATGTAATCAATATTTCAATATCCAAACAGATTTCTTATCGATCAAAAGAATAATTTCATGCGTCTAATGTCGAATATTACAAGATTTTTATGTGCTGTGATTAGGTTATGGTTATTCGGAATTGTAATAGTTATAGGTGGATTCATTATAAACTAAGCATGTGTGGTTATGTTCTAAACTATATATGGGTTGTTCGGTGATAAACCAAGTATGGTTTAATTCATTATTTCCCTCAAATTCATTAGGTATGGAATTCAACAATATTTTTATTCCATTTGTATGTGTGATATGGAATTGATGTCCCAAGTAACCTACATGTTTTATTTATTATTTATTACAAACCTAGTCTTTATTTAACATTAATAATTTATTTATTACATAAGATTACACTTAATAAAAACTATAAGCTATATAAATCTAGTGTATTTGGGAATTAGGTACATTACACAATAATTTAAACCAGTAAAAACATCATATTTGTTGAAAACTTCTTTAACATTCTGAAACTTAAAACTATATGGGATAACCTAGGGATATAAATACAAAAAGGGTGAGATATAAATCTCAATAAGATAATAAAAATGGAATATGGTATTACATGTCATACAATAGACATATCAATGGGGAAGAAGGAATATTAATAATAAGTCATGATATAGCATGATAATCATATCATGATAAATGGGGAAAAAATTTAAAATACTACATCATAAACTTTGGGCATGGTTAACTACCAATACATAATTATGGGAAAGTTCCCATAATTTAATAAGGTTCACTCTCTATTCCAACATGATTTCTTGTGACAATAAAAATTACCTAATGCATTTGAATGCTGTATAATTTTTTTGCACATATTACTTTCATGTAATTATTATGCTTAAGTGTGCCACATATATTATAAAACAAGGATTAATTCATCTCCATAATCTATTCCAATATCAGGTAGTGTGAATAAATACAATTAAGTCCCAAGTAAAAAAGTATAAGTTTATAAAGTTGAATACCCTTGATATGAAATGGGTATGGTATTCACTATACAATTGTCTTGGCATGGAAAATCGTGGTGAAATATCAACAGCATAACAAAGTCACATAAAAATTCATAAAATGGGTTGATGAGAGAGAAATGGGTATCCAATAATTTCAACATAAAATGGGAAGTAATAGGTACTTGAAAATACATATATCAATATTAGTAATTAGATATAGAAGGAATAATATAATAAAGAAAATTGAATAAACAAGATAAAGTGAGGATCTCTTACTTGAGTGTGTGCCTCCAATTTCTTGGGAGGAGATTCATGGGAGATTTGGGAATCCTTGGTAAGACTATATAGAGGGTATTTTAGAGTAAGTGTGTGTTTAAATATTTTTTAGTGAATATATAGGGGATTTTGGGTGGGTTTGTACAGGAAAGGAGTGAGGGTTTATTTATTATTTTTCATACATGGGTTTTGGAATCTATATAATAAAATAAACAAAACCACAAACATTCCCATGTTTTTTTTATCTTGGTTTCATCCAAATGGGATTGGGTATAATTATTTTATATGTCCAAATGATGAAATTAATAAAACATAATTCACTTCCTTATGTGGAGGTGATTCATACTCTTAAAAAATGATTCTCAAACCATAAAATATATTAATGGTTTTGGAAGATTCATAATAGATTTTTAAAATTAATAAAATAAACATAAAACCATAGTATTTTAAAAGGAAAAAATATATATGGTCATGGATACCATTTATTGTAATTGATACATCAATTTTGGGTCATTTAGATTTCATAATACAGAAATATATTTATACGGTAATTAATTTTTAAACAAAAATTAAAATTTATTAGAAAATTATGAAAAATTTATAATTGGATAATTTTAAAATTATATTTCCAAAAATTATAATAATTTTATCTAAATAATGTTTTAAATATGTGAATTTGAACTTTTAAAATAAAATCTGCATTTATTAAAAAAATGGTTTTCTAATAATAACAGTTTTCGAACTCTTATAAAAATTACATTTTACTTTATAAAAAAATATATAATATTTATAATTAATTAAAATTATATAATAATAATAAATAGTTTTTATTTTAAAAATATATAATTCCTTAGAATAAATTATTTAATTGAATTTGAATATCAACAAAAAATATTGTTTGTGTTTTTTGTATCAAAATAAAAATCAATTATAAAGTAACAATAATAGCATGAAAATATATAAATTAATCCATAAAAAATAATTTACATAATCATATTTATATGATATCAATACATATCCCTTTAATACACTAAAAAATTCCCTAAGAGTAATGTGTACGATGGTGATACTTTCATAGGGTGGTTTGGTGTACATGGTTTGGGCCATGATCTCAATGAGTTTTAACCTCTCCCATAAACGTTTTCAATCATGATTAAGTATAGGATATCAGATTGGGCTTGTAAAATATTAAATCCTATAGATTCTATATCCCTTGGAAGCTCTGATGAATGGGCTTCATAGGGCATGACCTTACTGGTTGAGGACATCACTTCCTTTTTCTGTGTCAACTAGATTTTTTAAAACCCTATATTTATACTAATCATATGATCAATGTTAAATTGATATATTTTCAATTAAAATGAATCCTAATGGTAATTTAAATAAAAAATTATATAATAAAACCAAAGTATTTCATGTGTTTTATATAACCATATTACATAATAAGACATTTAATTAAACCGTAAGGGAAATTTTATTTATAATAGTTCGATTCATTACAATCTTTAGCCCTTCAGAAATTTTACCCTTGAAATTTTATTTTACCAAAATAATAAAGATAATAGTAACATTTTTTCATAAACTCATACAGATCCCACATCTCTTCTTTGGACTTGTAGTTTCTCCATATCACTTTGACTATGTGAATTTTCTTATTTCATAGAACTTTGTCTCTACAATCTAAGATCATTACTGACTGCAATTAATAGGAAAGATCATTCTCTAATGGTACCACCTCTGGATTGAGTACATGTGAGGGGTTTGGTATGTAATTCCTTATGAGTGATACCTGGAATACATCATGTACTTGAGATAGGTTGGGAGGGAGTTCTAGTTGATATCTCATTGCTCTGATGCGGTCAAGGGATGCACAGGGGATAATGTATCTTGTACTAAGATTTCCCTTTTTCCCAAATCTCATCGCTTTCATCATGGAGATATGTAGAGGAAAATAAATTCTCTAATATCAACTCTAGGTCTCGTTGATGATTATCATCATAGAACTTATTTCTACTATGAGAAACCTTGATGTGCTATAGAATGGTCTTAACCTTTTCCACCATTTATTTGGCTATTTCAGTACCTATCTATTTTTGTTCCCAAAATTCATCCCAGAATGCATGTGTTCTAGACCTCTTACCATAAAATTACTACATAGGGATCCATTTGGATCGTTAAGTGGAAACTGTTTTTGTAAGAGAACTTGACTACAGGCAGATGTTGGTATCATCCACTTTTGAAGTCAATTGATCATGTTATCAACATATCCTCAAATGTATGGATAGTCCCCATATATTGGCCATCATTTTGAGATTGATAATCCCTGATGAAGTTCAAATCAGTATTCAGAGTCTATTAGAGACTCTTCTAGATATTAGAGGTAAATCTTAGATCTTTATCAAATATAATTGATAGTGGTAATCGATGCAGCCTTGCCACTTCTATGATGTATATTCATTCAAGTTGATCCAGTCAGAAATAGTCTCAAATTGAAATGAGGTTCTTTATATTTTTATGATGATCCAAAATAAACACATATAACATTTTTCCCTATTTATGTATTTGGAAGACCAGTGACAAAGTCAATGGTGATTTTTTCCCATTTCCATTTAGGTATGGGTAATGGTAGCAACATCCCCTTAGATTTTTCCTTTTTATCATTCGCATTCTAACAAAAAATAAATCTTGATTTATTTTTCTTGATATCCTTCTATATATTGTCCCACCAATAATGTTATCATATATTTTGATACATATTTATTCTTCTTTGGTGTATGGAGAGGTTTGAGTTATGTGCATAATCTGATATCTTCTTCTTAACTATGGATTTGATGGTAACCATAGTCTTTATAAAAATATCACAACTCTTTCTTCATTAACATTGAATTTTGAGGATATACCTTTCTTTATGGCTTAAAATTTCTTCTAAAATCTCACATCATCTCTCTGAGTATCCTTTATATTTTTAAGAAGGTATGGTTGAGTAATAATTTTTGAATGGATTAATTATGTTACTTCCATTAATATTCTCATTTCCATCATTTTCAAATCTATGAAGATCAGATAACTCTCAATTCTCATCAATGATATAATTGATGGATTATTTTTTACTAAGAGAATCAAACTCTTTTTCAATTTACCAATATGGTAGTGGATTGAGATGTAATAGTCCTTGATCATCTATAACCATCACTGTTAGCTCATATTCATCTATTTTTGTGTGAATATATACTTTAGGATTTTGTTATCTATATATATTTCACACTTCACCCCAAGGATATAATCCTGCATTTTTTCAATGAAAATATTATAACAGCCAAATCTAAATAATGTGTTGGGTAGTTCTATTCATGAACATTCAAATACCTTGAATCATAGGCTATGAATTTGTAATTCCGCATTAACACATATCCCAATCACTTCTTTGAATAATTGTTGAATATCATGAAAAGTTATCCACTTTTCGGTAGTGTGAGCACAAGGGCAGTGATAAACCTCCTTTTAATCTCCTTGAAGGTCTCTTCACATTCATCATGCCATGAAAACTTGACTCCCTTCTCAGTTAACTTGGTAAGATAATTTTACAATCATGACATATTTCTCGAAAATTGATGATAATACCCATCTAATCCAAGAAAACTACATATATTTTTCATAGATGTTGGCCTCGCACATTTTTCAATTTCTTCTATCTTTAAAGGGTCTATAGATATCCCATTTCTTGTCATGATATTCCTCAATAATGAGACCTCCTTCAACTATAACCCACATTTGTTGAACATGGAATAAAGATTATTATTTTATAAGGCATTTAAAATAATTCTCAGTTGATCCTCATTCTCCTCCATATTTTTGAAGATTATTATAATATCATCTATAAAGGCTACCAAATATTTTTTGAAGTAACCTTTGAGGAATATACTCAACAAGTCTATGAATATTTTTTGAGCATTAGTGAGACCAAATGGAATTACTATGAACTCATAGTTCATGTACCTTATACGGAAAGTAGTCTTGGGGATATCCTCTATCTTTCAACCTAACTTGATAATATCTTGACCACATATCCACATTTAATAAGTATTATGATACACGTAGCTGATCGAGAAATTTATAATCTATGGTATATGATACTTGTTCTTAATAATGTTCTTGTTGATCTCATGATAATCAATGTAAAGGCACATTTAACCATCTTTCTTTTCAAAGAATAGGACTACTATGACCCATGGTAAAGCACTTGGGCGTATGAACCCTTTATCATGATTCTTCTATTTTTGTTTCTTTAGCTTCTCAAGTTACACAATGGTCATTCTATATAGAGTCTCAGATAATGGTAACAACCTAGGTATAAGATCGATTGAAAATTCAACCTCCCAACTAAGAGGAAGACTAGGAAATTCTTTAGGAAACACATCAGCGTATTTCCTCACAATAAATTTTTATTTGATAATCATTCTTTCCATAGAATCAATCATCTAATATAGATACACTTTCTCATAGGTAAAAATATCCATTATTGAGATGTTATTTTTATTTACAATTTCTCCTCCTCTTTTCACTGGTATCAAATCGAGTGTGATTCAAAATACAAAGAGTGATTTACTTCTCATGATAATTTATGTTGGATAAATATAGTGAAAGCCAATACATACCTATAATTTCCTCAAATTACACCAACGGGAGTTTGACAAGGTTCATTGGGAAGTTCATCCCACAAATTCTGATAGGGGTGATTTATATACTTGGGATGTAATAATTACACCATTTTTCATTTTCACCAACTTCTACGGTTTTTGGTGGTGTTTGAATAGTTCTACTAAATTTTCATGACATGAAATAAGGTGTAGAGTTGGAATAAAAAGTTATGTTCAATATTATTGAATGAATAACTAGAGTACCTATCACAACCTCATTGTCATGATCCAACCTAGAGGTTGTGATGGAAAAATCTGACCCTTGTTGCATTTGAGGATACTGGTTGCCTCTAAAAACCCTTGTCTTAGGGGATTGATTTTCTGAGTAACCTAGTTATTTTTAGTTAAAAAAAGAATAATGCATTGAGGGTTGATTGGATCATTTCTTTCCTTTATCATGTCGGTGGGTTTCTCCTATCAGAAATCACTTTATAGGATCCCTCCCTTCCCTCACCTAAATAATTTCCTCACCCCTTAGACAATTTCCAGCGTTCTTCATTCCATACCATTGACAAGTGGGATGTTGAAATTTCATAGAACCATTATATTTCTCCATTGGACCACCATATTTAAACTCCGCATTCTAATTCTTATCCCCATTATACCCTTGAGATTCATATTTTTCTATTTTGAATTTGAGGGAATATCAGGAAATTTCATCATAGCTACCAAAGTTTTTGATCTCCATATGTTTTCATAGACTATGTTTTAGCCCACAAAATGAGAGGTTAACCTTGAATTTGGGTGTAACAATAAAGGCATAGGGATATAATTAAATCCGTGTGAATTTTTTCTTGTACACCCTAATAGATTTGTCAACTTTTTTCTCGAGGGCAAGAAAATACTTTTTTATTTTATGTCTGAGAGTGCAAGTAAAATATTTTTCAAAATGTATTTTCTTGAATTCATTCCACCCCATCGCTTAGATCTCTTTTTTAATATTCATTTTTTTATCAATGTACACTACTGACCAATATCTCCCTCCATATAGTAAACATCCAGTATACCCTTATCTTTTTTAGAACATTGAGGGATGGAGAAGATCTTCGCAATTGAGTTGACTTATTGTTCCACGATTAAGGGATCAAATGATCCATTGAAATTAATAAGACTTTATTGCATAAAGGTATCAATAAGAACTTGTTCTTTATGAGGGGGATTTGAGTTATAGTCGTGATCCAGGTTTCTAATAAAAACCTAAGACAATTGAGAGATTATGTGTATAAATTTTGCAATTCCTGCTACATTTGGGTTGGCCATCTCATTAGGGAAGTCATCACATTATCTAACACATTTATTATTTATCTAGTTCCTCCTATTTTAGGCCATTGGATAGAATAAAAGAAAAATTAGGGATGTGTATTTTAAAATATTAAATACATAAATAGGAATTTAATAGAATTAAAGCTTTAACTTATATCTTATATCTATTTCCTTAACTTATGAAATTTCTAGGCTTCAATTTATGTTATCCATGATCTATTTCATAACATAAATTATTATGGGAATGGTTTTCCTTAATAGTGGTTTATAATGATCTTATGTATTTACCACAACATATCCCTTGGGGGTGTCAAACCACGTATGTAATAAGGATCGTTTTCATGTATCAGGTTATGCAGAGTGAGGCCCAACACACCTTGTCAGAGTTGTTACCCCAAGGTACATCTGCACCAGAACCATATCTACTTTTAGTATCTAGATAGTGGTTAATTTTATTGGTGAACCAATTAATATATACTTACAAAACTTTAGTTATGTTTTCTTAAACATAGTCTCATCGCTAATGCTTTCACTAGAGTTTTCTAATCCTAATCCACAATATTACTAAACATTTCCTTTGATAACAACTATACCAACCCTACTATTTATTTTAAATTAATACATGATTTATTACCTACTATTACACTTAATACAGCCCATAATATCAATAATTATAGTTTATTTTTTAATTACATACATTACATAACAATTCAAAATAGTAAAAACATCTTCTTTATTAAAAACATCCTTAACATGATTTCACTTAAAACTAAATGGGATAATCTAGGGATAGACATAAGAAAGGGGTGAGATATAAATCCTAGTAAGGGAATAAACATGTAATATGGTAATAAATGTTATAAAATAAGAGTATCATTGGAAAATAAAAGCAACATGAATAATTAGGCATGATATAGCATGATAATCATAACAAGGGAATTGTAGAAACAACTTAGACCACTACATCATAAACATAGGTCAAGGAAAATTGCCAATAAATCATGATGAAAAATTTACAATAAAAGAATAAGGTTACCTCCCTATACCAACATGATGTCTCATGAGACTAAATAGTACCCGATGCATTAGATTTATATATAATTATGGGAACACAGATCACTTTCATTTCATTCCCATGTTGATGTGTGCCACATAGATCATAAAAAATGGGTTCATTGATCATTATATTATATTACATGATCAAATAGTGGGGAATAAATACATGTAAGTGACATGTACAAAAATTATATGCTTATGAAGTTTAATCTCGTTCATATAAAATTGGTATGGTATTCACTGCATAATTGTTTTGGCATGGAAACTCGCGGTGAAATTTTGGCATCATAACAACGTCACATAAAAATTCATAAAATGGGTTGATGAGATTGAAAGGGGTATCTAGTCATTTTAAAATGAAATGAGAAGCAATAGGGACATTAAAAAACATATTCCAACATTATTAATTATACATTGAAGGAAAAATATAATAAAGAAACTTGAATAAATAAGAGAAGGTGAGGATCCCTTACTTGAGCGTGTTCCTCCAAATGCTTTGGAGGAGCTTCTTGAGAGATTAGAGAAACATTGGGAGGTCTCTAGAGATACGAAGATGGAGTAATGAAATTATAAAATAATTTTCTTGTGAATATAAATGGGATATTGGTTGGGTTTATATTTTGAAGGGGTGTGGATTTCATTATTACTTTTTAGACATAGGTTTTTATCACTATATAATAAAATAACCAAATAAAATCCAAATGTAATCCCCACAGTTTCTTCTAAATTGGTGGTTTTTTCATTATTTAATAATACCATGGTTTGAAATTAATAAAATAATTCCCTTGATTATATGGAGGTGAGTCGTACTCTTAAATAAATGTTTTGAAATCCTTAATATATATTAATGGTTCTGGTGGTTTTATAATAGATTTATAAAATTAATAAAATAAACATAAAATCAAATTATTTTAAATTTAAAAAATATATTTGGTCTTGTATACATTTTATTGTATTTATTACAGCACTTTTTTTGAAATGATTTCATAATACATAAATTATTTTTATTCAATATTTAATGTTTACCTAAAAATTCGATTGTCGTAGAAAATAATGAAAAATTTACCGGTAGTGTATTTTAACATTATGATTCAAAAAATAATATTCATTTTATCTAAATAAATTTATAAATTTTTGAATTTTTACTTATAAATTAATATTGAGATTTGTTAAGAAATAATGGTTTTTTGATAAAAAAATTTATGGACCCTTATAAAAATTACATTTTAATTAACAAAAATTATATTATAATAAATATTTTAAAAATATTTAATAATAATATTTTATTAAAGAATTAATTATTTCAAAAACACATTAATTATTAAAAATAAATTCCTTAATTAAATTTGAATATTACCAAAAAATATTGTTTGTGTTTTATTATCTCAAAATAAAAATCATTTATAAAGTAACAATAATAGGGTGAAAATATATTCATTATTCTAGAAAAAATAATGTTCATAATTGTATTTCTAGGGTCTTGATACATATACCTTTAATTCACTAGAAAACTCCATAAGTGTAAGGTACGTGACGGTGAGACTTTTATGTGGTAGTTCGACATACATGGTTTGGGACATGATCTCGATTAGCTTGAACTTATCTTAGAAATATTTTCTCTCTTCCTTAAGTTGTAAGATATCCTCTTGGTCTTGGATAAGGTCAAATATTATAGATTCTATCTCCCTAAAAATCTCTGATAAATTTTATTCATACGGTATGATTCTACTGGTTGATGTCATCACATCCTTTTTCTTTGTCGATTGGATTTGTGAAAAACCCTATAATTATACTTATCATACAATCACTATTAAATGGATATATTATCAGTGGTGATGATTATTAATAGTCATTTAAATCCAAAACGATACCATAAAACCAAATGAGCACATGTGTTTTCTATATTCATATTATATAATAATATATTTAATTAAACAATATAAAAAAGTTTATTTCTAATATTTTGATTCCTTAAATTATTTCTATGGGTTTTATATATATATTTTTATTAATAACATTAATATAATGATATTATGCCTAAATAAATTTATATGATACTTTTTAATGGTTAATAGTATAACATTGTGAAAAAGGTATTGTGAGGTTTTCTTAATTTAAAAGAAACCATTATGGGTTTTATATTTGATTTAAGATTTATTGTGATTTTTTATAAAAACATTTTGTTAAATAAGGTGATTTATTTGGTAAGAAAATGTTTATTTGAATCCCAAATTTAATTTTGAAAAGGAAAAATTCTTATAAGTATTCATGTAATAACATGTTTCTTTTCTTATGTACCTTACTAATATTTATGTGTTCTTCCCACAATTTAAATTTTTTTCACTAGTTTGTAATGATTAATAGGGAAACAAAGAAGGTCAAGATGATAATTTTAATATGTTTCTATAAAAAAAGACATCGTTTTTAAATGTTTTGATTTATGAAAAATGGATACTAAATAGAAGTGTCTCTTTGTAATATATGGGTTTTTTATATAAAATTTATTACATAAAAATATAAAAATATAAACCTAGAATATCTTTTGGAATGAAGGAAAATAAAGACTTGTCTAAATAAACTAGAATATGTAATTTTAATGTCTATGTACTTACACATTGGTAATTTTATTGGATATGTTTCATATTTTATTCTCATAACGTATTAATAGTTATATTAAATTTTAATATTTTTCCAAAATATATCATTGTTTTTTTAGTTAAGTATTTTATTTATTATATGCCATCAAACAAACAATATGAATTTAAATACAAATATATAATAAAATATCATAGTGTTATATTGAAAATTATATCTGCGACATCATAGATACCTTACAAGAATATCTTATTATAATTTGAAGACTATATCAACTAAATTAATGTAGTGTATAAGATACCAACCCAACTCATGAAGAAGGTTATCCTCTTTACATGAATCCATCATGGGTTCCATGGACCCACACTCCTAGAATCTGATCTGAATAAACACCTTCTTTATATACAGTCTTTCAAATGAACTGAGGAAGTCCAATTTTAACCATAAATAATTAGAATATCCTCAAAAAAGGTTTACTCACATTAAATAAACATACCTTTTAGGTTTAATGTTTTAGAGAGTTTGTAAAAACTTATAACTAATAAAGCTCATGTATTTATTATCAAATGTAAGGTTTTGAAACTATATAAGAAACTATATAATTCATAATAAGAATTAAATAACTTCCAAAAAATTCCCACATAAGTTATCCAATTAATAATATCATGTTTACTACCTTACTTCATAGTCTAGGTAAGACGAAACATGATAAGGGGAAAAATAAAAAACTTAGTAAGGGAAAACATACAATTAATGTAATCATGGAATAAACATGGAATAAATATCATTGAAAGAATAAGTAATCATCATAATTCCACTATCTACAGAAATAGAGAGAATAACATATCCATGGATATAAATCAAAATAAATAAATCACTTGGATAAAAAAATGAATTTTTAGTGATGGAATACATAATACTATAAAATTTAATCTTATAGGAAATGACTCAACCAAACCATCATTATTGTATTCTAAGACACAGACAAGACATCATTGGTTTCTTCAAGTACATAGTCAAGACATCTTACTAAATTTGTTGGGAACACATTGAATCTAAAAACAAGTTGGTCTCATGATACCTAATTCTACATTGTGGGGATATATAACATCGGCCCCCACCCATCACTTTATTAAGATCAATTTATTTATCATATGAGATAATGAGTAAACAATACATAAAAATGTTTTATATTAATAAAATGTATTGGAGTAACAAAATTAATTTTTTTAATTATTTTATCCATATAAATAAAAATGATAACCTGATCACAACACATTCAAATAAACTACGTGGATGGTTAAAAATATATAATAAACTTACCTCGGAAATCAATAAATATTTTTATCCGAATAACAAATATATGACTTTTTAATAGTTTATCAATTAATAAATAAAGTAGATTTCCATGTAAGAATCCCTCAAAATAACACCGCATAGAGTACGGGGTATATATTTAAGTAAATAATATACCAAATAAAATTAAGTATAGAATATATTTGATTTCCCTTCAATCAATTACAAGGAAAATAAGGTATTCATAGAATAAAGGAATTGGAATAAAAAATATTCTAACAGCATAGGATGATTTTTCAATACAAAGAAAGTGATAAATTTATAATTTTTTTCCTCCATAAGAAAATAGTATGACAGTATTTATAAATTAATCCATGGATAATATATACGACACAAAAATGAATCATTTTTTGAAATCAAATTATATCTCAATGGATCAAATTTGAGCTGTTAAAACCCATATAGTAATGGTAATGTAAGAATCAGAAGAACATGATAGGGATACCATAAAACTCAAATATAATAAAATGAATAATATAAATTAAAATTTAGTGAAATAGGGTATTTATTACACCATAAAATATAAAATTGTTGTATGACAAGAAATGTTTCATAATAAATATAAATTGAGACTAATAAACCCATTTTAAGAAACATAGTATTTGATGTAAGAATTATTTGATAATGAGGTTATAAGGAGAAATTATAACAACCTATAAAATAATTAGTAGATAAAATAAAAAAAATTATTAGGTATAATAAATCAAAATTGGAATAATATTGTTTAATAAAAAATTTTGTAACTCTTTGGAAGAAAATCGAGTTAGTACAAACCATTATCGATTTTGTAAACATTGATTCAAAACCCGATGAAAGAAATAACATGGAAGAGAAAATTGAATATAATAAAATATAATAAATTCATGAAAAAAAATATTAATGGTTTATAGGATACACCATTTCAATGAAAACACGGTGTAAAATAAGAAATATGTCTCAAGGGGTGAAAATATGAGGTAAAAAACTCTTACCTTGTATTCCCACTTTTTCGAATGCACTATAACCTCATGTATAAAAAACATAAATATGTAAATTACTTATTTAATAACCTTATTCATAAATATTATATTTTTTAACCTTAATTTATACTTATTATCTACATATATATTAGTTAATTACTTTTTATTTTTAATACTGGGTGTCAGTAATCTTGATTGTTTTGATCTAGTTTCAAATTGGAGGTACAGTTATTTATAATTTAAAAAAATTAGTAATGAATATATCAAAAATTTACATTAATCTTTGATTTATAATTATTTATAATGTTAAAATTTTACTATATGATTGTTTTGGTTATGATCCTTAAATATGAATTTGACGATGAGCATGTTCTCGCGATTCCTTGCGAACAAATTGTGGATTCCTAAATGATGAGTTAACTTTTTGTGATACTATTATATAAAATAAATTCATTATTTACCTGTTTTTATCATAAATTACTGGAAATTAAATTCTCATAGACATCTATGATATTGATTTATAGCATTTTTCATGTAGGTGGTTAAACCAACCCAAACTATAACATACTATAATTAATGTATGATTATGAAATGATTTATTTGTAGTATAATTATAAAAGAAGAATAATGAGATTATATAGTTTTTATTAGTGTGATATAACAAGATTTTAAATAATCATAATTTTAATAAAGTATATACAAAGTTATCACATAGTATTCAGAAATCATTTTTTCCCATCAATTACTTTTGGATGATTAAATTTACCGTAGTTGTTTATTTATCATGTTATTAATAGGATGTCCAATTTTTCTTACCGAAAACATAATAATTTCATAAAAATATTATTTATCCCTTAAAACTATTCTCATGACCATCCATGAAAGAAGTTTTTTCAAATAAAAAAAGAAAGAAATCATTCAATAGAGGTGGTATTCCACACGTACACAAGGTTGATGATTATATTTTCCATAGAATGATATAAATACATAAAATGATTTATTAATTATGAATTAGAATAAATTATAAATAGAATAATTATTTTTAAATATCAACATTAATACCATTTGTTTATGGTGGTTAAGAAAAATATGATACATCATTCATGGAGGTGATACTCCGAATATTCACATGATGACATTTTAATTTTACAATGAATTAGAAAGACTAAAGGAAAATATTAATTTTTAACTTTAGAATAATAAATATATTTTATTTAAAATATTTATTCGTCAAATATATCATTATAACTATCTATTAGGAGCAGTTATGAAAAAAATGGAAGATGTCGATTCATGGAAACAATAGTATGAACTTACAAACTATCAATGTTACATTGTTATTAATAGTTAGTTGAAATGAATATACAAATAGTTTTCCTTTAATATAATAAAATAATTTCATATTAATTAAAAAAATTAATTATTTTGAGGTTTTTAGAAATATTTTGTAAGAGGATGATTAATAAAATATTATTAAGAAGGAGGTAAAACTTACGTCAAGAGATTGATTTTTCGCTTAGAAATATCCTTGGAAACAGAGACCTTATGATAACTAATGATGGCCATCGGCCTAATTATGTGGGATAGTTTTATAGGATGAAAAAATATAATAGTTCTAGAAATAAATTTAAAATAATGGGTGTGGAATGAAAGTGTTCATGTATCCACATTTTTAGTGTAATAAAGTGGAATTTTTACATATATTCGTGACTTAATGATAAATACATTTCATTTTTTAGTGGAAGTTTCCTCCTAAAATGAACAATAATGAGGGGGATGGAAGTATTTTTTTTGAAATATTTCACCCAAAAAATTAATGGATAATATTTTGAATTATTTAGGAAGTTTTCCTTTAATTTATATTTTTACCGCAATTTTCCTCAACCATGGTAACTAAATTTTGACCCACTATGACTTATTTTTATGGAAAAAATTTAAATTGTAATTATTAAATAATCAGATTATTTTAACTTTAAATATGAAAACAGTTTATCATTGAAATTTTCTTATGGTTTTAATTGAAAATTTAAAATAAACACACACAAGGAATAAAAATAATTTTTAAGAAAAGTCTGTTTTTAAGATTAAAATTTATGTATAGGATAAAAGTATCAATGTTTTTTAATTTCAAAAAATAAATTGGCTTATTATATAATTTTTTTATTTAAAACCCTTTACGAGATCTAATTTTGTTAAAATAATGTTTAAATAAATTTAATTGCCAAAAATATTTTTTTTATTTTAATTAAGCTATTAATTTTTTTCTATAAGGATAATCATGTTTTTTTTAATTTAAAAAAACATATTCAAAATTATTATCATTATTTTGTAGACACATTTTTATTCATATAAATTTTTTTATATAATTCTATGTACTGATTATATAGTGATAAAGTAATAAAAGTCACTATGTTGGAAAAAAACTGTATTTTTTTACTATTGATGTGGATGTCATAACTCAGATACATTGATGCATTTCTTAAACCTATGACTCCATATGTTCTTAGAAAAGTGAGATATATCAGGTGCATCTTAATTATTATTTAATAAATTAATAATTCATGGAAATATCTGTCCCTTATATCTTTATAGAAGTTGATATCGCATCCCTTTGATTGGAATGGAACTATTGAACTAAAATCTAGGGGCGCGATGTATTGATAAGTTCCGTAAAGATAGTTAAAGAAAAATTAATCTTGAATATAGGTTAATGACATCAGTGTGAAGCCTTCTTGATGATAAATCAAAACAAAATGATTTTATTTCATATTAGGCATTTGTATTTATTTTTCATCATTTGAACATTAATATATTTATCTATGGGTGACATGAAGTGTTCTACATATTGATATTGGAATTTAACAAATACTACCTAATTCCACTAAATAAAATACATAGATAGTCATACACACACATATTATTTCCATTATTTTTGGTTAATTTCTATTTGAATATAAAAATTGGAAGGAAAATATTATTCTCAAAAGAGCACATGATAATTTTATTCAGGATTTATATATGCCATATTTTGAGCCTCTATTTTATGTGAGTTAAATATCAAATAAAAATTTAATTTCAAGGTTGAATATAATTTTTTTTTATTTATGAATTGAGTAACAATTATTTTTGAAGATTTTATAAATGTTGAGGAAGGTTTATAGGTTGAATCACATTCCTGGTAAAATAAATTACAAATTTAATATTTTTTACATAAATATTAATTAATTTATTGATATTTATATTACCTGTGAGAAATGATCATGTAATAATAATAATAATAATATAATTATAATTTTATAAGTTATTTTTCTAGGTATGAGACTAGAAAAAGGCCCATGTGCAGTTTTTAATCCTCTAACCCCATCTCTTTATATATCTGATTATATCATTTAGGTAAATCTCTTGAAATCATTTTTTTGTATACAATAATTTCCATTATATAGAGAATTATATCCATGAACAAAATACCTAGATATATTTTTCAGTATAAAGAATGAGAGAACAGTAATCAATCCTTTAATTCGGGAGGATAGTGTTGGGATCAATGGTGATTGATCAAGATGATCGATAACACTATGATAACACCTAAAGGACCAACAACAACACTTAGAGACCAATGAGAACATGCATATTTCCACTTAAATAATTCTACTTTAGATTCTCTTGACACAAAGATAATACAACATGAAAAAAATTCATCGATCAACACCTACATTGATGAATGTACTCATGAACAGGGTATTTTTTTATTATGTTAATTATAAATTTAATGTGAATGATCCCCTCTCTTGGTTCATAGATTCAATAATTATATTCATTAAGATATAATTATGAGAAAATTCATTATTAATTATTTTATTATGATTTATTCATTGGATTTAACAAAAAATTATCATTGGGAATTGAAGTGACTGAACTCTGTTTCACCTAGAAAATTCAATTAGAATCAATGAAGTCACATTCAAATCTATAATTTTTTGATTTTTGATTTATTTATAAATTTTATGTTAGTTTTTCATGCATGATATATGTATTATCTAATATTAAACTCAAGATACATTCTTTTGTAACCTTAATATTAAAAATGTAAAGTTAAGAAAAAATTAGAAAAATATAAAGTACCTATCTAGAGTTTCTAGTGCTTTGGTGGGATAACATAGAACCACATGGCATGTAGCTCATTGGTACATGCCATGTAGCTAGTTTGTTAGCCCCGATATTATCCTATAATTGATTTAAACATTTTTTGAAAAGAGAAATGCATAAGAAATCATTACATACTACATATTGGCTGGGACATGCTAGAACACATATTTCTAGACTTCATGGTATGTAGCTAGAATACATGATCTATAGTCCATATTCTTTCATGGTGAAATTCATGGAAACCACATGGTGAAATATGTGGCATGTATTTATTAAATGATGTATAGAGAATTATAGTTATAAAACACAGATCTTACACAGCATATAGATATTCTACATGTCATATACCTCATAAATGAACATTATGAAATAAATGTTGATCCCCTAGGAATATATCAATGACATACAATGAGAAGAATACATGAAATATTGGTGGATTGTAAAAAATGTGTATCTAGTACCTATTTTTGGGAAATAGAGAATTAATCACACCATTAAACTTAATCAACATGTTTCTATGAATCATAAATTGAATGTCCATCCCATGTGATATGTTTTTAAAGAATATTGAATGGTTAGTTAGTTTTAATGTTAAATTCAGAACTACACATCATGTATGGTCATTACAATACTTGTACACTATGTGAATTAAAGTGTTACATGACATGTAATTTAACATGTGTTAGTTTTTCATTAATTGGTAGTATATCCACTATAATTACGTAAATTTTTTGTATTCTACATGTCATGTCAGTGTACAACACTTGACCAAAAAACATGATGGGGTGTTTGAACAGATACATTCCATGTTTTCTCTAAGTGAAATTTGTGTACTTAATAAATTTTAAATAAAATTAATTCATTTAATTTTTTATATTTGTATTGGATGGGAATCTCTAGGAATGTTGGATGAATACTATTATAAATTATTTAATTAATAAGATAGTTAATTTATTAATTAGAGTAATTTATCCTAATTAAGAATTATTAAAATGAATACTAATTTTAAATGTGAGTAACTAATCATGAGCTTGAACAAGCAACATATGTGTTGTATTTTTATTTAATTTAATTTTATTACATCAATTTTAAATGTAATATAGTTTCGTTACATTAAATATGTTGGCATGTGAGTCATATCATCCACTTTAATATATAATACATGTGTTTCCTTGGTTTATCATATGCATCCCATACCCATAGTTCCCCACACATGTGTGTGTGTAAAATATGAAAAATATGGATCTATGAGGATAGGTGGTTGTTAAAACCCAAGAAGATGTAAAATCAACAAAGATGATAGAGAAGTTGATGGTGAAATTCTTCAACTTGAGCCAAACTTGACTAAATGTGATTTTATCATAGGGTCATAGCTTCAATTATTGTCCAATAAATAAATCATCTATTAGAAACCTCATGATAAAGTAACTTTATTTATTTTGTTTCAATATATTACATAGATAGTTTTATGGATTCTTTATCAAGATCACATAAATCAGTGAAACCAAATTCATTCAAGATATAATTACAATAAATGTATTATGAATTGATTTTTTATCAAAAAATGTTTAATTATTTATATAAAATCAGAATAATATTAACAATGTATGTTAAATATAAAATAAGGAAATTTACATATAATAAAAAATCACTCATGTACATATTATGTCAATAAAAACCTGCCATTACCTTATCTAAACAATGACACATAGAAAAGTGTTGGTTCACACAATAGTTGGTGGTAATTATAATTATCAAAAAATTTAAACAATGATTATTGGTAATATTAACTATACTTGTACTTAATTTAACAACCATAGTTAGTTTAATACAAATTTTGAGGCAAGTGTTGAGGAGACCAGTGTAAGGATTTTAGAAATGGGGATTCCACTCAACTGATCAAGAATCTGTAAGATAAAATTTTAAAAAATCCTATACCAAAAATCAATATTATTATTTTCATAGACATATTATGGGATATATTAAGGTAAATATGGATACCTCGAACTTGAAAGTCCACATGATAGGGCATTTCAATTCCAATGGTGAGTTTTATTAAGACTTGATAAAATAAGAGGAGTCTAAAAAGATAATTAAATTTATTTCATCTCATATTTTTTTTGTAATGAATATAAATTATTTATATCTAGTTTTATTTTGTAACAGAAAATTAAAATGGAATGTTCATTGACCATTTCATACTTATGATCTATAGTATAAAATAATTTTCTCCTCACTTTTAGTGACATCTAGGAATGGTACAGGCACGTACAAATTTTATTACATCATGAATGAAAGCTCTATATTATAGATTACCTAGTGTATAATATATGTACATAGAAGGAAATTTGGATAAGTTAATTTTCTATAAAAACACTTTGATGGTGTGTTATATATTCTGTGTTTTTTTCATCCATGTTGGCTAAACTCATAAAGTCTCAATAGAGTATTTATTATTACAAAAGGCTCAATAATATCTATAATATTTATCAATAGAGAGATATCCATGGGAATTTTTGAGGTCTTCAAGGAACTCTTAATTAATAAATAAAGATAGGGTATTCTAGTTGTGCCTCATGTAGTAATGATTATTGGCTAAATTGAGCTTCAAGATATTATAGTTTTTAAACCATATGATAAATTCAAAATAAATCTCATTATTACCTCAAATCCTCAAAGAATCTATATTTTTTTTAAATTTTAATATCAACAATATTTATAAGACTCTACTATACCTCCTAACTCTAATTCTTTATGTTAATAAGAATATGAAGCAGAAAAAAAATTTATGTACTTATGATGAAAAAAATCAAGGGCATAGAGATGACCCACAAGAATGATTCTAAGTCTAAGGAATATATGAAATACCCATTTTGGAGAAGGGTGATCAAGGGTAATGTAAGGGGGTATGATTAAATCAATTTCATTAATAAAATGTTCCACAAGAAAAAAAAATTCACCATATAAAATAATGAAGGTGAAGCTAAACGTTTGTTCGTTATTGAGTGAAATATATATGTTTTTACAAGGTTGTTATTAGATAAATATCGTGATACACAAATTTGTATTAAATTACAATAATCAGGAATATTTAGATTATTTTCATGATTTGAGGTGTATCTACAAGCTTATAATAGAGATAAACTTATTGTAGTAGCTATTGAATACTGCCACCTAATATTTCAGACTTGAATGAACATTTTTTTAAAAAAATTTATTTTATTCCATCAGTTACCAAAAAATATATATCTATATACAATCTTAAAATGGTTGAATTTATTTTAGAATTTTAGAATAAATTTTTCTACTATGACAAAGAAATAAATTGTTTTTGGTATGTAACAACAAAGTAACATTCTTTTGTGTCAGATGAAAAAAACCCATGTAATGTAAATCAATAACAAATAAAAGGGAAAAATAACATTATCTTTATTTAGGTAAAAGGATAAAAGGGCCATAGAGCATCGAGAATTGATTCAAACTTATGTGTGTAGACTATTTCCAATTGAATCTAGGGTTCAATACATTTACTTCATAACATTTACTGATGACTTTAGTTGATATATATATATTTATATTTAATTTTTTAAAATTAAAATTCATTTATTAATTCATCGAATAAAAGAACAAAGCTAAGAATCATCTTGGTATGAAGATAATGAAACACCACACAGGCTATGATGGAGAATATAGAAAACAAGAATTCAGTGATTATATTTGAATGTTTGTTATTCTATCTCAATTCACTCCCACTAATACACTACAATATAATTTTGTATGTGAAAGGAGGAACCACACCTTTATAGAAAATGGTGAGATAAATGAGGACTCATGCCAGTCTTCCATTATTCTTTTGGGGGAATTAACAATAGACAATGACACACCTAATTAACTGAGTTCCAACTATTATGGTAAATAGTATTCTATAAAAAAATTTATATGTAAGTAATCATGTGTTCTCACATATACAAGAATAAGATATAAAGAATTTTTTAAGGCCTCCCTAGGAAAAAACCTTGTACCTTGAGGCATAAAGTGTATCATTATAGGATACCATATGTAAAATAAATGTTATTTCCTATAAAATCCCTAAAATAGGAATTTAGGGGATAATATATTTCCCAACATTTCATAGAGAAATCATATCTCAAAAAATATATAGTGGGAGTGAGATATAGTTTGATGAAGTCATGGCTCATGATTAATAATAGTTGTCATGGGAAGAGATTTTTCAATGCCTCATGGAAGAGGATATTTCATAATCACAAGTACTGAATATAAGTATAAGAGAGATTTTAAAATTAGAATAATTTTTTTATTTCGTCAATTATTATGGTGACTCTTTATTGAAAGGATGTCTTATGTTTCACCAAATAATCCAAATGGAAAGAATCCGATAATTTTGAAATGGACTCCGTATAACAAAAGAAAGTCTAGATTTTGGTGGATC
Source organism: Viscum album (assembly GCA_963277665.1). NCBI lineage: Eukaryota > Viridiplantae > Streptophyta > Magnoliopsida > Santalales > Viscaceae > Viscum > Viscum album. The sequence goes on from OY728156.1 coordinate 1,378,468,957, forward strand.
ATCTAGTGGTTGTAAATATTGTGGGTTTTAAATGGGTATTCAAGAAGAAACTATACATAGATATAAAAGTTAGTATATAAATGGAATTATTGGTTATAAATGGGTTTAAAATGTGTTAAGTCATAAACTACATTGAAACCTTCTTATTAGCTTTTATGCTGAAATCCATCAGAATTATACTTACCATAGAAGCTTATAATGAATATGAGATTTATAAAATGGATGTAAAAATATATTTCATTAATTTGAATTTATAAAAACGCATATATATGGAAAATTTATGAGGGTTTATGACAAAAAAAGGTATGAAAAGTTATTCAAAATTTAGAGATCAGTTTATAGAATAAATAAATCATTTAGGTCATAGAACAATATCTTTGATAAAGAGATAAACAATTGAATTTTTTAATGAATTAATGCGAACCAAGTATATATTAGTGGAATAGTGAGTGTGAAATAATTTTCCTAATAGTTTTTTATGATGAAATATTACTTATTATAACCCATATTCTAGTCTTGTAATGTGTTAATAATTGGATGAACACATACTTATCCATGAAAGACTTAGGAGAAGCATCATATATTCTTGGGATAAATATTCATAATGATATATTCAAGTGGATTCCTGAAGTATGTCAACCTATATACACTGAAAATATACTAAAGATATTTTTTGTTTGAACATCTAAGAGTTGATTGTTTACAATGTAAAATTGAATACATCTTTGGAAGACAATGTATCCTAAAAAACATGAGAGGGGAAAAAGGTGACAAGGATCCCATACATACATGTGATTGGATCATTCATGTATTCTCTGAAATGTTCCATGATAGAGGTACCCTAATCCTTAATCATAGTAGAAATATCCCATGTTCATAATGGGTTCCACCATTCGATGATAGTTAAGTCTATCCTAAAGTACATTAGGAACAGTAAGGATATGTTTGTGATTTATGGAGAAAATAGGGAGCTAGTCATTAGGAGATATACATATGATAGTTTTCAAATAGACAATGAGGATATGAAATCCCATTGAAAATATATCTTCACTCCTATTGTAGGTGTTGTGAGATAGAATAGATTAAATAATTTAGTTGTAACTTATTCTACAGTAGATCCTGAGTATATTGTGGATTCAGATGTTTTTAAGGAATTATTTGAATATAAATCTTAATCCAAGATCATGATATGATGCATAATAGTAAATATCATTTTCAAATTATAATTAAATAATACTATAGTAGTAAATCTTACTAATGAACCATGGTTTAAAATCCTGAACCTTCTTGAGGTGATAACTTATTTAAATAGATATCAAATTATTTTTTCATTTTGTTGATATTCCATGAATGATTTTTAACTTCTCTGAACTAGTTCTCCTTCACATGATTGAGATGAGTTTCTATGTGAACTCAATCCCACCTCCTCATATGCCAGAGGCTACTGACTAACAATAAGGGTATAATAAAAGTATTGGGGAGACTACACCCTCTATAAAAGAGTAAAAATAAAAATGGTAATAAGATAATCAAATCAAATGATACAAATTAAAATTATAAAAATAAATACCAAAAAACCATTCATTTTCATAGAGAATGCCAAATTAATTGTCGTGTTGAATTTCATATAAGTAACCTACTAAAAGATAGACTAAAAAAAGGAAACCATATCCCAAACACCACATATGGTCCTATATCCAAGATCTAATCACATCGAATATAGAGACCAATCAAGCACGGGTCCCCTTTCCCTTGACCATGATTACATTCATGAATCCTTCTCTGGTACCAAATGGTTCTCAAACATGGTGTAAGTAAAACTCAATAGACTGAAACCCATGATTTCTACAAAATATTATCCACTATAATAGTGCATGAAATGGTATGATAAATAGGGTAATTAATTCATAAATTAATTTTTTATATTAAATTACTCCCCAATCCACGAGCTATGGTTTGACACTAAAGGTCAGCCAATACTTGAATCTAATTTATATTGGATGTCTCTACCTATTATATCTCATGGTCTTATTGGATTCCCATTCCATGTTCCAAATACCCATTCTTGGAATAATTTAATTATACATCTTTCCCTCAGGCATCCAGTAACCATTTATATCACCCGTATGCATCTTGTAACGATGAAATAATTGACTCTATGTGAATTATAATCCTAGAGTCTCTTACATGTTCCCAAGTTTCATGACCAAACAAAGGGAAAAATTATCAATGGAAAAAATGGGAATTACTATTATAGGAAAAATTACATGCTCAGAGGACATCATAATCTATATGAATTCTCATGCTAGAGCCGATTTGACAATTCAACAATAAAGGAAAACAAGAACCAAAGATTTTTAATTTACCAATCATTCCAAAAATGTTAACATATGGAATATTTTTTATTTAATTCAAATTACTAATTATCATTATATTTATTTAGTTATTTTATGTTCCCATTTAGAGATCAATCATTCAAAATTCCACCTTAACTAGTTTCATTCCTACTCACATGACATTGTGATAATTTTTTATTCACATATATACTAATACCAATTACCATTCACATTCCATTATATACCAATTACATCATATCATCCTGAAAATCCATAGTCATTCCAATTATTCACTATAAGATGAATGATTTTCAAATGATGTTTAAACCCATCAAATTTTATTAAATATTTTTTTCCATATAATGGAATTTCATAGAGGTTTGAGGAAGTGTTTGAGAGAATCTAGGTATTTTTCAGAGCAAATAGCTCTCGTATTTGGAGAAATGGTCTTAGGTCCATGGTAGTTTCAGGGTTAGGAGTAACCATTTAGCTTAACCATATAGCCTAGTAAGAGGTGGTTCATGCTTAAATAAACCCTTTATAGGTGTCTACACGGTTATGCGAGGACCTATAGACAAACTACTGAGGGGATCTATATGGGTTGTACATGGTTTTCCAAACCATACACCTAGACCACAGATTTAGTGTCACATAACTAGTATAGGTGTATCATTTTGAATAGGGTTTAGAAAACTATAAAGAGAAACTATGTGCCCTTTTAAATTAAGGTTGAAATGTAATTTTTCCCATTCTTCCTATTAAACTCTAACATCATTTTCTCTTCTCTTTTTTATATGGGAAAACACTCCTATAGAGCTCTACCTCCTCTCCTCTAAGTCTTTTAGTACCAACCATTGTTCGGACTCTAATTCATCTGTCATATATTGCATTTTATTTCCATCGATAATCTCTTTATTCAAATTCCTTATTTTCCATATTTATCACACTCTCATGATAGTTATTTCTATGTGAGATAATATTCCCAATTTTAAGGGAATTTTTCTATTTCGTTGATTTCTCTAATTTTATCCCGAATTAAAGGATGATAACGGATGAGGAGAGTAAATTCATGCTAAGGTAGGTGGTCTAAAATTTTTCCTTAAACAACAGTTCTTATATATCATGAATCATCATTCCACATTCCATCACATCCATTCATTTCCAAAAAACTGTAAATTTATTTAAAATAAATTTTTTTTCATGCTAGAGTTTCACCACATTCCCTTTTTATAGTTAAAGGTATCCCACCTAGATAAGTTCCACCCATTTGCGAGTACTCATTAAATTCCATACACTTATTGAATATTAATTTGGCCAAACCACCTTCTTAGTGGTGTTTTTTTCAACCAAATTTAATTGATTAATGTAATTAAATAGAAAGTGAGTGGAAAAAACCTATCATGTGTCATTATTATGAATAATGGTTATTTTCTTGATTAAAGAGAATGTTAATGACCAATAAACCATCTACGGGATTATAAAAAAAATATTGGAACTATCTATTATTTATGATACTCGGGTTTGGTGACTCATATACTTATAAGACTATGACATGGACTCCATTAAACTTGTGATACTCATCCTCGGTGTCACATATAATTGTGATATTGAGGAATGAAATCTCATATACTTATGATACTCAAGAAGATTGTAAATTATGATTTATGATACTCAGACATGGCATCCCTTTTGATTTATGATGCTTGGGAATAGAATCTCTCTTTAATGATGACACTTGGTCATGGAATCCCTTATTACCATACTAAACTATTGTGACTATGCTTGGACACATGTGTTATTCCTTGGTTTATATCTAGCACTATGTATCTATATATATAGTTATCTATGTTAATATTTTTATTGTGTATATATATTAATAGATATTTATAAAATTTTATTTATTTATTTTTTTATGGTGACAAGTATCCATAGATACCCAAGCCCATTCCCAAGTAGGAAGTGTTGGCCCAGTGTCCTTTAGGAACCTGAGTCAACTTGTTTACAGTTTATATGTCTATTTCACACTATTATATCCGAAAAAATACATTTTATATACACCAAATGAATTGTAGTAGACACTATTACTGGTGGCCTACTGAGTATACATAAAACCCCATTCGGGCTGCTAGTTAGTACCCAAGATGACTTTATGGATGTGAGTAGAGATAAAGGGATGTTCCAGAATATGGATTCTTGATTGACTTCCTAATATGGAGTATAGGAGAAGAGGATCAAACTTATTCTTGTGATTTCATTGGGGATAGTTGTTGGTGTTTTTTCTTTTTCTGTATAGAATTTTATATATTCATGATTCTCCAGTTCCATGTATTTCACATTCATATAAAATACATAGATAAAATCATTTTATGTTGGTATTGGGTCTGTTTTATATTTTTTATTATATTTGGATAGCTTAGGATTTCATGTTATTTTAGAATTATTATTTCCATTTATCACAATTTTTTTTATATCACTATGCTACACATTTATCATGAATTTAAATTATCCCCACCACACCATCATAGAATCTCACAACTACTCGATAGCCTCTAGTGTATGGGCTGGAACGCTTGGGGGAATGTGACCAATCAGATTCAATTACTTATCAGTGAACTGGGTAAGGGATCTTTCAAAGTTGTATAAGATCCTTTTTCCTTTTGTCTTACTACTTGGGTTATTAGAAAGAGATAGAGAATGTATTGGAATTTTGTAACGAGATTGTGCCTAATAGTAGCTAACCAATGTACAGGGACAATCCAAATTTCTTAGGAAGGGATATTTCTATTTTGTTTTGTTTCTATTATAGTTGTATTGATATCACCATTGGGTGATGTCCTTGATTTTTGGAAATTTTATTGTAATTATTATGATATAATTTATTTTACTTTGATTAGTATGGAAAGGGTTTACTAATAATGCATCATATTAAAAACATAAGGAATCAAATTTTACACATATTCCATGCTATATTTATATTACCGCATTCATTTTCTACAACATTTTACTAGTTCTTTGACTATTATGTATGGAAATGTGGTAAAGTTTTTTATAAGTATTGTATAATTGGATTAATTAATGTGTCTGCATAAAACTAAATATTTTACCATATAGCTTGATAGAAGAACCATAAATAACCAATTATTCAAGGTTTGAGCCATGGACTGCTAGTCACATGGTCCTAATCATTAATTTATTTTGATTATAATAATTGATATTATAATATATGAAGCAAGTTCTTCTATAAATTGAGAATGGTGGTTCATCAAAGAAAATCATTTCATATAACCTGATAAATTCTGATACCAGATGTAATGTTCAGGTCATAGTCACATAACATGCCAATTAGAAAATTATAAATTTTATTCCTTTATAACATATGAATAGTGACTAATCTAACTAGATCATGATATATATGCATATGATCTTAAATGAGTTTAAATTATAAAATAAAATATTTACTGTTAAATGGGGATGCCAATTGTGATTTAAAGGGTGTTTTCCTTTATACCTTTCAATTGAAACAATATATCGGGATCCCTTTTATGTTATGTGAAAACATGACCCTGACCTGAACATAGAAGTGGTTTGTGGAAGGGGTCTCTTATGATTCTTTATGATCTTACGTCATCCATTCCTAGAGTTTGGAGTTGGAAGCAGGGTGTGACTCTTATATAGGAAGGCGTGTACCTATCCTATTTTATTATATGTGATTATAACTATTGTTGAATATTATTTGAGACATGCACATAGAAATTATATATTTATTCCATTATGGTTTAATAGTGTCATTTTCCATGAGGGTGGCGATGACTACAACCCAGAGGTGATGGAACCTGACCCACCAGTAGTAACTCCCATATCGCCTCCTATGTTACTTCATTCTATTCCGAATATGGGTATCGATACTCAATTATAAGAGATATTCTTATGATTTTTGAATTTTGTGCAAGGAGATCTTTGACATTCCCCTACTATTGATATTCATCCATCAGGTGATGCATCCAAATAGGAGGGTCAAGAATGTGGCTTATATTTTACGTGATTCTGCCTAGTGTTGGGTGGATGAGATCACCCAACCCGATAATCCTTAGGGTATAGTCTAGGAAAACTTTTATATAGATTTTTATGACTAATTTGTTTCTCAAACATTGAGATAGGACCCTTCTAGAATGTTTATACACCTATTTTTTGGTTTTATGTCTATGATAGAGTATTTATATTGTTTCACTAATCTTTAACACTTCTCACAAACACTTACTTGAGATGAGTTGACAACATTGATATTTTTTGAGGATGGGCTTGAATACTCTATTTAATAATAGGTGAATGTATTTTGGTTAACAACCATTTTAGGAATATTAAATCAGACCCTCATCATTGAGTGAAGCATCAGGGATGGCTATTGTTTGGGCCATGGTGATTCAGCCCCGAGATTGGAAAGTGGTTTGTCGAGTAGAGGTAAAATTCACTTTGAGTCCTCTCATTGAAGTAACAGAAGTCCAATGAGACCTAATGATGGTTATATTGGGTGTCACTCATACAGAAATATAGGGAAAAAGAATCCACAGTATCCCAATTACAAAATTTATTTCTGGGGCTATGGGAATATGGGGAATATTTAACATTTTTTAAGGCCATACCATCTCTTTCTAGTGAGAGAGGATTTGTATCAGCAACACCTTCCTAAGAAGGATAATTATTTTATCTATATGTATATATATTGAAAACTATCATCCAATCAAGCTAAGATTGGTAGTTGTGGCCTAGGTATCCAGGATTTAGATATGTAGCCCTTGTAGTGTGATCCTTCTTAGAGTATCATGGTTGTATCTCAGGGCCATGAATCTATCCATATCTATACAGTACAATCTACTCCCAAGGAGTAGATTAATAAACCTTCTACTGTTGTAGATACTATTCGAGTAGCCTCTACCCTATTATTTTCTTTATTTGACACCAGTGCTTCACATTCTTTCATATTTGATGAAATTATGGAAACACTAGGCCTAGTTATAGTGTACTTCAATGGTGTGATGACTCTCGATACACCGTTGGAGATCTGACCTGATAGTTTGAACAACTTTAAGGAATACCCCTAGAGATATATTGTTATCTAATTGTATTAAACCACTTTTTATTAATGATTATGGGTTTTTACATCATACTTTGGATGGACTGGTTAGTTATGTATCATGAAGACATTGATTTTTATCATTGAAGGATGTATTTTACATCACAGGAGGGTAGTACCTATTTTCATAAGGGAGAATGTGATGTCCAAGAAAATAGAGAAAGGTAAGAGAATCATGGGTTGGGTGGAGTGATATCCTATATTTTTAGTATTTATATATGAAATCATGAAACATGATGTAGAGATTACTCACCTATAGTATCTCGTTTCAGGGATGTCTTCCAAGATGAATTTTCAAGGATACCTCTTATAAGAAAGGTGAAGTTCACTACGGAACGACTGCTCAGTGAAGCACCATTTTATCACCTCAATATTTTAATGAGATATATATTTTTTAAATATTATGACATCCTATTTTATAAACAATATTGTCTTATCTTTGGTTAAATGTGATACTATGTTTCAACAAAGCATCATTTTATTATTAAAATTATCTAAGCAAGATAATTATAACCTAGACATTAGAATGGTGGGTATAGATAATATTAAATGTATAATGAAATTATTATTGAAAAATGTATATAAAATTATTTTACCAATTAATTATAAATTAATGAAAAAAAATTGTTTAAATAAAAGGAAATATTTTCTAAAAACCAATGCACAAGTGTGTTTTATACATATAAATAATTCACTCGTGTTGGATTATATTAATGATTTACATATAATATATTTAATATAGTTTTTAATATTCATTTTATATATTTTCTTGATAGGATATAAGAAAAAAATCTAATACTATGCTTAAAAGATGTATTTTTTTAAAAAGGCATGTTTTCAGCTTTTGATGGAGCACTTGTTTTAAATATATTTTTTTTAAATTTTATAATTTCTATATGATAAAATAAACTTCTTATCAATAAAGTATATCAAAATTTACCTTGGTTGAATTTTCGGTAATTTTTTGAGAAGTTTCATTTTTTGATGAATAGTGAAAAATACAGAATTTTAATTGAAACCTACCTTTTCATCTAACTTGTTTTTATAGAAAAATTAGGGTTTGAATTGTATTTAAAGTATAATTAATAAAACTTTACATCACTTAATCCAATTTATCTAATTTTAAAAAATGTCACATTGAATTTGTAAATAAAAAATTTCAATCTTTTAAACATTTTAACTATAAAAATATCGTTTTCTCATACCATCAACATGAATAAATTTAAATTAATTTTAGAAAATTATGTATATATAATTTTAAAAAATTTATTATATTTTTTGTAAACATAATTTACAATTTTTTTAATTAATTACCATTTTTTGGACAATATTAATAGTTACTTTTGTTATTTTTATTACAACAACTAATGGGAGGTCGTGTAATTATGGGTAAAAATAATATTATAAATATTATAAAACGACATTAAAACATGAAATTTTTTTACTGGATTAATTTAATTCGACAATTATCACCTAATGTTAAACATTGAATTATTTTATGGACATTGTTTCGTGAAAATGACTTTTATAATTTAAAAATCAATATGAGTGACAAAATGGCACACTCTTAATTTTAATATGTATAATATTCTTAATATGGGGATAAATAAAATATATTATCACCCATATAAATTATTCATAAATATAAAAGATTTATATACATAATTATACATTATTTTTAAATTTTAGTGAAAAAATAATTTTCATAAATAATTACACAATGACAATAGAGTAATTATTCAATTAATGAAACAATCAATTAATTTATATTAGAAATATTAAACGAAATATTATTTGACTTAATTAAGGTAAAAAATGTTATTTTTAGGTGAATATGTAATTTTAGGTTTTTTAACTTAGTTGGATTGAATTGATCTTGTTGTATTTCTTTTCATAAAGTCAATGTTATAAATAGTGTCAAAATTAACATTAATGATATTTTAATAAAATAATATATTATTAAATTATTTAAAAATAATAAAAAATGAATATAGAAAAAGATAATAAATTATGTTCTAAAATATCATAAATTTACTAGGTATGGTTCAATTTACATCAAAAAAGTAAAATTCCAAACCTTTTAATATTGAAAAATTGGTTACCATAGTTAAAATTAAAATAGGTTAACTAAGGGTTCATAAAAAATATATGGTTCTAAATAACACCGAAACATGTCTAAAACATATTGTTTTATGATATTACAACCTTATAATATTTTATATTCAAGTAAATGAACTTTTTGAGGTATTTTTATTAAAATTTAATTTATTATAAATTAATATTTTGAGAAATTATAATATTACCCATTTCCCTATATTATAAAAGAGAAAATATTCTTATATTTTATTCACACTTCATAACCATTTTGGTTTCAAAAAAAATTTATCAATATACCCTCCCAAATTCCCTCCCTTCAACCAAGATGCCTTAATTTTGAAATTAATCCAACCAATGATGTCCTTTTGTTCAAATCAAAATGATACACCCAAAGATGATGTAACATTCATCAATAAAAATTTTTTATTTCATTATTCCTTAAACCCTATCAATTAATATAATTTAATGTTTATATAATAACCTTAGTATTATAAATATACTGAAATGTTTTTTTATTGAGTGTTCACCTACACACACAAACACACTTCTATCAAATGTGATATGTAATCATTTTTTGTGTGTATGGAGGACTACTGCCTCATGAATTGGTGTCATTCATTCCTTAATTGACACCTTTAATAATTAGAAATAAATATTTAGTTTTTATATTTATATTATATATATGATATTTATTATGTATTCATACTTATTTAATTAATATATAACACAGACCTTCATGCTTTTCATTTTGTAAATATGATAACTTCGTTTGTGAATGTGTGGAGTATCGCCACCTCAAAATGATGTAATTCATTCACACATTACATGGAATATATTAATTATAGGTTTAGTAAATGTATATGATATATATAAAATAATAAATAAAATTTAATGTTAATATATATATATATATATATATATCATTTACTTTATTCAATTTGACAAGAAAATTGAAACAATGTTTAAGCATATGTATGGCTTACTGTCTCCATTAATGGTGTATTCCATTTCATATTTATATCTTTTATATATTTTTATAAATAAATATATTATGAATATATATGAAATTTATATCATGGTTATCATTCTATATATTATTCAATCAGGATATATGTGAGAGGAAAAAAATATAACAAATCAAAACACATGAGAAAAATAAAGCGCTTATTACACAAAATATAACTTTGACATGGAAATATTAATAAAAATGAAATATAATATCATATGTAAATAATATATGGTATGATATAATTCAATAATTTCCAGTAATATATTTAGAATAAACTTATATTTACTATATAGCAGCTTTCAATGATTATAAAGAGAGTTAAGACATAAGGTAAGGGGATTTCTAGTCTCACATTAATTTCTGTGAGACTTATGTGATATTCACCAATGATTTATTTTTTGTGGTGTATTTACTACCCATTCATGTAATATATGATACTTATCCATAAATTTATGTGTATTTACATTTCCATTTTATGATCTCCCTTTCATGAGATTTTTGGTTTTAAAGTTACGAAATCTTTAAGGGAATTTTGTCTCAATTTGACTTCTTTGAGACTCATGTTATGTTATACAAATATACTGTTTTAAAAAGTTTATATAATACCCCTTGAAACATTTTATCAGGAATATTATTCAAATTTTGATATTATAAGTTTCATTTAATTCTCTTTTAGATCATAAATCTACGTTCTTCCAAAACAATGTAAGCTAAAAATGTTTTGAAATTTCTTTAAAATACCTTTTATAAATTTTCAAGGAAAAGGATTTAAAATACGAATAAAATGGTGTAAAATCATCCTTTACAGGTTTTCAAGGTTATTTCCATATAAAAAATTTTTCAATTTTTTTTATGATTTAAAAATAGTTTTAGAAAGTGGAAAAGATATTTTATTTAAGAAATGTTCTAATAGGATATTTAAAAATTATTTTTCATCTATGATTAAATCCATTGGTGTTACTCATGATTTATTGGATATATGATATAGGGGTAAAATTTATTGTCTTTTAATGTATTTTTTAAGTTTTTATGACGTGATGTTTAGAAATTTTATTACTTTTCAATGAGTTATGCCATGATGAAATGTTTACGAAAACCATTTCTTTTCATGATTTCTGATATGATGAATGATTTTTGTTTATATGGAACACATATGTATGATTATCATTATGTGTTTTGTGGGACCTATATCTCCCTCCAATGCATTGGGTGAATATTTATATCACATGAGATAACTATGGATGGAATGAGGAGTGAATTCAATTCTCCAAAGGACTTTTTCAGCAAAGATTGTATTGGGAGTCAACCTTGACTACTAAGATAGTGATGGGAGTGAACCATTACTACCAATATAGTATTGGTAGTGAACCCATATTACAAATATGGCATTGGATGTTATGCCTTGTCTACTATGGAAACAATTTTATAGGCTTGAGTGTTTTTCACAATATCATGTCTTATTCCTATGTTATTTTTTCATGGATTATGCTATTGATTCACTTATGAGCATTGTTTATAAACTTAAAGTCTTTAATTCCATGATTCATGATTATGATCTGTGATATGAAGGGTTTTCTTTTCAAATTTTATTCTCCTATTTTGAAACCATTATTCTCTTGATATGTTTATATATCTTCCATGTTTAACATTACTGAGAATCTGAGCTCACCTTATCATTTGTTTCTTTTTTGTAGGTTATAAAACATGGTTTTAGGTATGAATACTAGATGAGATGGTATTTGTGAGAAACATTGAAGATATTTCACAAGAATAGAATTTTTTCCTCCAAGCTACAAATGGAACTAAACTAATATGGTCTTTAGGCATGTGTTTATAAAATGTATTAAATATTACACATAAAATGATGTAATATCCATGTAAAAAAATCTTGGGTCATTATAGTTTGTATCAGAGTAAATGTTTAGTTAACCTTCAAAAGCTAGGATGAGACAACATTAGTGAGATCACTAAGGATATTTCTGACGATATTTCTAAATATGTCTCTAAGGATAATCATAAGGTGTTGTAGGTGTCATTATTTAGGAATCTTATAATTAATTTTTCATGATTGTGTGTTTTCATGATATGATAACTATTTCCCACACTATACTTTTCGGTATTAGTCCATATTTAGATCAAAAATTAACATTGTTAAAATTGAATGTTTTCAGTGTTGAATGTATGTGAATTATTAATATAAATGTCTTAAGTGGAAATATCATGGTGAGAATCTATATGGTGTTTTGAATATTGGTATATCACGGAGGATAAAGAGACTGGAAATGACATGTGAAAGGAATGGGATGTTCTAACAGTATTTTTTACATTAAACATAAGAAGTATGATTAGATTACTATTGAGGAACCTTAATACATGATTCCTATTTAATATTCTAGGAAATAATAAGATGATGAAGCCTGAGTAATGGTTTAAGAAAAATGTTGGATGACTGAAGTGTATAGGTTTTGGAATTAGAATATTATGTTTTATTAATTGTGAAATATATGAGTATTTTCAGTATAAGTTTTTCATTAAGGATTTAAAAGGATATGTTGAATAATGGTGAAGAATTAGAAAATTTATTTAATTGAAGGGTGATATTCATGGGAAACACATGATTAAAGGAAATATAACCTTCAATATGTTCCTAATTTTGATATAACTATGTTTGCATAAAGATACATGGATATGAATATGTAAATTGGATGGTACTGAATTCCTTGAACTGATTAAAGAGTTTTTGAAACATTGGATTACGCTATCATAAAAGGAGTTTTTAAAATTTCTGGGATAATGGAATATATCCATTAACCATTCTAATAATAAATAATGTTTATTTTAAATAAGGATTTGTGGTAATTACCATGTTTCAAGAGAATACATGATAAAGGTTTTCACATGTTTGGTATGTGACAAATTATAGATACTTCATGATATATGGGGGGTCAATGATAATCTATTTTTGAGAAATTTAGTAACATATTTCTAAATATTTTTACTTTCATATTTCATTAGGGATATAAGGATAACCATTTATGAAATGGTTTATATTAAATTCTAGATGATGTTTTATATATTAATGTTTTACATAAATATAGGAATATCTATGTTTATTGGATAACATGTACTAACCATTTAGTTATAATGACTAGAGAAAGATTTAATAACGTTTTTCCCTATTATGGATCTCATGATCCACTAGTTCTTCATTCATTACAATTTCAAATGTGCTTTATAGAGTAAGAGATGAAGTAGAAACTGATCAAGGAATAACCGATGGATAATATTGTTCTTACAAAAAGGAATGAAATAAAGTAAGTATATCTTCTTGTTAAAATTCATCAAAATTAGGAAATATATCTTGAATCAAAAAATTTATCCTTTTCCCTTCATTTCTGATGAATCCAATGGTCCCTTAGATCATCAGAGATATATCATTATCTGATGATTAACTTTATAATGATTGTGTTCTCTATCACTCGCCATCAGAACATGATATAAAGATTTCACTTTTATGTACAATTTATCACATTCCACCTATATTATCTGATATAGAAACATAGTTATGAGTTACTTTGGGTAACAATTAAGTTTCCATATTTCCCTTTTTTAAATAGAAGTTGTAGTATTAATTTTTATGATGTGGGTTACTATGAAAGAAACATTCAAGTATTGAACCTTTGATGACATAGAAAATTTTGATGGGAGAAATTAATTTTAAGGGAGGTATAATGTAACACATTGATATATTTATGATTTTTTTAAAATTTCTTTATGTCTTACATTTTACACAACAATGGCTTTTCTTGTGTTACACACAAAAATGTGTTTCTATGAAACATCATTTTATTATTATAATAATTTAAATAATAAAATTATAACCTAGCCATTTGAATGAAGGGTATGATCAGGACTAATTGCATTATGAGATTTTGGATTAAAAATGTATATAAAATTATTTTACCTATTAATTATAAATGAATGAACTCCCATTTTTTAATGAAAGGAAATGGTTTTATGAAAAATAATAGGCAAGAGTGTGTTATACCAACAAATAAACAAATTAGTCTGGATGGATTTTATTATTGAAGTATATATATATAATATTCAGTATAATTTTTAACATTCATCTTTTGTGTTTTCAAGATAGAAAATAATAACAAATCTAATTCTATGCATAAAAGATGTATTTTTCCAAAATATATTATGCCTTTTGATGGAACGCTTGTTTTAAATCTAGTTTTTTAAACTTTTATAAATCATATTTGAAAAAAATAAAATTATTATTTGAAATCATAATATCATAATTTACTTTGGTTGAATTTTTATTATTTTTCTGAGAAGTTTCATGTTTTGATGAATAGTTAAAGTACTGAATTTTAATTGAAAACTATTTTTAATCTAAAAAAATTATATATTTAAATTGTGTTTTTAATTAATATTATATTATAATTAATAATATTTTACATCATGTAACCCTATATAGATCATTAGAACCAATTTCTCATTGAATTTGGAATTAAAAACATTTTAATCTTTTAAACGTTTTCACTTTAAAAACATGTTTTCTCATTTCTTAAATAGGATTATTTTTAAACTAATTTTATGAAATTATGTGTTCAAAATTTTGAGAAATAGATTCAAAATTTGGAATCATAAGGTAAAAATTTAGTAATTATGTCCCTTTTATTTTTGGACAATATGAATAGTAACTTTATAAATTTTTATTTCCATGGTTAAGGGTAAATCAGGTAATTAAGGGTGAAAAAAAATTATAAATCTTATAAGACTACCCTAACACTTGAAACAATTTCATTTGATTAATTTAATTCAACCCTTATCACCTATTTTATAAAGTGAGTTATTTAATGGACACTTTCTATAAAAGTGACTTAGATATTATTAAATAAAACGGAGTGACAAAATGTCACATTTATACATTAAATATGTATAATATTTTTGATATGGGGTTAAATATAATATATTCTAAAATATATATATATATTATTAAATCTAAAAGGATCATATATATCCTAGTATTTTTTTATATATTATCGGACATATAATCTTAATAAATAATTGCACAATGACGATGTTGTAATTATTCAATTAATGAAACAATCAATTAAATGATATTGTAAATATTAAATGAAAAATAATTTACTGAATTAATGTGATACATGATTTTTTGTGGTGAATTAAATATTTTAAGGGTGTAATGAATGAGTTTTTTTTTAATTTTTATTGATGTATTGATTTTTTTTAAGTAAATATTATGAATAATTTCAAGATTGACAGTAATGATATTTTATGAAAATAATAATTTATTAAATTATTTAAAAATGTTAAAAATACTAAATTAGGAAAAGGTAAATAAATTATGTTCTAAAATATCATAAATAGATTATTTATGGTTCAATTTACACTATAAAATTTAAACTCTCTACCTTTTAATATCGAACAATTGTTACCATAGTTGAAATTAAAATAGGTTAACTATGGGTTAATAAAAAAGATAAGATTATAAATAACACTAAAACTTGTCTAAAATATATTGTTTCATGATATTAAAAACTTATCATATCTTATATTGTAATTAATTGCATTTTGGATGTATTTTTATTGACATTTTATTTATTATAAATTAATATTTTGAGAAATTATAAAATGACCCCATCCCTCTTTTATAAAAAGGAACCTCTTCTTATATTTTATTCACATTTATAAACATATTTTATTCATCCAAAATATATTCAAATATCCTAAAAACTCTCTACCATAATCCTATAATCCTAACTTTGGTAAAAAATCCAACCAAAGAAGTCCTTTTGTGAAATTCAAAAGTAGATACCCAAAGATGAGGTAATGTTCATCAACGAATGTTTTTTTATTATTTCTTCCTCAATACCCATAAATTAAATTTATTTCAGGTATAAATGATAAATTAATTATTATAAATATTTTTATATATTTTTATATTAAATTTGTGTTCTACACTCATACACACTTCCATCAAATTGGATACATAATCATCATTTGTGTGTGCATCAGACTACCACCTCATGAACCGATGTCGTTCGTTCTTCCATTTACAATTTTCACAGTTTGTAATAATGATGAAATTTATGTTTTTATTATAAATATATATATATATATATATATATATATATGATATTTATGATTTATTTATGCATTTATAATTATTATATAACTCATACCCTCATGTGTTTCATTTTTTAAATATGTTAACTTTGTTTGAGGACAAGTGGACTACCACCTCCTCAAAGCGATGTGATCCATTCACACATTACATAGAATGTAATAAGGATGGGTTTGGTAAAATAATATTATATATGTGAAATAATAATGAAAATATAATATATATATATATATATATTTAATTTACTTTATTCAATATGACAAGAAAAAAGAAACAGTGCTCATGCGTATGTATGACCTACCATCTCCATGAACGGTGTATTCCATTTCATATTTCTAGATTTTTTTGGTAATGATAAATAAAGATTTAATTAAAATAATTTATATTTATATAATTATTATCATTTTCGATATTATTAAATTTGGATAAAATTAATATGGAAAAAATATAATCTATCAAAACACATGCGAATAACAAAGCAGTTGTTACCCGAAACGTAACATTAACATGGAATTATTAATCAATGGGTGATAGAAGGTCATAAGTAAATAATATATGGAATGATACAATTTAAAAGGTTTATTAATAGATTTATAATTAACTAGTATTTATTATACATGATTTTTGAATGAGTATAAAGAGAATCGAGACATAAGGTAAGGGGATTTCTAGTCACACATTAATTTATGTGAGACTTATGGCATATTCACCACTCATTTATTTTTTGTGGTATATATGTTTAAAATTAATATAATCTATGATACTTATAATTGAATCTATGTATATTTATATATCAATCTGATCATCTCTCTTTAATGGGGTTTAGGGGTCAAAAGTTACAAAATCGGTAAGGGAATTTTGTCTAAATTTTCCTTCATCAAAACACATGTTATGTTATGAATCTATATTACATTAAAAGGTGTATATACTGCCCCATAAAATTTTGTATCACGAATATCCTTATATTCATGATATTATATGTTTCAGGCAATTCTCTCTTCATTCATTAATCTATGTTCTTCCAAAATAATGTTTTCTAAAAATGTTTTAAATGATATTTTATTCATTTTAATAGAAAAATATTTCAATTATGTCGAGAATGATGTCCACGAATCCTTTATAAAATTACAAGGTTATTTACATTGAAAAATTTCTTGATAATTTTTTTCGATTTAAAATTCTTTTTACAAAAATGAAAAACAAATTTTCCTCAAGAAATGTTCTAACAAGATCTTCCAAAATTAATTTACATCTAATATGAAATTCATTGGTGTTACTCATGATTTAATGGGGATATGAATCAGGGGTGAAATTTATAGTATTTAACTAAATGTTTATTGTTTTTATTACAATATTTTTATGAATTATGTTTCATTTCACTGAGTTATTTTATGAGAAAATGTTTATAACAACCATTTTTTCATGATTTATGATATGTTTAAAGATTTATTTTCTTATGCCACACATATGTATGATTTTTTTATGTGATGGGTGGGGATTATATCTTTCTCTAATTCTTTGTTAAAGGTTTATATCTCATGAGATAGACATGTATGGAATGGGGAGTGAACTCAGTTTTGTAAAGAAATATTTCCACTAAGATAGTATTCGGAGTGAACCTTGATTACAAAGATGGCCATTAGAGTGAACCATGACTACAATGATGGTTTGGGAAGTGAACTCATACTACTACAATGGACTTGGTAGTGACTCCTTGACTACTGTGGAAATCATTTTATATGCTTATGTGTCAGCCACAATTTCTTGTCTTATTCTAGTTTTATGATTTTATGGATTGTGCACATGATTCTATTATGATTCATGTCTTATGAACTACTTGTATTTAATTTACCGATTTGTGATTATAATATTTGATATTAGGGTTTCTTTCAAATGTTATGATCCTATTTTCAAACCCTTATGCTCCTAGTATACTTATATATATTCCATTTTTACCCTTATAAAGAATATAAGATCACTCTTTCATATGATTATTTTCCCAATGTTATAAATAATAGTTTTAGGTAGTAATAATAAAGGAGAAGATATTTTTGTGAAACATTTAAGATCTTTCACCAAACTAGAAATGTGTATTCCAAGTTTCCAAGGGAACTAAACTAATAGGGTCTTTGGGAATGAGTTGCTAAAATGTATGAAATATTCCAAAAAAATGTTGTAATATACATGTATGAGAATCATGGGTCATCATAACATGTTTCCATTCCACCTTACTGGATGGAACCTACTATGATTTTGGAACTCAATAAGTATATATTTGATTTGGAAGCTATGGGTTTTATATGGCCTAGTTCTTCACCATGGGATTCACCTATATTTTTCTCCAAGAAGGCAGATGGTACCTTCATGATTTGTGTTTATTACAAGAGATCGAATCATCTTACGATGAAGAATCAATATCCTTTACCTTGCATAGATGACCTATTTTACCATCATTGAGGAGATCAAGTTTTCTGCAAGATTTAATTGAGGTTGGTATATTACCGAGTTCATGTGATACCATCATATATACCATATACAATATTACATAGTATATGTGGCTTATGAAAGGATCTAGAAATGTTATTCAGTCTCATGAATGTACCCACAACTTTCATGGATCTAATGAATCTGGATTTCCACACATATATGGAATCAATTATGGTAGTCTTCAGGGATGAAATCTTGGTGTATTATCATACTATAAAAAACTATGAAAAACATATTGAGATCATGTTTAATACACTAAAAGAAAACCAAATTTATGTTATTCTCACAAAATTAAACTTTTAGATCCACAAGGTTCACATCATGGGTCACATTATCTCACAAGTAAAATTATCTTATCCTAGAGAAGTTGAGAGTCATAGTTTCATAGGGGAATCCAAGGAATATATTTTTTATAATTTATTTTTGGGATGGATGGAAAATATTTGTGTTTTATTTAAGAATTTTCATACCTAGAAGTTCTTCTTATGGTATTGAATGGAAAACCTATTATTTTTTATGGAATGAAGCATGTGAAACATCCATTAAGAAGATAAAAAAATATTTACTTAAGCATTGATCTTGATTCTTCCAGAGTTTGGAAGGAGTTCAAAATTTTATTGTGATGCCTCTGGAGTCAAGATGGAAGCCATTCTGATGCAAGTATATTGATTCATGTTGTATGATTCTCAGCAATTGAGGCATTTTTAGCATAAATACATGATACATGTTCTCAATCTAGAAGTTGTGATTCATACCCTACATTGTGGGAGGAACTAATAATTAGGAGAGTTTTTTTGTGTACACAGACGACAAAAGACTTAAGTACATATTTACACAGCGTGACTTGAATATTAGGAAGTGAATATTGTTAGAATACATATAGTATTTTGAATTTGATCTTTCCTATATTCTTGGGAAATGAAATTTCATTTTTGATTCCCTATGTTGGAAGACTTATACATAGACATTTATGGAAACTATAAGTGAGTTACAGTTGATGGGATTTTTTTAGATTCACATAAAGGTCTAAGAGAATCACAACCATTCTATTCTTGCAACTTTATCAGTGAACTCATCTATTTTGTATAGATTGAAGATGATTAATCTCTCTGATATTAATTTCATGGTCTTGCGGGAGAGAATTTCAGGCAAGAACCCCTTACCTAGTTTGATCGTTGACATAGATAAGGTGTTGCACATTCATGGACGTGTTAGGGTTCCTATTGATGTGTGATATGAATTAATGTGATATTATTATTCATATTCTTATTCAATACATCCCGAAATTACCAAGATGTATTATGAATTATGATTCTTGTATTGGTGGATAGGGATAAAAGATAGATAGCTGGTTTTGTTACTTGGCGTCATACATATCTGTGGGTGAAGGAAGAACAATGACAGATAGTAGGAATTCTACAGTCATTTCCCATTCCTGGTTGGAAATGGGATGATTTCACAATGTATTTTTGACTGGATAATCGAGGTCCCCTAGAGGTAGTGATGTGGTATGGGTGATCGTTGAAATATTTAACAAGGTTACTCACTTTCTACCTATCAGAGAGGCCTACAGTGGATAAGATTACAAGGCTCTATGTCAGGGAGATCATGTGACTTCATGGGAATCCATGTACCATCATATCAGATAAAGACACTTGTTTTATGTCACATTTATGGAGTGGTTATATAAGGATATTGATACACATGTTATTCAAAGAAAACTCTTCCACCCTAAGACAATAGTAAATTCAAGCATAAGATTTAGATATTACAGGACATACTCCAAGCATGTTTCCTTGATTTTTTGTTTCATCATAGAAACTCCTACCACTTATAGAATTTTATTATAAAAATATATTTTATACAACTATATAGAAGGATATTTATAATTACCTATATGGTAGGTCATGTCATTCCCCCATTTCTAGGTTAGGGGAATAAGACACAACATTACTAGGACCTCGACTCATTCAAGAAACATACTATTAGCTAACATTTATCAAAGAAACAAATTCTTACAGCTCAATATTGGAATAATTCTTATGCAAATGGTCCCCTCCAACCTCTAGAGTTTGAGGTGGGACATTATTCTCTCTTACATGTTTCACTTAGTATGGGTCATAAATAGATTCAGATATTGGAGAATCTATTTACTTTTTATGTTGGTATTTTTGATATATTGGAAAGAGTCAGGCCGATATCCAATCAGTATTAGTTACCTTAGTGGTACTCAACTATGCACAACATCTTCCATGTATCTTAGCTTCCTTATTCTTATTCAGACATGTCACGTATTCTTCATCCAGATGAGGTTGAGTTCTATGTTGATTCTTCGTTTCAAGAGCACCCTATTTGTATCATTGATTACAGCTTGAAGTCTTTATGAGGATTGTAAATTCCTTTAGTACAAGTTCTATTGTAGTACGACCATGTGTAGGATGATATTTGGGAGAGAGATTATGATGCACATGGCCAATGGATAGAACTAATCTCAGATGATTACATACCACCCTAATAAATGAAAATTATGGATTAGTTATTTTAACGGTGGGAGATTTTAAGATCCTAGCTTTTCAAATGAGGTATGAACCCTTCAAATTTCATTATAATGTTTTTTATTATAATTGAAGTGATTAAATATTTATTGAATGGTTCAGGGGAGACTGGGGATTGTTTGAATCCTAGAGCTCTGGTTCTTGGAGAAATAGTCTGAGGCACATGGTTGGTTTATAGTTAGGAGTAAATGTACTTATCAACCATGAAACCTTGTAAAAGGATGTGCACAGTCAGTTAAACTATGCATATATCCTTTTAAGATTATGTGTAGATTTGTAGAGAAGCTATAAAGGGCATCTATATGGATGGTGTATAATTTTCCAAACCATGCACCAAGTCCACCACTTAGTTCCACTCAACAAGTATATATGCATGGTTATGTGCATGTTTTAGAAAACTATGTGGCCAAAATGTGTTAGCCTTTAAATGAATGGTGAAATTTCATTTTTACCTTTCCTTTCATAAATTCAAATATGTTTTTATATTCTCTTTTTCATAGAAGACTGCATTCCTCGAGAGCTCTACCTCATCTCTTCCTAGGCTTTGACGTCCCACCGTCATCTAGACTCTAATTCTTTCATCACAAGTTCTATTATATAGACATTGGTAATACAGTCATTCACCTTTCTTTTTTTCTAATTTATCTATCCCTAATTAATTCTATATCCATGTGAGCTAATATACCCTATTTTAGTTAATTTTTCTATTTCATCATTTTTTCAAATTTCATCCCAATTTAAAGGATGCAAATGGAAAAGTAGAGTTCTACCACTATAAGGTAGGTCGCCTAGTAATTTTCCCCTAAAATTGAGTTGTTCTATATCGTACATCATTGTGCCCCACACAAGACCTTCTACTTGTTTCCTTAAAACTATAAATTTCTTTAAAATAAATTTTTATCCATGCTAGATCTACCACTTATGCTATTATATATTATCATAGGTCACCCACCTCGATAGGTGACACCCCTTTCGGTGTGCTAATTAAATTCCCTAGACTTATTGAATAATAATATGTCAAAATTACCTTCTAAGTGGTGTTGTCCTTCCACTAAATTAAATGGAATGATGTAATAAAATGAAAGGTGAGTGGTATGGAAACGTCACAAGACATTATTATGAACAATGGTTATTACCTTGACTAAATAGAATTTTCATGACCTATAAAACATCTACAGTCTTTTATCAAATCTTGACCCATACTATCTATTATTTATGATAATCAAGCCTGTAATCCCATATACTTGTGATACTAGAAAATTGTGTCCATATACTTGTTATACTAGGGAATGAAGTCCTTTATTATTTATGACACTCATACATATAATCCATTATGATTTATGTTTTTTGGGAATGGAATCCCACATTACTAATAACACTCACGTATGGAATCCCTTATCACCCTATGAGTCTGTTGTGACTATTCTTGGATGCCTGAGTTACTCCTCAGGTCCCGGATGGCACTAAAATATATATATATGTATATATATGTTATAATGTATAAAGAAAATATATATTTATATATACTTATATATATATATATGGTGACACTTGTATAGGGATACACCGGCCCATGTCGAAGCAGGTAGTGTCATCCTGTTGTCCTTTAGGGACTATAGCTAACTTGTTTACAGTTTACATATTTCCTTACACTATTATATCTACACACTACCATTTTATATTAACTGACTATATTATACTAGACATCCTTGGTGGTGTCCTACTTAGTATATCTCACACCCTATTCAAGCCTCTAGTTAGTATTCAAACAGACTTTGTTGATATAGGTATAGCTAAAGGGAATAATCTGTCTATGTGTGATTGCTTATATGCCTAGGATAGTGTATGCTCATGATTCCATTGGAGATTGTTTTTGGTCATTTTAATTTTTTTATATCAAGTTTTATAGTCCTACTTATCTGCTACAATGTATTCCCTTTTTGTACAGCATACATACATGTCATAATTGTATATTGATATTGGTTTTGTTTCATCTTGTTTATTATATTTTTATGACGTTGTTCATTCAGTATTATTTGTTTCTATTGTGTAATATTATTTTATATCATTTTGTTACACTCTGATTAGGAAGGTATATTCATCCCACCATACAATCATAGACCTGTGTTTCTAGTTGGTAGCCTCTCATATAAGGGGAAGCGTGCTTGAGTCCATGTGACCAACTGGGTTGAGTTACTTATGAGTAAATTGGGTACATGATGTTACATCCACATACAATAAAATTTATTATTGAATAATTCAATTACTGAAATTAACATGTTAATCCAATTCCATAAACAACCCCTCATTTAACATTAGGATCTATGCTCACATGTTCTAAGTTATAACTGATGTTCAAGGGTTGGTAGACCTCTCGGGTGGTCACAAGTCCTAATATCAATGCCAATGGACCTGATAAAATCCATGGGGGTCTAGGAATAGGGGATTCATCCATAAAAGATAATTACATTGAATAAGGGTATCACATAGGGAGTTTCAGTATGATCGCACAAGTTGTATAAACTAGAATGAAAAGAAAGGCTTGGGAAGATGATTTAGACCACCTACCTTATGAAACAATGAATAAAACTATGCATAAAACATCTAGATAAACATGAAACTCCATGATATCTTATGTATAGTTATTGATCCACCATGTTAAGACTAATACAATGATATCAAATAGTAAAACCAGATTAAAACTCCAAAACTAAGAAAAAATCATCAATTCAAGTCATTCGGATCGAAGAACAAATCAAAGAATGAAACAAAGGTGTTAGAGAATCCTAAAATCCTTATATAACCATTTAATGTCAGAAAATATGAATTAGTGTCAAAGGGGGGTTAATTATAACTTCAATGGTGGTTTCAAGTATATAAAATAATATATCATGCCTTTTAAATTAAGAATATCCTAATGCTACTAGCTGGTTGGTGGGTCTCATCTGGTAGCTAGTGGGACTCCTAGAGGTGTCCCATTAAACTAGGACTCCATGGGATGGCTAGTGGGTCTCATCGGATAGCCGGTGGGAGTTTTTAGGATTACTGGAATTATTCCATTCCCATTTGCTAGTCAATGGAACTGCAACCTCTCGCAAGCTGCATGCCACTGCTAGAATACATTATTCTAGATTATCTAAGACCTTGAACAACTATAAAACCTTGTTTCACACCCGGAATAATTAAAATTTATGGAATTTATAATGGTTGAACAAAAACTCAAATAGAGAAATTACATGGTGAAGGGAATGATCTTATAACCTCTCTACCAAATAAATCTCATCCATAAGTTTTTCTCACAATCAGTACTGAGAGGTATTGATGAAAAATCCAGACCACTGTGTATTCATATCTAACTTCATCTCCCAGATCTCATCTTAAGATCACCCATGCGGATACTACACTCACACTAGGGTAATGGAATTTTCTCAAATATTCTTCTCACTGTGTTCTATGATATGGATCAAATTCTCCCCAAAGGACACATCATCATCAAGTTCAACCTCATCTATCTATCACGTGAGAAGGGTCTGGATGATATTTTGAAAGCTATAACCCATGAAACACATTGTTCATAAAACTATAGCACTGTGGAAGATCTAATCAGTATGCCACTAGACCGGCACTCATGACTCCTAAAATGACCTGATGAATTCGGGTGATAGATTTACCTATTTCTAGATATGAAATTTCCATATCCTAAGTGACACATGAAGAAAAACTTGGTGACCAAACATGAGCTTTATTTATCATCTCTTATTCTTAGTATAAGATTTATGCCAGATACGTATGGTCACTAGCCAATTTCTAATCAGCTAAACCCGCTCAGATGTCTCATGAATGAGATTAGGTCTAATTAGTGTGGACTCACCTACCACTAACTAGTGAAAAGTTGAACAGAATATCCTTCCATATAAATTCATTAAAGGAGAAATTTAGATTGATTCCAAGAAGATATTATTCTAAAATAACTACATGTAATCAAAATAATTCTACCAAGAACAACTGAAATCCAAAACACATTTTCATAACTTGTATTATAGAATCTAAATTGTCTTCTTATATTTTCTATTTGTCTAAGGATGATAGGTGTTTCTGATAACAACCTATAATACCAATTCCTTTTAAAGTCCCTTCCAAAACCATGTAAGGAAATAGGGAACTCAACTAGAAATTATAATATTTAGGAAAATATTTAATTGAAATATCACCCACACATAGAGATTACTCAGACCATCAATGGTAAATGTCTCCCGGATAGGAATGAAGTGGTATACCTTCATATATAAATCCATGATTACCAATACTATATCATTTTTCTAGGTATTAATGTTTAATCATGTCAAAAAATATATGGTGATATTATCTCACTACCATTCTATTATAGTAAAAGGCTATAGTAACAAAGATGGCCTCTGATGCTCAACCTTCACCTATTGACAAGTGAATAAATGTTCCACAAAACATGTTATCTCCTTCTTCATCCTTAGCAATTGGTGTTTCCTATGGAGATCATGATACATCTTCATCAAACCGGGATGTACATCCCATTTCGAAGAATGGGATTCCCTTATCAGATCCTCATGTAAACACATCGGAAACCAAATACGGCTATGAACATGAAGAAATTCATGATTACAATAGACTGAAATGATGGTGACTCCCAATCATATAAGTTTTCCCTCAAGGATATACCTTCTGAATTTGATAAATTCCCTATCTTGATCTGATCTAAGAGCATTGAAACAATAGATTATGATGTTAGAGTCACTCACCCCTTAGAATCATATACATCCAAATTAATATCTATAATGATTAACATAAACCATCACTCATCATGATATTTTCACATTTCATATAACTATAATATTCTACAAGAAACATAAGTAATGGAATTTTCTTTTCTGTGAGTATATATTAACTCAAATTCAAAACACTATAGATTCTTGACCCACCTCTTATACCAAAGGTTTTGGTCTCATTATGAAAATATGTACTTTAGGCTATTTGGATTCTTGTATACCAATATCCTATCATATAATAGATAATGTGCACAAAATCTCAGGGATTGTACCACTGTATCCAACTCTAGATCATGAATATGACAATTTTACTAATGTGGAATCAACTATTTTGATCCATATGGAACAACTCGATCCTTCTACATCATAACTCATTTGATCCCAAATCCCAATGCATCAAAAAACAAGGTATAATCCTTACCCATCTCATTTAAGGTGATGATCAGTGTTGTGGTCAACCTATACTTCAATTCCTAGAAATCCTCCTCATAAGCATCAGAACAAACAAAAATTACCCAATTCTTGGTCAGACTGGAAATCGGTGCTTCCATATGGAAGAAGTCATGGATGAATCATCGATAATATCTTCCCATACCTAGAAAACTTTGAATCTAGAAGAAGCTCCTTTGTCATTCTCATTATAACACAACTTCCACCTTATATAGATCCACTAACAGATAGTCCCCCTAAAAAATGTTACCAATTAAGTTAAATTTTTCAATATAAAATGTAATTTAGATACCTTGGAATATATTTTATTCTCTCCTAGTGTACATGGGGTGATTTCAAGTTTTTTCCCCATGATTGTCTCTAGATAGTGTGTAAACCAAGATGTAATTGATGAAAATCACCACAAAACGATCCACAAATATATGTACGATCTGATTCATCAAGGATATGAATATATTTAGTGCATTTGTCAGACCAAAAAACATCACTATAGACTCATAAAATCCATACCTACACCTAAAATGATTCCAGGTTATGTAAAATGGTCTCACCCTCAATAATTATACCATAAAATCAAGTCAATCTTGGATAAAATATGACCAACTCTAAACTAATCAAAGAGTTCTTTAATACATAGAAATGGATGTCAATCCTTGATCATCAAAGGGTTCATAATTTTGTAATCTACATATAATCAGACATTACAATCATCCATCTTGCAAAAAATCATAGGATAACCCCATGGTTAAGTATTAGGAAATATAAATCTCTTTGCTTCCAAATATTCGAATTACACTATAAAATCTCAATGCTCTAATGGTTCCATCCTATATGGTGGTCTAGAAACAGGTAGAGCTCCTAGAACTAACATAATGGTGAACTTGATCTCCCACTTGAGTGGTAATCGAGAGAAATATTCAGGTAAGGAAACTTGAAAATAGTCCACTAATGGAGGAAAAATACTCTACTTAAACACACCATTATCCAAAACAAGGCTTATAAACTAGGATGTTAGATAATGCAATCTTCTCTCAATTGGTCATGAAATAAATTATTGAAGATCCCATTCACCATGATGGATATATTTTTCCACTTCTAGATATCAAAAATAACACTCTTCTGATAACAAATGATATGGTCATATTATAAAACTACACAATTGATACCCAAAGTAAAATTGAATCCATATATTTCTTAGACAAATAGATCTAAAATGAATCAATAGACAACTATTTCAAGAGAATAAACCATAAAACATCTAATACACTAGGATCACACCCTTAATGGGGTATCTATGGTCATAACCTCATCCATGAATTTCCACATCCAAACCCAAGTCATTGTAAAATTAAGCAGATATAAAGGAATGTGATTCCCTTTTATAAAAAATTGCATGCATGGGTGGATGATACAAGAATCATAACTAAAATAGTGGAAGTCCCTCTATCCAACCTGGAAGGAGTATACTGTATGGTGTTTATTTGACTCACCCCACTACCTTAATGTCTATCATGATCCACCATTAATCCTACCTCCTACTGATATTGCAGCTCTTGTATCAGGGAACCATATACACTGCCCAGGCTCGGGTGATTGGTGGAACTCTAGTTACCTATCTAATGATGGGTTGATGTTTCTATTCTATTATCTACTTCCTATGAAGATCATCCCCCACCACTACACTACTGAGTGATCCCGCAGAACCTCTACAGTTGACACATATTTCTGTTAGTGCGACACTTCACATCTGGAAAAGGACACTAAAAGTGCTTGTGTCAATCCCTACCACACGAAAATCAGTACCCCTATCCATGGTACTAATATGTTTTTACACTCCCATAGATTAACATTCCAGAACTTCCTTGGAATAAATTCTCATACCATGCATCTTACATCCTAATGAAGAGCTCCCCACACATCATGAAGAGGTTGTATTCCCAAAACTCAAGGCCTGTTTAAGGTTCCCTAATGTTATGAGATCCTTACACATTACATTAAAGAAGTGTTTTTGGGAGAAATATCTTCACATATGACTTGATCTCATATTGAAGCCCGTCCTAGAAGCACTTCACCAACATTATCTAATCTACTTCCATACATAGAAAAAAACTATACATGTTGGTAAAATTTCCATTATAGTCCATCAATGACATGTTCCCCTATGTAATGTGAATGAAAACATAATCCCTCTCATTTATTAGTAACATGGGATAAAAGTGACTCATGTACTTTTTCTCAATGTCCTTCTAAGTTGGATTCTCTTATTATCTGGCTTTCTCTACACAGTCCCACAAAAGAATACATAGTCCTCATGGAATATAAGAAGAAATATTTACCCTCTTATCCATGGGTGTCTCAAGGTGTTTTATTATCATATATATGAACTTGTTCCATAACTCAGCTAATTGAGGGCCTCCCTCCATAGTGAACATTGGTAGGTGATGCAACTAGAACTCTATTTTAATATCAGACACCAAAGGCATGACATAATTATTCCCCCTCTCAGTGGATTACAAGCATTGCATAAAACTATTGATAATAAAATTTTATATCAGGTTCTATAGAATTACATGATGTTTTGGATCATCCATATGAGGTGTATGTTTGTTACTAATATTCAAATGCTCAATTAGAATATTTTTTAGAGGTATTTTTTCAACAAGTTTCGACACACTCCTCAAGTCATATGATACAAAAAAACCATACATAGAAGGAAAAGATAAAAACTAGGAACAAATAACATAATGTTACTCCAAAATAAGGATTTACAGGTTAATTAACAATTTTTTAATAGCTTCATTTATTCTTTTTTATCCAACAAATCATAGATTTACATTTTTACAATTTATAAAGGAAGATATATCACATGTCGTAAATATTCCCATAGAATGAATAATTTATGTCAATAAATCTCATTATGTTCCTACCATGATGCATGCATACTCATATAATACCATACCGACATAAAAATAAATTTTCAAAAAATTGTAACATTACACTATAAGTTAATCACCCACTATTTAAAAACATCCCAACCATAATAAGGAAATCTAAATAATATTAATCCCATCCCTAGTAACTTGTCTTTCCTATACACAAATGAAAACTACTCCCATTCAAAAGAAGTTTTCTAAGACCAAATACACCCTAGTATCATTTCTTCCTTCCCCAAATATGTGGTACCAACATGTAATATCCTCAGTCTAGTTCTCGATAATGTGATTAAGATGGGTACCTACATGACATTGAGCATGCCTCCATATATTTTAGAGGATTCCAACTAGTAGTGTGGGTCTGAGTAATACAGAGGGGATATTATACCCTCTATAATAGATTATAAATCACAATACAACTCAAGAAGATAATAATTTAATTCCAAAAAACAAAATATAATAAAACATTACATGTAATACATTATACCAAACAAAATGTCACATTGAAACTCATTGAAGTAACCAAATGAAAGACAGAATCCAAAAAAGATATAATTCTAAACCTCATACCTAATATCATATCTAATCTATAATCCTATATTTTATAGAAACTAATCAAGCATAGGTCCCCTTTCCCTTATATATACCATCATCCAGGAAGTCTACCCAAGTACCAAAAGGTGCCCAAACATTGTGTGAGTAAAACTCAGTAGGCTAAAACATAGGATGTCTAAATAAATATACTCTAAGACAATACTAAATTTAATGGTAGGATAATCATGGTGACTTATTGAAAAATTAATTATAAATATCAAATAACCCATTAACCATTGGGCTCTGGGAAGACACCTGGTGTCATCCAACACCTGTTTCATCTGGATTTCAGATATTTCATATGTGCCATACCTAATTCCATATAGACTCCCAGGATGAGTTTTAAGTAGCCATTATAGCTATTAAATAATAATGTATATCACCATCAAGAAAAGTAACCATACATTTCTCCCCCATGAATCAAGTAACCATGAAATAATGGACTCTATTTCAATTCTCATGCCAAATCCACTAACATGTTCTCAAGGTGCAAAACCATACCTAGGGAAGACGTATCAATGCCCTAGTGAAAATTATTCCTTTAAACACTTAAATTATCATTAGAAATCATAATTTATATTAATTCTTATACTAGATCTGATTTAACCATTCAACAATAAAGGAATTTATAACCAAATAATTCCAATTCACCAAACATTCCAAATATGTTAAAATATTATATATTCATTATTTCATCAAAATTACCAATTATCAAACCATTTGTTTAGTTATTATAATTCCAATTTAAATATCAATATTTCACAATTCCTCTTTTATTAGTTTCAATAAATTTTATGTAACATCGTGACAATTTTCTATTTACATATATATTAATCCCAATTACCATTCACAAGCCATTATATCCATATTATATCACCTCATCAATAAAAATAAATATTCATTCCAAATATCCAGTTACAATCCCAAGTGAATATTTAACAATAAGATTTCCCCAATTCAATTGTTAATAAAATTATATAAACAATTGATCATTTAGAATAGGGAACTTTATTTATATGTTCTACGTTCCAAAAAAGGTTCAAGGGTAGAAACACCTCTCTGGTTTTTCTAAGTCCTTACCTCAACACTAATAGAACAGATGGAATATATTGGAGGTATTGGAATAGGGATTCAATCCGTACAAGATAATTACATGCAATAGGGCTCACTCAGATGGTGCGTCAATGCGATCATACAAGTTGCACATACTAGAAATTAAAGGTGATGCTTAGGGAGAGGATTTAGACAACATACCTCAAGAAAATAATAATAAATCTAATGATAAAACATCGTAATCAATTTGAAAAGACATAATATCCTATGAAGATGGATTTATCTATCATTTCAAAGATGGAATAAATATATCCCAGAGGAAATCAATTGGAAAATGCAAAAAACATCTCAAAGAACACAAATTCAAGATGTCTAGATTGAAGAAAATATCAAAGAACCAAGGAAATGTGTTGGAGAATCCATAGAAGCCTTAAATAACCCTTAAATGTATTAAAACATGAATTAGGGTTGAAGGGGGGGTTAATTATAACTTAATGGAGTTTTAGGAGTAGAAAATATGATTTTCCCCTTGTTAATTCAGTTGAGTCCAATGCCATCGGCTGGCTGATGGGTCACACCGACTAGCCTATGGGATAAATAGAGGAGTACCACTCAATTATAACTCAACCTTATATCCTATGGGACTCTATAGATGGATAATGAGACTTATTTAATTTTATTAGGCTTCTTTCTTACCCACTGGCTAGATGATGGACTACATCAGGTAGACGGTGGCACTGCAACCTCTCCCAGGTTTCATGACACTACTAGCCTTTTCTATCCTTGTTTCCTTAGGCCATTTAACACCACTGGATACTTGTTTTACAAGAGAAAATGATAATTTATGTAATTATAAATGGTTAAAAAAAACTCAAAAATAGAAATTTCCTAGAGAATGGAAGGATCTCACAAGTGTTTTTGGGGATTCAAAGTGTTCTTAGAGGTGTTTTGGGAGTTGGAGGACTGTATTTTTAAAAAATGAAGTTACAATATGTGGAACACATTTAGAACAAGGTTAGATATAAATCTACACCAAAATATGTGGAACAAAAAATTCATGGAGCACATTTCCACAATGTATCAACCCCAACCCCAGTAACCCAGAACAGATGTCTACTTTATTACATTATCACTAGATACAATGTATCACATCTCAAATGACTAAATGTTTAGTATTCATTATAAAATAGATACATATATGAAATTATCCATATAATTTAAATCATAAAATACACCAAGTATTTTCTTTGAGAACACCGTTATTCAACATATCGTATCCATGCACATCATCACAAAACACTTCCTAGTATCCTTGGGAAAATCAAACATAAGAAATGGGTGAGATCATATGCTCAACGAGGGCATGTTTATAGTGTAAGATATGAATAAATAAGTAATAATCAAAATGGAATGGTAAATAACTAAAACGGGTGTCATATAATCAATAACTTGAGAATAATATGGTAGGAATAAATAATAATCAAATAATTACATATAAATAACCACATGATCTTGAAAAAATAACCATAGATATTCTAAGTAATCCAATAATAACATGGAATATAAATAACTCAATTAAAAATGATTGACTGTTTAATAATAGACATATAAAACATACCTTTGAGGCCTTGTTATAAGACATATAAAAGATTAGTAATACCTCATCCAAAATAAAATCTATTTTGTCTCATAAGACTTACCAATGAATCAAGTGGATATAGTTGGCCCCAACTCTCACTTACTAAATCAAATGATTTCCTAGTATTAATGGGGTGAAACATAATCAATATAAAAAATAATATTGAAAAACTAACTTATGAAATTTTTATACTTACCCTAATCAGTAATGATAATCATAAACCATCCCAAGTAAAATGGTGAATGGTTATAAAACTATAAGTACCCAGTCAAAATAATCATAAACCATATGGAGATATAATAATTATTGTATTTATAAAACATATCCTCAACAGATCATAATTAAAATATAGTGCTTATGTCGTTGATGCATATAAATACCATGAAATGATCCTTAAAATTATTTTCGAGAAAAATAAACATTAAATTTTGAAAATTATCTATGAAATGAAAAGTTTATAATACATTTTTAAAATACTTATCTTTTAAAATAACCTTTTAAAACCATTAAAATAATAATTTTTTTATTTTAACTACTGGTTGAAAATTTGGGTCATTTCATGCACGTTAAAACAAAGATTCCTTTTAAATTTTTGGGAGATTCCAAACAGAAATGTCTTTTAAAATAACATAATGATTACATTAAAAAAATTAAAAACATAAAAATGGGTAAAATATCATTAATAAAAAATTATTAAATTTTTAAATTTTTTTTTCAAAACATGGGTTTTTATGAAAATGTATTTCTGACCAAGACTGAAATAAATTCATATTTTCTAAAAAAACATTTCAATCATTTTAATTACTAAAGAGTGTAAAATGGTTCTATTACATGAAGAAAATTAATTAATAACAACATTTGAAGGAAATATATTGATTTTAAGATATAAATATCAAATAAATCCCCAAAAGGATATGTAAACATAAAGAATCCCAAATAATGATGAGATTGTGAAATAAAACCTTACCACTTTGGTAACATCTGAATCATAAGAAACATAAAATAAATGACATTCAACGAGACTTTAAATAATATTAATATTAATATATTAATTATATAAAATATCAAAGGGTTTGTTTATACATCACACTATAGAAATAAGTGTGAAATATGAAAAAATGTATCACATGAGTAAACGTGAGATGAGAAACCCTTACATCAGGTCTAATTTCTTTCATATGTATTTTTACCTATTGTATAATGGTTTGGAGAATGATAATAATTTATACCATATCCATAATCATATTTATAATATCATATATGACCCAATTATGGCATTTTACAAGTCTTGTTAAAAATATTTCATTTTTTTCATTGTTTTGTTTGTAATTGCCTTGTTTTCTCATGCATGTTTTGTCATGAAAGTTATGGTTTTTTTGTATACTATATATATATATAATATTCAAAATGATAATACCTTTTTAAATATCATATTTACTCATAATTTAAATTTTTAGAATCATTTATGGAATTTTTACATGAAAAATTAATCGCATTGTTTCATGGAGATGGTATATTGTACGTATTAATGAGCAACGATATCATTTTCCTAATGAGTTACAGTTTAAGGAATTGGATGATTTATAAAATTTTAAGACTCAATATTATCTCAGATATTTTCCATATATTCATTAATTTTGTCTTTATTACATTACATGTAAATTGTATGTGAAAAACTAATCACATAGCTTTGCGAGGCGGTAGTTCATCATACACATGAGTGACATTATCATATTTGGAATGGAACAAAATGTAAAAAGGTATATATGATATTAAAAATCCATAATTATAATGAAATGCTAAATATCATATAAATTTGATAAACCCATCATTAAATCCTTCCTTGAAAGCTTGTGATGAAAAACAATCTACACCAATTCTTGAGGCCATAGTTCACCTTACACACGATCGATTATTTCATTTCCCATTAGCTGGAAGTGGAGATGTATATTATAACATAAACATAATAAAATATAATTATAATATAGATACTATTTTCTTATATTATATGTTTTAATTGATAATAGAAGCTTGAAAAACAGTAATGAAAATTAAAGCTCTTTATTAAGAGAATTACCTTCTCTAAGGGAAAAGTCTTTTGGATATCCTCCTAAAGACCCCAAAGATGGTCATAATTGAGGACCAGAAGCATTATGAAATTTTTAAGGATGTTTTAGAAATATATTTTAACAATGTAGTGAAGAAAAATGACTTTAGGGGTGTGAATAAGTGAGGGGATGGAGTGCCCTTTTATAAGTGGGTAATGTAAACCCT
Source organism: Viscum album (assembly GCA_963277665.1). Lineage (NCBI taxonomy): Eukaryota > Viridiplantae > Streptophyta > Magnoliopsida > Santalales > Viscaceae > Viscum > Viscum album. The sequence goes on from OY728156.1 coordinate 1,378,504,477, forward strand.
CCTGAAAATTACTTAGAAATTTCCCAAATGAATCAAAAATGAGAAATTATTTCACATGGAAAATGATTAAAAATAACCGTATGATGGTTTTTTGGATATTATATGGTGAATATTTGACCAATTTTTAAGATTTTTACAAGTTGGAATGTAATTTTAACCCATATCTTCTTAGTTTAACCCGATGGTAAACCCATTTTTACATTAAACTTGATCATTAATTTTTACTATTTACATTATTAATTTTGGTAAAAAAAATTGTGTTGACCTTTTTAGATAATATGATATTTTATTATTCCAAATAAATAATCCATTATTCTAAATTAAATTCACAAAAGTGGCATAATTCTATTTGAAATCATATCTGCAGACGCAATGAAAAAGTGTGGTTTCAAAGAGAAAATAACCATAAATACACAATGTTTTAATATAAAATTTTTATATTAAATTTATAAAATAGAACTAAATTAATTTAATTTAAACATAATTGAATAATTTTTACATTATAAATAATTTAAATGAAAAGGTAGTTTTTAATTAAAATTCATTATTTTTCATGATTCATCAGAAAGGGAAACTTTTTAGAAAAATACCAAAAATCCACCCTAATATAATTTTTATATGATTATTTAAAAATGAAAAATAAATTAAAAAAATCTAGAAGTTTTAAACATTAATTATAAATTATGTTTTCAATGCATGACTAAACAACTGTTTATAAAAAACAGTTTTCAATAAATATTTTCTTTACTTTCAAATAATTATTATTTTATTTATAATAAATATATTACCATAGAATTTATTTTATACATGTGTAAACCATAAAATTTTAATAATTTATTTATTATTATTCATACCCTCAAACCTAATATCTTGGTTATAATGGTCATGTTTAAATAATAGTATTTAAATAAAGTATCATGTTTCATTTAAACCGGGTATTTCACGCATTATAACTATCAAAGAGATTTAATTTATATAAAAATATATATATTTTAAAGTCTCATGATGTTATATTATCTTCTAATCTGGTTGTTACATGTCATATATGATATCGAATATGATTTTCCTATTTTAAAATTTTCATGGTGTTATTTCCCCCCCACAAATAAATTATTTCCTTACAATTTAAACATGATCTTCATAATCAAGGGTCTTACATTTGAAAATACTTTTCTTGTAAAACCATATAATAAAAACGTTTAATAAAACATCATATTTATAAGAGATAAAATAAAGTATGAATGTAATCTATGATAACCCTTTACTATTTTTCCATGTAGGAGAACATTGGTGGGAAATGAAAACATAGACACGGAAGAAAATACCAATACCTAAGGATTACTAAATAGTGATAGAGGTCATTGATCATAAGAAATTGAATTATATTTAAAAGTTAATGACAAAGAAAATATAAATATATTCTTTATTAAAATTCCATTAGTTCAATATAAATAAAGGTATTAGGAAAAAAAATTGTTTCAAGTTCATTTTCCTAATGTTTAGGAATTATTTTACTTTCTAGGAATATAAAAAAACATACTTACTTGATATCCTTTTATATTATAGGAACAATTTCCTTTTTTGGTTATGATTTCATCATTTCCACTTCCTTTCTTACTATAAGGAAGAAATATCTAAGATGATTTTTTATGCATGAACTACAAAATTTACTATTTAACGAATTATAAGTCCATTTAAAACTAACAATATATTCCTCTTATATTTACTAAAACCAAAATGGATTTAAAAAATTATAAAATAACAAAAAAAAGATAAAATTAATCAATTCCATATATATTTAACCATAAATATCATCCAAAATATTTCTAACCAAATTTAAAATTAAGTTAAATAAATCAACATTAAATACTATAGATAATATAATGTGGCTTTTAATGTCACATTCCAAATATGTGAATAGATAAATCACTAAAAAACGTTAATTAAAACCAGAATTATTACAAATATAAAATCTCATGTTGTTTTATATATTCCATAAACTAATATTTGTAATAAAATCCAAAAAAGATGACATAAAACATTAAACCTTTAAAAAATTTCATGGTCACTAAAACTATCCAATAAACATCTCATTATTATCTCAATATGAGGAATATATTAAGGTTTAACCTCAAACAATCATGTGTTTTCCAAGAGTTTCAACTTTTCACTGTATCATTTTCTTGTTCATTGGTGGCATTAAACATATACTCTCAAATTATTAATGAAATAGTACTTCAGTACAATCCTTATACATTTCAGAATTATTATAACCAGAATATAATTGATTAAAATTCTCTTATAACATAATTAATTAATCAAAAAAATAAGAAAATTAATTACTCTAATTAATCTATAGTAATATAATATGCTTTTCCATGATCTCTTAAATTTTTTTGAGGCATATTCCCTTGATTATTAGGGAATTAAATTTTTAGTTCTCATCTCTTTATAGTTGATGAATTTAACATTTCAAATTTTGTTCGTTCCCATAGAATTGTCAGCATAGTCTCCTTTTTATCCACACTTTAAGAAACTACTTTCCCTTTTATTCATTTACCAAGGTGTTTCCATCTATAAGTATCACATATTAAAAAATCAGTCTTTCATTTCTTCCCTTTATGCATATTTTTATATTCCATGTGCTTCTTCTCTTTCTTCCATTAGAATCCATAAGAATTAGGGAATTATTCTTTTATCTTAATATCACATGACATTGTGTTATAAAATAATGAAAAGGATTGGGAGACTAGTTACCTTTAAAATGTTGGCTTAATCCTAACAAAGAAACAACCACTCTTACTCTTTGGTTAATGTGCCTTGATAATGTTTCCATATCTTACAGTATTTAACATTTCTAAATAAATGAATAAACTAGATTAGATCCTATCATTATGAAAAATTATGTATAATCACAAAACTATTAAGACAAATAACATAAATTGAAAAAAAATTGGATAGATAATTTCATAATAATAAATATGTTTTCTTTGGATATATCTTTATTCTCAACTCATTTATCATGGTTTTTAATAAAAATGTTATTTATCTTAAAATTTTCTTCTAGGAGTGTCAAAAAAAGGTGTACAATAAGGCATGTTTTCATGGACAATATAATGATTAGGTTATGCTTAATATACATGTTTCAGAGTTATTTCCCCTAGTTACATTTTTTCCCGAACCACATCAACTTTTATTATACATATATGGATGTATTTCTATGAAAAAACACAAAATCTTTTCCTTAACAAAACTTTATAATGTTCTTCAATACTTATCCTAAAAGTATATCATAGGTTTATGTTTCCTAATATATTTTTTCCTAAATCTAGTTCCCGATATTTCTACTAAACTTCTTCTAATACTAGATGTAGTGACCCAGACCCTATTATCTTAGGGTTGGTGTATACTTTACTACATAGAAACTAGATACATAGTATCACATCCCAAAGTAAAAAATAGTTTAATATTCTTAGTAAACTAGTAAATACTTGAAATTATTATTGAAATTGAAAATATAAAACACACAAATTATTTTCATTGATAATTCCATTGTTCCTTATAGTGTATTCACACACATTAATCACAAAACACATCCCAGCATCCTAGGGAAATTAAAGCACTATAAAGTTGTGATAAAATATGATGAGTAAGGGTAACTGTGTAGAGGTATCTATGAATAAATAAATAATAATCAATATGGAAAGGTAAATAACTTAATCACATTCCATTTAATCAATAACATAAGTATAATATGGAATGAATAAATTCTGATCATATAATTCCATATAAATAATCACATTAGTTTGAAAACATAACCATGGATATTAAAACTAATCTCATAATAACATGGAATATAAATAACTGAATTTATACTTATGGAATTAATAATGTCAGAGATACAAAAAATCCTTCATGTCCTTATTCCAATACATTTAAATAAATGAGTAAGGCTTCATCCAAACCCCAATCAAGTTTTTCTTGTGAGACCTACCGATGCATCTAGGGGATATAGTGGTCCCCACTCATCACTTAATAAGTTTCATTCTTTCATAATACTAAAGGGGTGTAACAAAATTCACATAAACATTCATATTTAAAAATTAAAATATGAAATATTAATACTTAACCCAATAAATCAACATAACCATAAACCATCTAGAGTAAAATGGTGAATGGTAATAATATAATACATCCCTAGTCAAAATGACCATAAAAATCTAATAAATAATAATTATGGTGTCAATACCAAATATAAATATAGGATAATAATAAAAATATAGGTTTTATGTTGTTTATAGATATAAATACCATTTAATGATCATTAAAAACATTTATTAGAAAAATAACATTTTCATTTTTAAAATCAACTTTTAAAACAAAAAATCTCAATAAAAAATTGAAAATAATTTTCGTTGAATATAACCTTTAAAAAATTTTAAAATAAATATAAACAAATTGATTTGTTATGATTGTGGAAAATTCTATTTATGTCATACATGTTTAAACAATGATTCATTTAACATTTTCGGTAAAAGATTAAACAAAATTGTTTTCAAAATGGCCTAAAATTTCATTTAGTTTTTTTAAGAAAGTAAATATTGGTAAAATTTTATTTAATAAATCATTTTTAAAACATTATAAACTTTTTTGATTTTTTTATAGAAAACATGGGTTTTTAGGAAAAAGTATTTCCAACCTAACAAAGATGTAATGTCGGATTTTATAAAAAATATTTTCACAATCAATTTAAGAACTAATGAGTGGTAAAATGGTAGTATTAACTTAAAAATATCGTGAATATATATTGATGAATAAAATATATTTATTTTAAGATATAAATATAAAATAATTCCCCTAAGGTATATGTAAACATAAATAAACCTGAATAATGATGAGATTGTGAAATAAACTCTTACTACTTTGGAAAATTCTGATTCATATCCCCTAAAAATAAATAAAATCAAATGATTCATTAAATAACATTAAGATGAATATATTCATGATATATCATATCACGGGGTATTATATACACTACATAAATTCAATATGTGATGAAAATGGCATATGCCTCATTAATTTAAAAGTGAGACAAGAAACCCTTACCTTGGGTCTAATTTCCTTTATTCATGCATGTAACATTCATATAATGGTTTTAATAATGTTATTAATTTATAAAATATTTATAATAATATTTATTATATCATATATGATCCTTGTATAATATTTTACAACCCATTTTTAATAATATTTCATTATGATCATTGTTTCAGGTGTTAATTGGCTTGTTTTCTCATGAGTGTTTTGTCATGAATGTTTTATTTCATGTTAATATGATATATAAATATATACCATATTAATAATTATAATTTTTAAAAATATAATATTTAATCATTATACATATTTTTATATACATTTATTAAATTTGGACATGGAAAGTGAATTGCATCGCTTCGTGGAGATGGTAGGTCATATTTACGTATGAGCGACAGTATCATTCCATTAATTCATGTAAGTGTAAAGAATTTTGTGATATATTTATTTTATAAATTAAATATCATAACCTATATGTAACATATATTCATTAATTTTATCGTTATTACATTCCATGTAAAGCATAAGTGAAACACAAATCTCATCACTTCATGAGGCGGTAGTCCGTTATACACACGAGCGGTGTTATCGTATTTGAAATGGAGTTGAACATAAAAAGGTATAAGTGATATTTAAATTAAATAATTATAATAATAACTGAAATATTATATAAATTCTGTAATGAATTCATTATATCCATCCTTGAAATGTGTTGATGTAAAACGAACAATAATGATTCACAAGGCGGTAGTCTATCATACACATTATTGATGATTTCAGTTCCATTTTAATAGAAGTGGAGATAGAAAAATATTATTCCATACACATAATAACATATAAATATATGGTATTTAACTGTTTTATCGTATTTTAATTATTTATATATAATTTATGGTGGAAAATAAGAAATAAAATTGAAGTGATTTGTTAAGATAATTACCTTCTGTAGGAGAAACTCCCTTTGGATCACCTCTTAATGATGTTATGGATGGTATTTTGGGAGGACCAGAAGTTATAGAATATTGATAAGGATACTTGGAATATATTTTTTAGGTTTTTCTTGATCCAAATAGATTTATGGGTGTGAATAAGTGAGAGGATGGAGTGAAATTTTATAAGTGGGGAAAAGGAACCCTTTTTGAAATTACTTTGAAATTTCTCAAAAGACTCTTAATTGATAAACTAATTCACATTCCATAAGCATCCAAATAATATTTTGTTAGAATTTTGGATATTATAAATTTTAAAGTTTCCCCTACAATATGATTTGTATAATTTGGTATGTCATTTTAACCAATATCTTCTTAGTTTAACCCCTCGTAAACCCAGTTTTACCTTAACTGCGGTAATAAATTTTTACTTTATTAACTATTCATTTTGAAAAAAAATAATTAATTTTACCTTATTAGATAATATAAATTAATATTAATAAAAAAACTGAATCTATTTTTTTAAATTAATTTCAAATAAGGGGAAAGAATTTAAATTAAAATTATGCCCACATACACAATGAAAAATCCAGTTTTCAAATATAAAATTCTAACAAGTATAAAATCTTTTAATATCAAAATTTTCATATGAGATTGATTAAAATGACCTAAATTAGTTAATATTTAATATAATTGAACTAATTTTACATTAAAATCAATATTAAATATAATTTAACTTTATGTATAATTTAAATAAAATGGAAGTTTTCAATTGAAAAGCAGTATTTCTCACTATTCATCAAAAAATGGAATTTTTTAAAAAATAAGAAAAATTACACCTAATATAATTTTTATATGATCTTTTGAAAAGTTAATATTTAAAAAAACCAATGACTGGTAAAAAATTATTATAATTTTTTTATGAAAATCTCGATATTTCATGCATCACATGATATCAAAGAGATTAATTTTATTTATAAATAAATATACCATAAAGTCTTAGGCTATTATATTCTATTATAATCAAGGTGTTGTGTGTTATATATTCTCTCGAATATAATGTTCCAATATTAAAAATCTCATGTTGTTACACTCAAACTGTGTGGATCTCCTAGGTAGGCCATATGAAATATAATATATATTTCATGTCCATTTCACAAATTTGGGGAATATTTTACCACAACATCTGTGGGTATGGTTCCTAAAATATTGGTAACCACATTGTTGGAACATGATTTGGAAAACTATGTGGCCAAACAATGTGGCCTACATAATGACATAAAAATTAAGAAATTATTAAAGTGATCCACTTTATTTTAGAAGTATAAACCCCTTGTTTTTTTTGTTTCCCCGTCCAGTAGAAGTCCCTACCAAGAAAAAATCTCATTATTATCTTCCCATCATTACTAATTTACCACTTTTTTATTATAAAATAAAGTTTCATCTATTCCTACCACAAGTTAGAGATAAGGTTATCATTCTATCTTTGATCTTTCTCAGTTTCTTTATCTTTATAGTGGTTACATATCAATTTTTTCCATTTATTACCTATTTGAATTTTTTACTTCCTTTATTGATTTCATTCATTTTAGTTTGAACCATTGGTCGATATCTATCTACCGGTATTATATGAACCTGAGTTAGGTGGTTCATGAACTATATATCAAGTCTCACTAATTTTCTATGCGTGTGTGATGTATGATTAGAATGACCTAACATAAACATGATATAAAACTATAAATAAATAAATTTATTCCCTATTCAATGAAATTATACCTTCTCATGGGTCACTGTAAATCCTTCTGTGAGTCTAGACTGATACTCTTGTTTATTTAATGAGGTTTTTCAAGGGGGGCATCAAACCACCTGTGAATGACTAAAGGTATTGTGATAACATGTATATAACCTAGGATTTATTGAAATTTCCTCAGTTTTGAATGATATGATAAATAATATAATTAAATTAAACACCTCTAAGATATGATTTTTTAATGAATTGGATAGTTCAATTAGACTAGTGATTCCTGATGATTTTCTCATGTCATGGATTACCACCCTTAGATCCAGTGATTATCATCGATGTGGGATATCAAATATTAACCTCCAAAAATCTAGTGATAATAATGGTTGTGGGATGATGAGGATTACCTCCTTATGATTTAGTGATACATAGTAATTGTGGTATATCATGGATCACCTCACTTTGATCAAATGATGATGGTTTTTAGAGGATGTTAGGTATTACCTCCCTTGGATCCGGTGATGATGATAGTTGGGGAATTCGTGGTATTACCAACCATGGATCTATTTATTATTATGATTATGGGTTATTGGGTATTAACTCTTGAGAGACTAGTGATACTCAGAAATTCCAAGATTCCTTGGATTACCTCTCTAATATCCAGTGATACTTGGCGGTAAAGAGATGCATAGGGATTATCTCCCTAGGATCCAATAATGTTTAATGATTATTTGATGTTTGAGATTGACTCATAGGATCTGGAAATATGATATGTCATTAGTTATATTATGTTCAGAGACATCCAACACTTATTGAAGTAGATACTATCACTCATGTGTGTCACCTTAAAACCCTAGGATCAATGGGAGTTCAATATTTATGTTTCTTTTATTTCACATTTCACATAAACTTGTAATATTACTCAACATTTATATGATTATAGATATCATTAGTGTTTTATAACTATTTTTCACTCAAACCCTTCTTGATCTTTTGTTGGTACCCAATAAGTCTTCATAGTTTTCAGATAAGATAGGGGAAATCTTTTTATGATTGATGCATGATTTCTTAGCTGGTACAGATCTAGGAATATAGAAGATGTCTCGGAAATGAGAATAGTATTGAAAATTTTACCATTTTTTCTTTTATTCTAATTTATGTTATTGGTGTATATAATCAACCTCATATGTTTGAATTTATTGACATGAATATAGCTTTATTTTTATATAATATTGTAAAATTACTTATTTTCACTATTCATGATGTATGTTTCACTAATTGTATTTGGATATATAATATATTTATTATTTATACTATTTTTCCACTTTCATATGAGAGTATATCCCCCTTTTCATACCACCATAGAACCTCATTTCTAGTCAAAATCCTTTGGTAAATGAGGATCCATTCCTAACATCTAGTAACACCACTGGTCTAAACACTGTTGAGTGTTATTAGATGTGTTTTGTTACAAAGTCGTATCAACTCATATTTTATTATGTCTTACTATTTGGGAAAGGTATGTAAGGGATATGAAATTGTCATAACATGGTATGGAACTTCTGTCTGGGAGTAGCTAACCCATGTATGAGGGAAAGACTATGTTATCAAGGGTGAAATTATTTTATTAGTCTCCCATTTTATATTTGAGCTACTTCAACTAGTGTGACACAGTTAATTTTAGATTTATAATTTATAAGTTTTTTATCCCAGGGTTGATCAGGAAATAGGATTTGTGTGCGTGAAATATGACATGCATATAGGATTCAAATATCATTCACATGATTTCTTGTTATTGGTTACATGGTTACAATAATTGGGTTTATTATTTAAAAACATTATATAAACATATGAGATGTTTTATCATATAACTTAATGGTGACATCTTATCTAACTAATTTCCTAAATGGGTATAATTTAAAGATATATTAAGGAAATGTACTATTATATTATAGTATCCCTAAAATAAAATACGGACTACAGCTTCTAATGTATTTTAATATACAATATTAAATTTCAATTAATTTAAAATAACTATTTAAATGGCTTTAAAAAATAAAATGAGATAAAATTACATGGATCCTATATGTACATGATGTTAGTTGACATTGAGTATGGGTATATGAAGCAAAAAAGAGTGCCTGAGTTATGTGACCTTTGTGATATGGGGTGTAAAGAATAGTAATATCTATGCCAGTTACTGATTTCCCTAGGTTGTGATATCATGAATTAGTATGGTAACATGTTATAAGTATTATGTTTAGAATTATATATTGATTCATCCAAGACGTCCTCTGGTAGAGTGCCAGGAGGATAGCGATGAGGATTAAACACTAGTGCTTTGGAAAAATCCTCCTATAACATTGAAATTAGGGGTGGATTATAATCATTGAGATAGATAATTATTAGTTTATAGTTGATGGAGATAGAGGATCCTTGGCCTACTCCAACAACATTTTATCTCACTAGATAGTTTTATATAGATCATATAGCGACCGACCCGATTTTTCAATCAAACAGTGCTACCAGCCACGTTCCACTAGGCCTTAGGCATGTCTCTCCATACATCAAAGGATTCCAACTAGAAGTGAGGGTTTAAATAGGTGATATTGGGGAGACTATACCCTCTCTAGGTGATAATAATAATAGTCTATATAAATATAAATAAGGAGAAAAGAAAAATCATAAGACACTAGACCAGTAAACTACCCATGGAGAAAGCGTACAAATAGTAGATGAAACAATTATAATAAAAACAAGATCAAACAATCCATTTGAAGAATTAAACATCAAAAGAGACCAATTTCATAACATGCATATATATTAGTTTATATATAAAATAATACATGAGGATCTCCCATGGTCGGTTATTAGTGACCCAAAAAGGATTCGATAAGCCCGTAAGGGGCTTCGCGTCTCTAGGTCTCCTCCCACCGCCGCCTTCCTCCTCTGTGCCACGAGTCATTTGGATATCTTCTCAGCTCCTTCCTCGATGCGTTCAGGGTGTGGATTCATCCTATAGTAGGGTCGTGCGGGATCATCCTCTTAGGTGAACCTCTTCATGACCTAGCCATCTCCTCGCACTAACCTGCAGTCTGGTTAGGGTTTCTCTCGGTGTCGCGATGTCAGTCCAAGAGGCGGGTTCAGATACTGAGACCTAGGGATTCCGTTGCGGGTCGTGTCGTCTGTAGGTGCTAGGAGGATCTGGCTTTTGGGTTCGATGATGAAGGCAGCAACGGGCTCTCATTCTCTGTCTTGTGGAGTGGCAGTTTGTTCAGGTGGCCCCCAGATCTGGTTTTGTTTTCATCTTTTAGTTTGAGTTCCGTTTTTAGAAATGGTTTTGTAATGTTTTTGGTGGTGTGCAATGGCATCACGGTAGAGGTTTGGTTCCAATTCCTGTGACCGGTAGGGGAGAAATCTTGATGGTTTCTTGTTGATGATTTTTGCATTTCTGTTCATTTGGTGATGGTTTTTGGATTCATTGATGTTGGTGTGGTGATGTGTGGATCGCGGGTCAGGCGACAATGCTGTGAAAGTTGGTCCTTTGACGGAGAGAGTGAAGATGAAGCTCGCCAGTGATCCAATTGAGGAGGATAAGTCAGTAACCACATGGTGTTTTTTCTGAGGTAGGTTGTGGCTTGAGGCGGCGCAGAAATTGAGAGGACCTGTGCTTCGAGGCCGTGTTCATGGCTCAAGGTGTGCGGTTGATTTGTTTTTGAAGTTTTGAATATTGAAATTGAGATGTTGTTGACTTTGAATGTGTGCTGATTTAGATCTTTGTATGGTTACCACTTTCTAAAAAGTGGCTTTTATAAAATACCAAAAAATGTTTGCTGGCCAAAAGGATCACCCATGGTCAACCTCATTATGTACATATATATAATCATGTTGTGCCAAAAGGAAAACTAAAATGGTATCCCCAGACAATTAAATAAAATTCAAGGTAACATTCCTTCCATCCTATAGAAAATTTCAAACTCAATTAATATGATCCATCCCCTGAGCCCGAACCTTTACCTGATCAGAAATCTATAATGTCTGCATTTATACCGAAGGGACCATGTAGGGTGTCAAAAAGAATCTCAATAGGCCAACACCAATTCAATCCTATATTACATCTATACATACTCATATGTATACTCAAATAAATGAAGTAACATGTGAACAACATAGAATATGACCTTATTTATTTGTTCTCGATTTCTATAAGGAAGCAACCTCATTATTCTTCCATCATTGGTATAACAGTAGCAAAGAGGATCTTGAGAACATATCCCCAGTCATTGTCTAATGCATAACAAACTAGAGATCCCTTAGGAACCTCTTATAATAGTATCTTATCACCATGTTCCAACAAACACCCCATTTCCAAAACAAGTGATCGGCATCCTGAAGGCGTACCCACCAATCATGTACCTATCACCTCAGACCTCAACTCATAAAATCCCCATCATCATAAACCCCGAAATCTAAGGGAAAATGATGTATATAATCTAAGTAATAACATATGTGGATGAATAGACTAAATTCAAAGGAATATAAATGTACATCCTCCCAAATTCTCCTATCCCAACAGCCTCATGTATGATGAGCCTCAGCCCCCAACAAACAGCCTCAACATTGTCAAATGATGGTTCCTCACTATTATCATTTAACATAAACTCCAAAAACATAATCCACATATAATGGATTCATATACCAAAACTAATAGAGAATACCATTTCATCATATGAGTCCTATTATTTGAACATGAATCCAATGGTGCATTGGCCCACACAGGTGATCAAAATTCATCAAATAAGTCTTTATTCCATAGAAACTAAAACCTCATGATTCTATGATCATGTCACCCAAGCTGATGTACTATGATATCCAATATCACAAGGACCCTACCCCTAGAATGGCAGTCTCACGACCTCAAACTGACAACCAAGTATCCTAACATGTGACCATCATCTCTTATGGAATCCTAGCCTCTCCAAACATGATGATTACATCACCACATACCAGATGGTCAATTCCACCTCAATCCTCAAATTGAGTCCTTCAAATCCACAAAAAACAATTCCATTAATATCATTTAAAAAAATTAATTTATATAAATAATCACACCCTTCCTAACCGCCTATGTGGTCTCAAGCCACATAAAAAACTCGGTCATGGAAGAAATGGTTAGGACAAGGTTAAAAGCATCCCACATGGTCTCATATTTAAATTTAAATTATGAATTATTTTTTTAGGATTTCACTCAATCCACCCAATTTAGAACTCAAAGATGTACCCCCCCAAATCAACATCAAAAACATGGTGAATGATAAGCACCACTTACCTCATTTTGGTAGACATACGCTTGTCCGCTATAATCCTCTTAATCGAGTGGATTTGAAAAAAAATCAATGTTTTAGGTGAACTCCTTGAAAATAGGGTAAAATGGATCACATAGATTTATCTCACCATACAGAGTGAGAAAAATATAAATTAATCAATTTGACTCAAGATCTCACTGATACAGTTCCAACACACCTAACGACATGAAAAATGGAATCTGGATGACAGAGTTAGACCAATTCCTAGAAGAGGAGGAAGAGAGAGACACAACACGTAGAGAAGAAGTCCACATGTGGGAGGAAAGAAAGAAAAAGGAAGAAATTATAGAAAATGCTAAAAATGTAATTTCCAACTTTAAAGTGGACCGCATGGTTAGCTTGCACAGTTTGGGTAACTGTGCGCGGCCCATATAGTATCCCCTACCCAAGGCTCCACCTTGAATGATCAAAAAATTTGGTTTACCAAACTATGGATGAACCATGTGAATACCCTATGATAAATATTACATAATTTTCACACAGTCATGCTCCTCCTTCAACATGGTTTGAAAAACTATGCATAGTGCACCTGAAGGGCTGCATAGTTTTTCCTAGGAGACAGTAAGATTTTTCCAAACTGTGTACCCTAATCCACACACACCCAAAACATTGGTTTCCAGCCTCCAATTCACTCCAAAACCAAACAATAAACTGATAAAATTGATAATAATTGAAATTAATCTAATTTAATGTTCATGGGTGTATGTAACACTTGAAACTAAGTTCAGATAATAAAGAAAAGATTTGGTATACCCACCAAACTCTGAAAAATTTCAAATGGGTGAGAAATTTGACCCACTCCAAAACCTTGGGAAGTTATAATCTACCCACCATAATATATCTCATTCCCAAGATATAAAAAACCCCAGATATAGTACCAAACATACCCATCTCACTAAAAGTACGCTGAACTACCCCGGTCAAAAAGGGAAAATGTCAACTTTCTCAAGGCACTCCCCACCTTAGGAGTTACCTACCCCAGTCACTTACTAACTCAAAACCCAAATAAAACCAATGTTCTATCAACCATAACTAGACTCAAAATTCCCCACGTGTTTCCTCGTCACTCCTAAATCTCATTAGGTTCTCACATCATACCCGTGTCTCATCAGAAACCCATCATGTACTGCATCTCATCAGATGTTTTCCATGTTCCCATGACTCACATGGAACCAATGAGGTCCCACATCTCAATAGATGCCCATAATTAGTAACAATGACTTGCACCACATTTAATCCACATTTTAATGATTCCCAGATTCTAAATCACCTCAAAATACATGCATCCATCGATTTCCACATAAAAATACTATTTCCACACCACTATAATATATATAATGCCTCTAAGATGATACCAACCTATTAAATAATGATTGGTTAGTTCAAAAGACATCTTGGTCACCGCGTGAACCCAAAACTGACATTCCTACACAAGGGCCATGCCAAAATAAGAAAAAAGAACCACGATTATTCCCATGGAATACATCTAACCATAACTAGATACCTATACTACTCTTCATGTGGTAGCTCCACTACGTGCACCTAGACTGAAGCACGGCTACCTGAGGCCTTTCCACCATGCGGTGCTACACTAATCACTGAACACTAACTCCACTATTGATTCACACTATTTATTCCATGAACACCATGTGCAATTGAATCTTGGATATCATATCATAGAACCACTCTTGTTTCAATATCAAAAACATAATTCTTCCCCAGTCCTTGACTTACAGCTGTCTGAGAAGGATTTTGGAAGAATCTCTCAAGATGCCCGACCTAACCACATACTTGGAACTCCTTTGTAACCTGATCACTCTGCATCTTCACATGTCTAGGCTACCCACATTAGAAGAACACCATCAATGACCCACTCTGAGGTGGTATGCATAGGTATCTTTTTTGAACACAATAATGAGATTCGTCTTGGGCTTCTAATTTTTTGTAAGCATCACCACTGAAATCACCTAACATCATCACTTGGATAGAATATGATTAGTCCGTCATATTTCCCATCACTATAAATGCCTGATTCCTGGCCTTTGAAAATGAATACAACCTAAATATGTTTTCCTAAAATCTAATGGAATTATATAGACCATACTCTAGATTCCTCTCTCTTGAGGTGTCATCACCCACTATACCACGTGTGAAATGAGATAACTCAGTAAAAGTAGTTGTATAGTTCATAACAGACATGTCTCCTTGCTGAAGACTCAATAAAGCCCAAGTTATATTCCCCCACATCATCTCTAGGAATAAGTTATCAAATATTATAACCTCAAAGTCCTTATAGTCCAGTCCCCTGTGTCTATCCATTGGAACCTACAAGTTGCACCATTGATTTTTCAGTCCTCTAATCATGCGAGTATCCAGCTTCTCCCTCTGGCTTGGGGGTGTCTCAAGATACTCAAATATCACATTCACTGACTTGATGACGTTCTAAGCCACATATTTTAGACCCTCAACCTAAAATATATGTGGTTGTTGTGATTGGAACTCTCGATCTTGATATGCCATTGAAGGCTCCACTCCCCAAGCTCCCCTTTCAATCCCCTAGATGAAACGTACCAGACTCACCCTGAGTTTTTCTTCAAGACACATCAAAAAATCTATCAAATATGGTATCACCATAGCCTCTACTTAAATATAAACCTATGGCTCATGCTATGCCTTACCCTTCAGGGCCTCATCACATCCCTCATGGTTCTCAACCTGTACATGCTCCTAAGACACTAAAACATCACGCACATGATGCTCAACTAGAGCCTGTAAAGGTGGAATCCCATTAAATACCAATATTTTTTTTCATATATCCAAAATAAAATATATATATAATAAAGATATATAAATCAATAGTATTCATTGGAAACTCACTACCCTTACCCTCTCCTACCACAACCATGTCTCATAACATCCAGACGCATGGCCCCTTACCTACCCATATCTGAGCAAGGTATCACATATAAATCTAACATCATGGAATATATCTTACCCAAATCAGAGTTAGGAATCATATATCAGTCCTAGGTAGCAAATTAATTTCCACCAAAGATAAGATAAGAAACAAAACACAACATAGCTTCCTCTGTTAAAATTTTAAGCAGCTCACCACCAATATGCTTCGAGTCATGACCATCCTAAAAAACCATGTTGCCTCATTATGATGACTTCATCCCCAACCTAATGATCAACATCACCCAATATAATTATCCCTACCTACTCATATAAGATCTAGATCCATATATATATGCATCACATAGCACGAAGAAATTTAATATAGGCACACATATATATAAATCATCTTATTTTCCTTCAAATAAAATCAAAACCCCCTTTCGTTATCGGGACAAGGTTATAAAGATCCCCCCTTTCCATACCAGGTCATGGGTCACATTCCCATTATAGATAACAATAACTCCCAATTGAACCACTAAATGTAGAAATAATATCAACTATAAAAAGGAAAAGGATAAACAACAATACCATCCCATGGAAACCTGGTCCATCCCCCATGCATAGAGCATTAAGAACCCAAACACAAGATCTAAAAGTATTTCTTACAATATCCTAATCTACTATATACCAAGTAGTAATACCCAAACTGAGGTAAAATAAAATGCTCTGATTCCATTTATAGTTCCCCAAGCTGATTTCCACCCAAACTGTGCTTTGTATCAAGTGACAATGGCCCTTAGGCATGCCTTCCCATACGCCAAAGGTTTTTGACTAGTAGTGATGGTTTAAAGATGTGATATTGGAGAGAGTATACCCTTTGAAGGTGATAATAGTAATTATCTATATAAATATAAATCAGTGAAAGAGAGAGACTAGAAGACATTAGACCAGTAGCCCTTCCATGGAAGAACCACAAGGATAGAAATAAATGTGATAATAATCAAAACAAGATCAAAAAACCCATTTATGTAATTAAACAACAAAAGATATAATTTTCAGAACACAAATACATATCATTTCATATAAGAAATAATAAAGGAGGTCACCTATGGCCAAACATAGTACGTATAATATATAAGTAAAAAATATATAAAATAAAACTAAAAAGGCAACTCCAACCAATGTGAGAAAGTCCGAGGTCCATTTCCATCCATCTCACGGAAAAGGCCTAATGAATTTATTAAGATAAAGCTCATGATCTTGAATGTTTACCTAATTACAAATCCATAAATCTATATATGTCACAAAAGGACCATGTAGGGTGTGAGAAAGAATCTTATTAGGCCACCTCCAATATGTTTTTGTCATACATATGTGATTATAAAGGTGTATACTAAAATAAATGAAGAAGAATATAAAAAATATATAATATGACATTCTTCTCTTATGCTCAATATCCATAAGGATGTAATAACAATATTCGACCATCACTTATATAACAATAGTAGATAGGATCCTTAGAATATATCCCAAGGAATCCCCGGATGTATAAAAAACTGGATAGCCCTTAAGAACCACTTGTAATAGTATCCTGGTGCCATGTTCTAACTGAAACCTCATCTCCAAAACAAGTGATCGACATCTTGAAGGAACTCTTAATAACCTTGTACCTAGCCCCTAGAACCTCAACTCATATAATAAACATAGACTTTAAGGATGAATTATGAAGAACAGTTATTTCTATCCTCCATTTTATAACATCGATGGATCAATAGTCGATGTCCCTAGGATTAGAGATGTCTATCATTGAAAATAATCCTGGCCCAATGCCCTCAAGTACAACAAGTCTCATCCCCCAACCCATAGTCTCAACATTGTCAAATGATGGATCCTCACCATCCCCATGGATTTCTATGGTAAGAACCTCAAAAAATAATCCTAATTAAAATATAATAGAAGTATCAACCCACACAAGTAGTCAATGCCACCTCATTATATAATTCCTACTGTGTTCATGTGACTCCAACGGTATATTTCCAAACATGGGTGAGAAAAAATCACCAAATAAGTCCCTAAAATACATCATTTGACAACTGATTCCCCTATAATGGTGACTCTCAATTGGATTCCCAACACTATACAATATGACATGAGACTTTCCAAAAACATGAAGACCTCACTACCTCAAACCAATGACTAAGTCACCTAACCTGTGGTCATTATCACTCATAGAATCTGGGCCTCTCCCAAACCAATTATTACATCACCACATACCAAATGAGCAATTCAATATCAATCCCCATTATAATCCCATCATTTTCCCATAGAACCAATTCAATAATCATATTTAATAAAACAATTTAATATAAATAAATAAACACACCTTGCCTAATGACATAAGTGTTCTTAAGCACCCTACCCAACTCAATCATTGAATTAATGGCTAGGGCATGCTTAGAAGAATCCCACATGGTATCATATTTAATATAAAGGTAAAGAGTTAATTAATTAGGGTCTTGATCAATCTACCTAATGGTTCACTCAATGACACACCACCAAAACCACCGCACAAACCTGGATAAAGAAAAGAACCACCTACCTTGTATAGGTAGATGTATGCACATATGATCATATCCTCTAACTCAATATAGTTTGGAAGATATAGTAATTTTAGAAAAATTCCCTAAAAATATGGTAAAACATATTACATGGATTTATCATACAATATGTTGAGATAAAATGATATAATAATCTATAGGAATCAATTTCTTACCAATGCAGTTCCAATGCACTGAATATCTTGAAGAAACAAGTCTAGATGAGAGAGTTAGCTCAACACGTGGAGGAGGAGTAAGAGAGAGCCACAATACCTATAGGATAATCCCACATGTGGGAGGAATCAAAGAATAAGGTAGAAATAAGAGGTAATGGAAAAAATGTAATTTTCCACATATAAGTAGGGCTCATGGTTAGCTCATAAACTTTAGCTAATTGTGCACTGCTTGTGCAGTAACCCCTTCACAAGGATCCACCTCACATGTCCATTGTTCACGGTTTACCAAAACCTACATCAGCCATTGGAATCCCCTATAATAAAAATTGAAATGGTTTTTCATGACTGTGTACCACCTCTAGCAAATTTTGGAAAACCTTGCATAGAGAACCTGAAGGGTTGTCGGGTTTCTCTTGGGAGGCCGCACTATTTTTCCAAACAATACTACCAGTATCCACACCCAAAAAACATTGGTTTCCAGCCTCTAACACACTGAAAACCCAAAAAACACCAATAAACATTCTAGTCATTTAAAATCATCTAAAATATAGGTATTGGGTCAACGGAACTCTCGAAATTAGGTTCTGATAATCAAGAAAAGTGTTGTTCTACCCATCAATCTTTGAAATTTTCTAAATTCACTACTAGAAATTCATGTTTTCCTAAAGCATTAAACTGTTGGTAAAGAAGCTCTTTCCCAATGGTTTACTAAAACCTGTTGGGAAAGGGGTGTCCAAGGCACACTTTCTCAATGGTTCAAGAGAACCGTTGGGAAATGGTCACCCTTTACCAATGGTTTATTTAAACCATTGGTAAAGGGTCTCTTGTACAACCCTTTCCCAACTATTTTTAAAAGACATTGGGAAACCTTTCCCCCAAATACTCAATTAGCCGCTCTCTCCCCCATTCGCGATAGAACACTAATCCTATCCAGGGCTTTGCTGCTCTCATGACTTCCCCCATCCAAACCTGTCAAACTACATCCAAATCATCTCAAATCATGTATTCTACTCTTCATACACATAAAATATTTAAGTGATACCTTGTTTTTATTTTTATTTATCTAATATTTTAGTTTTATGTTTTGATTTTGATGTGTATATATTTTTTTTGTTGATTTAATCTTGCCTTTATCCATTCCAATCCATTTAATTAATTAAATCCTTAACCTCCATTGAAGAAGAAGCATGTAAAATTCATTTCCATTATATTCTAGATTTTCTATGTATGTGTTTTTATGCCTTTTTCCCATCGTGTAATTAATTGTTACTTGGAAATTTATTTATGTGTTTAATAATTTTTATCAATGCTTTTATGAATTTTTTCTTTAAAATTCCTTGAGGAAAGTGTTTTATTAAAATGAATTTTTTTAAATAAGGATTTTGTAATGTAATTTGTTATAGTACACTATGTAACTATGTTTTGTATTTAGTAACACATGAGATAACTGGTCTGTGAGAATGTGTTGTGAAAGAGATTCCATGGTTGGTTCAAGATTATATTTAAGTTTTGAGCCTATTAATGAGTTGTTTTGATGATATTTTGAGATATTTACCTTATTTTTATTGGTGAAAACTAGGAGCTGTAGAGGTGGTTCATGATTAAGACATATAATTACTGCTAAACGTGTGGATAAACCTTGCATAGTAGTGAATTCATGAAATGTTTGATGTTTTTAGTCCTTTTTATTTGGATTTTCTTTTGATGGTGATGTTTCTTATTGTTACCTATGATGGGAATTTATTTTAGTTTCTAAACCGGCCGAGACTCCCCCACTATGCATAGTGTATGTAACCTCTACCCTTATTTAATGTTTTTGTTTACACAGCGTATTCAACCTCTACCCTCATTTAATCAGTGAACTCAAGTCATTAATTCAAGCCTTCATTCTCACTAGCATGTAAGAAATTGAATGATGTAAACCAATCCTCATAGGATTTCTTACCTTAGATAGTGTCCAACATATGAAATACAAGATTTTGAATTTATCAGTTAACAAGGATCATATATTCCATTTCCCCCAAGATGATTGTACTAATATAACTTTAGGGCCAGTTAAATATGGTTCTCATTGTAAGATGTATATTTTGTGTCCTTCATAGACAATACTCACTTTTATGAGCGTGGGGTGCTTTTCACTACCCATTCTGGAATGTGTAGACATCTATAATAATGTTAGAAAAGTCACATGTTCAATTCAGAAATGTTGTTATCATTGACATACTTTATTATTAATCTCAAATTTAAAAATAAATGTTTTTTCTATACATAATGAAATTAAATCTTTTTACAAGCCATGAACAACCTATTAGTGTAGAAGCCTAAAATTTATTCACCCATGGTGTGTGCATGACAAGGGGAAGAAATTGGGTAATGAAAGGTATGGCCATAAAGGCACCAATAATGATTTATTGATCATTATTGAATGATTTGGGATGCCTATAACACATGATGGGACCTGAGGCATGTGCCTCTTATAGACCTAATGAAAATGAATATAAATAAATTTTAATTTAATTTATGACTACTTGTTCTTTACATTATTTTAATAGTTCACTACATCAACTAGAAACTTCTTCCTTTATCGTTTACTTAAATGTATTTTCTATTACAGTTCAATGCTATTGAATTGTTTATGACAAAATGACTTATATAAATTCTTTTTACAGAATGGAAAGAAGTTTTATGTATGAACCGATCGGATTTAAAGAGATTTTCAAAACAATTTGGAGAGATTTATAGATTTTTCATTTCACAATGCTTCAGATAGTGGTCGCATACACTTCCCATATTCCAATTGTGTTTGTAGACCTTGGTTGAGCCGTGAAGAAGTCAGCTACCACAGAACCAAAAATGGTTTTCAAGCAAACTACATTTTGTGGTATAATAATGGGGAGAAAATGAAATCTCAAATTGGGGATGATCGAAATGAAAGGACCAGAATGGAGAATTTGTTAGATGATCGGTTTCCGTTTATTCGTCATCCTGAAAAAGAAAGGATTTCGACTCAAGAAGACTTAGATATGAGGACAGCTGATGCTTCTAGTGAAAATGATCATATTGATAGGGTGAAAAAATTGAATGATGCTGCCACGACTCCAGTATATCGACAATGTGATAAAATGAAAAAGCTGGAATTTTTATTCTGATTGTTTCATGGGAAAACTATGTATGGGATTTCTAATACAGCAATCGATTACATTCTTACCCCTTTGAAGGATTTACTTCAAGTTGATACAGATATTACCTCAAACCACTATATGGAATGGAAGTTAGTTAAGTAACTTGGATTTTCCAGAAACAAAAATCATGCTTGCCCAAAAGATTGTAGTTTATTATGGGAGGAAACCGCTGAACGAAATGATTGTATAAAATGTGGCACATCCCGCTGGAGTTCAAAATCTGATGGAACACCATCCCGCATTCCACAGAAAGTAATGTGGCACTTTCCATTGATCCCCAAACTCCAGAATCTTTTTATGTCTGATGACATATCAATAAAAATGAGATGGCATGATAGTAAGAGAAAGAAGACTAATGATGAGTTGGTTCATATTGCAGATGGATTTTCATGGCAGATATTTGATGCTCGACATCCTAATTTTGCAGCTGACATGCGTAATGTGAGGTTGGGTCTTTCATGTGATGGTTTTAATTTGTTTGGGTAGATTATTACTTTGCACAGCACATGGCCAGTTTTTATACACATTTATAATCATCCCCCATGGTTGTGTATGAAAAAACCTTTCACTTTCATGAGTATACTCATATCTGGGCCTTCTGATCCCGGCATTGATATTGATGTATACATGAAACCTTTAATAAAAGAGTTGAAACTTCTTTGGGATGTGGGTGTGAAAACATACGATTCATGTTTGAAAGGCATATTTCAGATGCGTGCTGAGCTTATGTGGACGATCAATGATTTTCCAGCTTATGCAATGATGTTTGGATGGAGCACAAAGGGAAAACTATCTTGTCCAGTTTGTATGAAGAATACACAATCCATAAGACTGAAACATCGTTGTAGTTTCAGTTTTATGGGACATCGACGATTATTGCCAAAGGATCATCCATATAGAATGAATCGCCGACGATTTGATAATAACATAGAGACCGATGATCCACCTTAGTGTATGTCTAGAACTGACGTGCTTAATTAATTGAAAGATTTCAGTTTTTCTTTCAGGAAGGGTCAAATGAAATCTGGAAAGAGAAAGAATGTTTCCACTAAAACCTGTTACAATTGGAGGAAGAGGAGTATCTATCATAATTTTCCTTATTGGTCAACCAATTTGTTATTTCATTTCATAGATGTAATTCATATTGAAAAGATTATATGATAAATGTTCCTTTCGGTTCTTCTAAATGTCAAGGGGAAAACAAAAGATGATTTACGATCTCGGCGTGATTTGGTGGATTGGTGCATCAGACCGGAATTACATCCTGTGCGTATTAGTGAAAATAAATTGCAACTTCCATGGGCTTCTTATGTGATGACACCTATGAAAAAAAACAATTTTTGGAAGTATTAGAGACCTTTAGAGTTCCTAATGGATATTCATGAAACATATCTAAACGGGTCAACATAAGAGAGTTGAAGCTAAAATCATTGAAGACTCATGATTATCAGGTCTTACTGCATGAGTTGCATCCAATATCAATCTGTCATCATTTTTACAATAATGTAAGGGTGGCTATTTTTTGGTTATGCCATTTTTTTAGAGATCTTTGTGCTTAGATGTTGTCCAAGACTTTCTTGCAAAAAATGTTGACAGATGCCCCATTAATTTTGTGTGAGTTGGAGAAAATATTTCCCCCATCATTTGTCACATGCATGCTACATCAGACTGTCCATATTCCCACTGAAATACTTCTCGGAGAACCTGTTTCTTTTCATTGGATGTATCCAACTAAAATAAATATGTTCACATTAAAGTCTTATGTCTGAAATAGAAATCATCCCGAAGGTTCTATCTTGAATGGTTACATGGCTCAAGAACGTATGTATTTTTTCTCGATGTATTTGTCTGATATTACTACATGATTGAACAGACCAATGAGAAATGAAGAAGAACAATATGAGAAAATTAATACCAGTTTTCCATCACTTCCTCAAACAAGAGGAATTCCTGGATCATATACATTGAAGACATTAATCCATGAAGAGCGGGAGATAGCACATCGCACACATTTGATCAACTGTGATTTGATCAATGACTATATTAGGTAACTAAATTTATTATGAATATCTTACATATATATCTGTTAAACAATTCATATTTTTTATCTACAGGGAACATAAAACAATGATAAATAGGAAGCATTGTTATTTACCTTTGAGAAAGAGAGAGACTTTACATAGCAAAGAGTTTTCTGCTTGTTTAAAATTGAAGGTAAAAAAAGTAATGTTTTAAATAATTATATAAATATTTAATTAAGTTTAATAGTCATGTATATTAAAGGTATTGAGTTTGTTTGATGACTCTGTTTCTGAGGAAATAAGAGCTTTGGCTTTTGGTCCTAATACTGTGGTTCGTGACTGTAAATCAATTGTTATCAATGAGAAAAAATTTATCGTCCCTGAACGAGAAAAGAACATGAGAACACAACATGATGGTGTTATGGTTACTGTGGCAACAGATTGTTATTCCAGTGCATTATATAGTAGACCACGATTTGAAAATGTGGGTTATTATGGAGCTGTTGAAAAAATAATAATATTGGATTATTACTCTCATGGATGAGTCACAATGATGAAATTCCATTGGTTTGATTCGATAATGAGACATGGCACATTTATTGATGATTATAGATTTTGAGTGATTAATATGAATCACACTCTTTCTACCAAAGAACCATATGTGTTGGCATCAATGGCTAAACATGTTTTTATGTCAAAGACCAACTTCGACCTGAATTTTGTGTCATAGTTGACGTAATTCCAAGACATATTTTTTATGATGGTGATGATGTAATTGACACTGTCCCTAGTGCCATTAGAACCAATCCATTTATTTCTTTTGATGACTCTAATATCTCAATTGTCAGATTTGAATGTGAACCTGAAGTTGTGGTTGAAAATATATAGAATCATTCATCCATGTTCCCAATTATTTTGGTTTACCTTGCGTTGGGTTGTTAAGGTTGGTAATATTCAAATTGATTTAGTATTCATCACAAAAATGTTTAGCTAACTTGACCATTATGTGAATATTCAATGTTTATTGGTTGCAATTTTATTTGAATTACATTTTCTAATTTGGTATTGAACTGTATTCAAACATAGTCAAACAATATTTCTAACTTGGTGAAAATTACAACTAGTATGATTTATTAAATCCATTCAACCTCTTCTAAAAAAATTGATAGCTAAATTACCAATGAATCCCCATATTCCCTCATATCTTTAGTTTTTTGGGTTACACATTAGTTTCCTTTTTCTAATTAATTACATATTTGTTTTCAAAAGTAGGAAATGAAGCCAATTGAAGGGAGACGAAGGAAAAAAATGATGGAGAACAATCTTCGAATGACGGAGTTGGGAATTCCATCATTAGTTCCTATAGTGAGTACATTATTTCAAATTGATATATTTAAAGAATATAAAATTTCATGTGATTAATTTTTTTGTAAACATTTTTGTAGGATCCACTTATATGTCGACAGTTTTTCGACGAGGAGCCTAGTACTTGTCCTACTACTCATGCCGGTGGTATGAGGAGGGTCTGTATCATAGGTGGACGAGCAGCTGTGCATACCCGACTAGATCCTGCCCCTCCCACTGACATGTCATCCTTCCCACATTTTGATCCTGGTGTGTCATTAGGGACACATGGGATATTTAGGCCTCCCATGTTTTCGCTACATTCTACATCTTCTGGCCCATCATTTTCACATCCCATGATGATTCCCACTCCCCAGTAAGAATCCAGTCAGACAGCTATCCCATCTTATTTTCCTTCTACTTCTATCTCTCCGAGCTTCTATATTCTATCGTCTTTGACTCATGTTCCACCATAGGTTGTTCCATAAGTTTCTGTGGATCCAGCGGCGTTCAGCGATTAGACCAGCATAGGTATATTTATAGAACCCTAACAAATTTTTATAGCAATATTTATTTTCATTATAACATGTTTTGATAAAATATTTGTTTTTCTTTCATGACAGATACATCTACTGATAAGAGGCATGGCCAGTGGCGTACACGCATGCGTTCGGTGTGGAACCGCCACACACAGCTTATGGTGGATTATAATGAAGACAACCAAATGGTTGATAAAACAAGGCAGCAATGTTCGAGTTTTTTGGTGACGCTTTCCAAATACTCTGACATCATTCCCATCAACCCACTATCATGAAGATATTTTCCACATGAGGTCAAGGATAGATCTTGGGTAGAGATATGGGTAAAAATATCTGTTCTATTTAATGCCATGAATTATTTTTGTATTTATATGAATTAATATTTAGATGTAAGCTTCGATTTAATTTTCCCGATAGTGAGGGTGCACGACTAGAACATCTAAAGGATTTAGGCGAGCTTTGGAGATCTTACAAGGATTATTTTGTATATTGGATGGGTTTCTAGAGTTGGCAATGAGTTATAGGTGGTACCAGTGGTGGATGATTTCATATAGATCAGTATCGTCAGATGATTACTCATTGGACGAGTACCCAGTTTAAGGTATTAATAACATTTATGGTATTTAAATAATAACTTTCATGTTTTTCAATAATAATATCTGTTATATTTTCGAATTTTATTTAGGAATCATCTGGAAAAAATAAAAATAACATTGATGCAAAAAAAATACCTCCACACACTAGGACACACTACGATGCCCGATCATGAGAGGAAGTAGGTATGAAAATTGTTTATAAGTTTCTTTATGACTTACACATTCATTTTTTTGCACAATTATTTAATATTTTGATAAAGTTTTCATATAACTTTAGTTTTCAATGTCATTGTAGAGGAAAATACAAAATATTGAAGGACGTGTTCCTCAAGCAAAAATGTTTTGCTCGAGTAGACGGAAAAAGGATGGAAGTTCCGTCAACGAAGCGACTCAACAGCATATTTTAAGTTTTAATATGTTGAATATATATTTTAATATCTATTTTTAACTTAATGATATATTTATATTTGTAATAGGCTGCTTTAGAGGCCCTCGATGCCCAAGAAACAGACAATTTTGGGCCAACAGATCACTTACATCAGGTGTTGGGAGAGGAGCATTCTAGAAGGGTATGTTGTTGGCCTAGGATAGCCCTGACGAGGTATTGGACCTCCTTAGGTATGAGTTTTAGTGCCACCGAGCAATAGAAAGTTAGGGAATAGTAATAACAGGCTGATAAAAGGGCCACAGAGATGGCAGAACATTCTGCTATGGAAAATAGTGTGTTTATGAAATATATTGAAGTTATACATCCAACACTTCCAGCAGAGGTCAGCCCATCTTTTGATGAATATATGTCGTCGATACGTTCTATATATGGTGCACCAGGTGGCAGTTCTAGTGGTGGTTAGGCCGATGTCCATCCTAAAAATGATGATGGAGAGGAGTCTGATGCAGAAGGGGAGGGAGAGGAGGAGGGCGAGGAAGGTGGTGAGGGCGAGGAGGAGGGCAAGGGCAAGGAGGAGGGCGCTGAGGAGGGTGAGGATGATGATGGGGATGAGGAAGAGGTTGATGATGATGGTGATGATGGTGATGGTGATGTGGGACAAATTAATCCATTACATTTTTGGATAATATTACTGATATTTGATATTTAATCTATTCTAGTTGTTGGTTTTATCTAGACTCATATTATAGTATTGGAGTTGAGTTATTTTTATATATTATCTATTTTATGGATGTTGTTGTCTTTTAGTGGTTGTGTGTTTGGGAACCCCCCCCCCCCCCCTCCTTCCTAGACCCTGGAAAACCCCCCACCATCCTCCTTGGACCCTGGACAGCCCTCCGGACAGCCCCCCCCCCCCTCCCTGGACCCCGGACAGCCCCCCAGACAGCCCCCGAGACAGCCCCCCCACCCTCCTCCTTGGACCCCGGACAACCCCCCGAACACCCCCCAGACAGCCCCCCGCACAGCCCCCCCCCCCCCCCCCCCCACACCCTCCTTGGTCCCCGGACAGCCCCCCGGACACCCACCGGATAGCCCCCCACCCTCCTCCCTTGACCCTGGACATCCCCCTAATAGCCCCCCTGACAACCCCCCTGACAGCCCCTGGATAGCCCCCCACCCTCCTCCTTGAACCCCGGACAACCCCCCCCCCCCAAACACCCCCTGCACAACCCCCCCTGGATAGCCCCCCACCCTCCTTCATTTCATTTACTACTAGAAAATCTATAGTATATATTTTATTTATTTTCATAATGATAATCAATGAAAATCACATTTATACATCTAATCAATATCATAGATTCTTGGTATGTTATAAAAGGGATGTATTCATTGGGTATGACATTGTTAGCTCTGAAATGATTCATAGCATGATAAACTAAAATCTATTCCATACTAATAATGATATAAAAATATTCTATATGAATGTCTACAAGATTTTAAGTAAATACCATTCCACTGATAGACACATGAGGATTCTCATAAATCATGTTTACCTTAATATTTCCACAATGATTTTTAGTAAAAGTTTTATCTTCTATTAATTTTATGATATTATTTTTTTAAATGTAAATTTTTAATAAATAAATTAATTTAAAGACCCATAGTCAAATAGTGTATTTGAATAATGTGAATAAACAACTAACATACCACTCAAAGTGTCTGTCTTTTGTTTCAAAAGGACATCATTTTAAGTGAAAAACATCAACTGGCATACAGAAAACCGAGAAAATGCATTCAGATTTCATTGATACTTTAGGAAAATGATTCATGGGTCATTTTAGACGAGTACGAGTCAACACCATTTAAATCTGAGACGCGGTGTGGCCGGCACCACTCTAACTGTGTCTCTTTTGTTTAAAATGGACATCATTTTAAGTGAAAACAACAAATGACATACGCAAAACTGACCAAATGCATTCGAAATGTCTTTATGCATTAGGAAAACGATCCATGGGTCATATGTGATGTTTACGAGTCAACCCCGCCTTAATCTGAGGCACGGTGTAGTCGTGATCACTCCAAGTGCCTCTCTTTTGTTTAAAATGGAAAACATTTTAAGTACATAGGGAAAACCGACCAAACGCATTCGGTTTCCATTGAAACATTAGGAAAACTATCCATGGGTCATATGTGACGTGTACGAATCAACCTCGCCTCAAACTGAGATGCGGTGTGGCTGGAAACACTCAAAGTGTCTGTCTTTTGTTTAAAATTGACTTCATTTTAAGTGAAAACAATAACTAGAATATGGAAAACTGACCAAATAGATTCTGATTGTGTTGATACTCTAGAACAACAATACATGGGTCATATGTGACGTGTACTAGTCAATCCTGCCTCAATTCGAGATGCGGTGTGGCCGAAACTATTCATAGTGTCTCTCTTTTGTTTAAAATGGACATCATTTTAAGTGAAAACAACAACTGACATATGAAAAACTGACCAAATGCATTCAAAATTTGTTGATGCTTTAGGAAAACGATACATGGGTCATATGTGACATGTAGGAGTCAACCCCGCCTTAATCTGAGGCACGGTGTGGCCGAGATCACTCTAAGTGGCTCTCTTTTGTTTAAAATTGACAACATTTTATGTACATAGGGAAAACTAACCAAACGCATTCGGTTTCTGTTGAAAATTTAGGAGAAAGATCCATGAGTCATATGTGACGTGTACGAATCAACCCCGCCTCAATCTGGGATGCAGTGTGGCCGACAACACTCAAAGTGTCTGTCTTTTGTTTAATATTGGCTTCATTTTAAGTGAAAACAACAACTAGAATACGGAAAACCGACCAAACGGATTCTGATTGTGTCGATACTCTAGAACAATGATGGATGGGTCATATGTGATGTGTACAAGTCAACCTCGCCTCAATACAAGAAGTGGTGTGGCCAACACCATTCATGGTGTCTCTCTTTTGTTTAAAATGGACATCATTTTAAGTGAAAACAACAAATGACATACGAAAAACTAACCAAATGCATTCAAAATGTGTTGTTACTATAGTACAACGATCCATGGGTCATATGTGACGTGTACGAGTCAACCCTGCCTTAATCCGAGGCATGGTGTGGCCGGGATCACTCTAAGTGGCTCTCTTTTGTTTAAAATTGACAACAATTTAAGTACATATGGAAAACCGACCAAACTTATTTGGATTCCATTGAAACTTTAGGAGAATGATCCATGGGTCATATGTGACGTGTACGAATCAAACGCGCCTCAATATGAGACGCAGTGTGGCTGGAACCACTCAAAGTGTCTGTCTTTTGTTTAAAATTGACTTCATTTTAAGTGAAAACAACAACTAGCATACGGAAAACAAACCAAATGGATTTTGATTATGTCGATACTCAATCAAAATGATCCATTGGTCATATTTGATGTGTACGAGTCAACCCCACCTCAATCCTATATGCGGTGTGGCTGACACCATTCATAGTGTCACTCTTTTGTTTAAAATGGACATCATTTTAAGTGAAAACAACAACTAATATACGAAAAACTTAACATTGAATTAAAAATGTGTTGATGCTTTAGGATAATGATACATGGGTCATATGTGACATGTACGAGTCAACCCCGCCTTAATATGAGGCACAGTGTGGCTGGGATCACTCTAAGTGTATCTCTTTTGTTTAAAATGGACAACATTTTAAGTACATATGGAAAACCGACCAAACTCATTTGGTTTCCGTTGAAACTTTAGGAGAACGATCCATGGGTCATATGTGATGTGTAAGAATCATCCATGCCTCAATCTAAGACGTGGTGTGGCCGGAACCACTCAAAGTGTCTGTTTTTTGTTTAACATTGACATAATTTTAAGTGAAAACAACAACTAGCATACGAAAAACTGACGATATGGATTCTGATTATGTCGATACTCTAGAACAACAATCCATGGGTCATTTTTGACATTTATGAGTCAACCCTACCTTAATCCGAGACATGGTGTGGCTGACACCAATCATAGTATCTCTCTTTTGTTTAAAATAGACATCATTTAAGTGAAAACAACAACTGACATACGAAAAACTGACCAAATGCATTCGAAATGTGTCGATGCTTAAGAACAACGATCCATGGTTCATATGTGATGTGTTCGAGTCAACCCTACCTTTATCCAAGGAACGGTGTGGCCAGGATCACTCTAAGTGTCTCTCTTTTGTTTAAAATGGACAACATTTTATGTACATATGGAAAACTGACCAAACACATTCTGTTCCCATTGAATCTATTGGAGAATGATCCATGGGTCATATGTGATGTGTACGAATCAATACCACCTGAATATGAGACGCGGTGTGGCTGGCACCACTCAAAGTATCTGTCTTTTGTTTAAAATTGACATCATTTTAAGTGAAAACAACAACTAGCATACGGAAAACTGACCAAACGGATTTTGATTGTGTCGATACTCTAGAAAAACGATCCATGGGTCATATGTGATGTGTAAAAGTAAACCCTGCCTCAATCCGAGATGTGATGTGCTAGACACCATTCATAGTGTCTCTCTTTTGTTTAAAATGGACATCATTTTAAGTGAAAACAACAACTGACATATGAAAAACTAAACAAATGCATTCAAAATGAGTTGTTGCTTTAGGAAAATGATTCATGGGACATATGTGACATGTACGAGTCAACCCTGCCTTAATTCAAGGCACGGTGTGCCCGGGATCACTCTAAGTGGCTCTCTTTTGTTTAAAATGGACAACATTTTAAGTACATACGGAAAACCAACCAAACGCTTTCGGTTTCCGTTGAAACTTTAGGAGAACGATCCATGGGTCATATGTGACGTGTACGAGTCAACCCCGCCTCAATTTGATATGTTGTGTGGCCGGCACCACTCAAAGTGTCTATCTTTTTGTTAAAAATTACATCATTTTAAATGAAAACAACAACTAGCGTACAGAAAACTGACCAAACGGATTATTATTGTTTCGATACTCTAGAACAACGATCCATGGGTCATTTGTGATGTGTACAAGTCAACCCCGCCTCAATATGAGATGCGGTGTGGCCAGTATCACTCCAGGTGTATGTATTTTGTTCAAAATGGACATCATTTCAGGTAAAAATATGTGGTATACAAAAAACTGATCAAATTATGAATTGAATTCTGGATTCCACAAATAATTTTCATCTAAATTTTAAATTGAATTCGAAATGAATTATGTATGTTTATGAATTCTAATTTAATTATGGATGTGTATAGTTCCAGGATGCATTATATGTTAAATGTGTATGAATTTGTTCTCTATATGTGTGTGTTAGTTTGTTATTGTAGGTAGAATAATTGTATATGTATGTGTTAGTTTATTGCAGGTACAATAATTGGATTGAAAATGAGAGAGAATTGAAATAACACACCAATACCAACTAACACATACATATAGAAAGTGTCTCAGGTTTATTTGAAATAGACAACATTTTAAATAAAAACAACAACTGACATACGGAAAACTGACTAAACGCATTCGGATTTAGTTGAAATTTTAGGTCAACGATCCATGGGTTATATGTGATGTGTACGTGTCAGCCTAGCCTCAATCCGAGGTGCGGAGTGGCCAGAACCACTCGAAGTGTCGCTCTATAGTTTAAAATTGACTTCATTTCAATTGAAAACAACAACTGACATACGGTAAACCGACCAAACAAATTCGGATTCTGTTGAAACTTTAGGACAATGATCCATGGGTCATATGTGACGTTTACAAGTCAACCGCACCTCAATCTGAGTCGCAGTGTGTCCGGGATCACTATATGTGTCTCTCTTTTGTTTAAAATGGACAACATTTTTCGTACATACGGAAAACCAACCAAACGGATTCAGATTGTGTTGATATTTTAGCACAACAATCCATGGGTAATATATGATGTGCACTAGTCAACCCCACCTCAATCCAAGGAGCGGTGTGGCTGGAACAACTCAAAGTGTCTCTCTTTAGTTTGAAATGGACTTCATTTTAAGTGAAAACAACAACTGCCATTTGGAAAACCGAAAAAACGCATTCAGATTCTGTTGAACCTTTAGTATAATGATCCATGGGACATTTGCGACGTGTATGAGTCTACTCTGCCTCAATCTGAGGCACAGTGTGGCCAGAACCACCCAAATTGTCTCTCTTTCTTTTAAAATAGACTTCATTTTAAGTGAAAACAATAAATGACATACGGAAAACTGACCAAATGCCTTCGGATTCCATTGAAACTTTAGGAAAACGATCCTTGGTTCATATATGACTTGTACAAGTTAACCTCGCCTCAATCTGAGGCCTGGTGTGGGAGAAACCACTCAAAGTGTCTCATTTTTTTTGAAATGAACAAAATTTTAAGTGAAAACAATAACTGGGATACGTAAAACCAACCAAATGTTTTCAGAATATGTTGATACATTAGGACAACGATCCATGGGTCATATATATCATGTACGAGTCAACCCCGTCTCAATTCGAGCCATGGTGTGGCTGGTATTACTCCAAGTGTACGTATTTTGTTTAAAATGGACATCATTTTTAGTAAAAACAACTGGTATATGAAAATACGAATAAACATATTCAGATTTTGTTGATAGTTATTCAGTTTTTTATGTATTTTATTGATAATTGATAACTAAATTATGTATGTATTCAATTATGAATTGAATTATGGATTCCACGTATAATTTTCATTTAAATTTAAAATTTAATTCTAAATCAATTATGTATTTTTATAATTACGTTATGAATTTTTATTTAATTCTGGATATGTATAGATCAAGAATGAATTATATGTTAAATATGTATGAATTTGTTCTCTATATGTATGTATTAGTTTGTTATTATAGGTATAGTAATTGAAAAGGACCAGAATGGAGGTTGGTGTGCAAAATTGGAGGTTGGTGTGCAAAATTGGAGTCATCTTTTCAAATTACAGGCTGCTGTGTAATTTGCACAGCAAGCCTATGAAAACAGTTTGAAACAGTTGGCATAGGCTTCTAATAATCCTTTCCAAATGATTTACAGACTGTTGAGAAAGATTACTATGTATTTTTTTCCCAACGGTTCTCTTTGAACCGTTGGAAAAAACCATTTTTAATGGTTTTAGAACCATTGGGAAAGAGTTTATTTTCACCAGTTTTACCAACAGTTTAGTGTAAACCGTTGGTAAAACTTTTAACAATGGTTTGGTTAAACCTTTGGCATCGGTTAATTTTACTAACCTATACCAACGGTTCTTTGTAAACTATTGGGATAGGTTTTCGCAATGGCTTACTTCCCCACGGTTTGCAGAATCGTTGGTATATGTTATACCAACGGTTCTAAGGACTTTCCCAACAGTTCTAAACCATTGGAAAAGTCCCCATTTCCAGTAGTTATGGGTGAGGAATTAATCCCACTCCAAAAACCCAATATGTTACACAATATCATCCATTGTTCACTAGGGAGGGAAGGCCCCCTGATTCTTTGTTGTATATAGAGTCTGTCAATGTATTATTTTACCATGTAGAGATACCTTAATAAATAAGGGTGATGTTTGACACTTCTATGCCTAGAGGTCTAATAATGTGTTGGGGATATGTCTTAGTCTAGGAAGATCAGTATATGGGGTTGTCTTCGAAGGATATCTATAACTATTTCTTTGACCATTTCTGCTCAGATTCCATGAGGGAAGTCAGGGCTAGGGATTGTATACATCTTTTGTAGGGAGGTATGTCAGTGGTGGACTGTGATAATATCTGAAATATTTTCATTTCTTCACCAACAATGGATATATATGAAATTAATAGGGTGATCTATTTGTATCATGGCATGAGGTATGAGTTCCATGTTCTCGTCACTGGGTTTGGGCTTCTATCTTTTTCAAAGGTTCTAAATCAATTGCTTATCACATAGAGGTGTGAGAAGGTAGGTTGAGGATTTTTTAGGTGAATTATTTTGGGGAACTTATAGTGGGTCTTCATAAATAAGGAACATTAATTTTGATAATTCACTCAAGGAAAATGGTGGATAGATTTTCCATGGTGCAGTTTGTCTATTCCTCTTTAGAGAGGAAATGCCATCAGTGTGGTCAGAATGGACACATTTGACTTCATTGTAATTGACCTCCAGTTGACGGTAGATAATGAGAGAGGATAGAACACCTGATGTAACATCCCAATCTTTCATGGTACATTTATCTTTGAATAATGCAATAACTTGCGTTGTACGCAACTTCATGTTCTAACACACCACGACCAATCAAACTGGTCGTTATGAAGAGTAATACCCACTTTTTGTAATTTTATAAATTTTAATTTTCAAAATGGACATCATTTTTGGATTTGTAATATCAAAATTAGCTGATGGTGAACTTTTGGAATTTTTCTGAAATATTTGATTTTTGACGAATAGTGAAAAAACATTGCGTTATTATTTAAAACTGACTTTTTTATTTAAATAATTAATTATTTTATTTAGATTTATTTTAGGTAAAAATAGATACTTAATAAAAATATATGTTCAATGTAATTAGTTAGAGTAATTTTATAATAATATTATATATATATAATTTCATTAAATTTTTCACCCTCTTTTACCCACCTTCTAAGTGCATTTGCAAATTTGCATAAAACACAATTTTACATCTTCTATGAATTGAATTTAAAAAATCGAGAGACATGGTCGACATTAGTAAGTAAAATTTAGTTCAATAAGATGCCAAAAATTTGTGTTTAATAGTAACTTTTGACTTTTATTTACCATGGTTAAAAGTAAATAGGTTAATTAAAGGTTGAAAATGATATTATAATTACCCTAACACGTGTCCTAATTCTATTGGATAAGTGTATTTCGACCAAAATTAACATTAGTTATAAAATATGATCCTTTTGGTTCACTTGGATTATATTAGGACATTTATTATTATTTTATTTAAAGAAGAATTAATAGTGTTAAATTCAATGTTTAATAACAAAACCATTTTTAATATAGGGTTATACAAAAGATAAATTAGACTATAAATATTCATTAGAAACATAAAAATATTTCCTACATAATAGTATTTTATTTATAATTTTTAGACATTAACTAATTAAATTAATTTATGACACTATAATGATGTAGTAATGACCTTATTAATGAATGATTAAAATATTGATATGATAAATATCGAAATAAATGAAAATTGAGACTTATGATGAATTAAAATAATCTTCTAGGTTAATATTACATGTTAGTATTTATGAAATAAATTTTTTTCTAAGTTCTAAAGTTTTTATGACTTTCACATAAACAAAATACCAAATAGTGTCAAAATTAACATAAATGAGTTTTTAAAACAAATACTATATTATTAATTGATATAATATTCATAAAAATCAAAGGCTTGACCAAAAGACTTATATAAGTTTATATATATCAATAATGAACCACTTTTAGTTCTCTTTTATTTTTATAGTATGTTTATCAACCATTTATTATATTTATACCAGAATACATGGTAAAAGTCAAACTATTTAACTAAGGGTTAAATATAAAAGATAAGGTTAATTTGGTGACCTAAACCTGTCTAAAACCTATTGGATGAAAGTTATTTGACCT
Source organism: Viscum album (assembly GCA_963277665.1). Taxonomy (NCBI): domain Eukaryota; kingdom Viridiplantae; phylum Streptophyta; class Magnoliopsida; order Santalales; family Viscaceae; genus Viscum; species Viscum album. Next base: position 1,378,540,980 of record OY728156.1, read on the forward strand.
AGAACCACATTTTCCTCTAAATAAATATTTTTTTAGCCATTATAAACCAAATATTATTTTATAATAAAATAATATTTCATGTTTTTCCTAAAGTGTCCCTCACCTCTCTTATAAAAGGGTACTTCCACTTCTCTTAATTTCACACCTCCAAATCCATTTGTCTCATCCAAACTCTACTCTAATATCCTCCCAAGTACCCTCACTTCAACCTATAGATCTTACAATGATCATAAATCAAACTTATGGATCCCTTTGGATCAACACAAAAGGAAACACCCGAAGAATAGATAAAACTTTCACCACCTCTTTCAAAGTTCTTTTTTTCATCCACTTCATCTTTCTTTGTTGATTCCATACAAAAATAATAAATCCAGAACATTCTACATACTGTGATGTTATTATAAATTTGTTACAACCATATTCATTATTCTATCCATCCTATGAATGACAAAGTCACCATACATATATATGTACGGCTTACCGTCTCTACGTCATGGTGTAGTTAGTTATTCAATACTACATTATTTGGATGGGTATAATAATGAGTATAATTGATGTAAATAATAAATATAACATTTAATTATTCTTTATATATGATATAACATCCAATTACATATGATTTCACCATCAATATTATGATATTGCCGCTCGTGCGTATGAACGGATTACCGTCTCCACGAACACGATGAGATTCATTCCCCATCATAATCGTTACAGAATAATTTTCATTTTCTGATAAAAATAACATTTAAAAACTTAATATCATTCTGTATATGAATCATATACATCTTATCCATAACAAACATGACTTATGTAACTAAACTTATAAAGGAAACTGAATCAGTTAACACCTGAAACAGTGATACTACTAAAATAACATTAACAATGTAATATTAGAAGATCATATATGATATCATATTTATGTATGTGGTTATTATATAATTTAATAACAATGATTCAACTATTATATAAGAGGTTAACATAACCTCGATTAAAGAAAATTACAAGGTAAGGGTTAATTCTAGAATCTCTTCATTATCTGAGGTTGTTTATATGTGAGTATCTATTGGGAAATATTTATTGTCCACATCTGGGTTTCTTAAAAATGTATTTCAAAACATTTATACTAATTTATAGACTATGGGTTGAATTATTTATACCCTTGTTTTAATTTTTATATAATTTTAATAAAGAAATCGTTCTGTGGTTTTCCAAACAAGGTCCTTTACGACCTTTTCGACAAAATTAAGGAAGGAATTTTTTTTAACTTATACCGCGAGTGCGGCTATTTTCCACCGCTATAACACATTCAAAGTGTCCCTTAAAATAATATAATAATATTTTCAAAATAAATTATTTCTTTTATAATTATGTGACTTTTAAATGATTTAAAAATAGAAAGAGACATTTCTCTCAAATAGTTTTGATTTCATTTATGTCAACATCCTTTGATGGATTTTACACATGTTTGAAGTTGATTTATAATGATACAGTCTTCCATATTTTATTGAAGGTTTTCAGATATTTTTGAGTGTGGATATGTAATTTTTATACCATTCATGGTTAAGGGTTAATGTATTAACATTTTGTTTGCTAGTTTTAATACGAATGTTTATGTTATGTTCTATCCTTTTCATATGAGGAATGCATTGGAATTAGTAAGCGATGAGTGGATCCCACTATAGTTCCTCAATGCAACGGTAGGTCTCATAAGAAAAACTAGTGTCCTGGCACAAGGCCTTGAAAAAATCTTATTTTTAGTCTTGGCATGAGCCCTTGACTATGTGGTTATGATATCCTGAGTTATGCATTCCATCATTATGAAATTGACTATTGATATTAAATGTGATTATTCAACTAGTGGAATATCCATGTGAATAATTAAATGCAATTATTTGATTTATCTTTTACATATTATACAAATATTTAATTTTAAAAGTATTTTGTTTTATTATTATAGATTTCCTTAAATTTTTTGCTTATTTATCAATGTTTCTGCAATATTGTCATCCTTACTAAGCACCTGAGCTCACCCCTTTCTATGTTTTATTTTTTCCAGGATGTGAATAAGTATATTTTGACTAACCTGTAGGGATAGTCTAAGGGAGATGAATGTGTTAATAGGAGACACAATGCTGATTTTTTTAATTTCATAATGTAATGTAAAACTTATGCTTGTATCTAGTACTTCTAAGGCTACTAAACTAATCAGTCTTTTGGGATTTGATCCCTTGTGATCATGCCAATGTTACGTATTAATGCAGTGACTCTTGGTAACTAGGGTAAAGTCTTTATAGTTGGTATTAGAGAAAGTTTATAACAAACCTTGGAAGTTAGATTTATAAAAAAACTATAATTAGATAACATTACCCAAAGATATAATTTGAGGAATAGTATAGAAAAACATCGTATAATTTTGGAAATGTAGAGATTTTGTGCATTTTCCAAGAAATACATCCCTGTCTGGATATTAAAAGGTATAGGTGGCTCTATCACAGATGTACCTTGGAGTGAAAACTCTGATAAAGAGTTTCAAGCTTGACCTGGGGTATCCTGGTACATGACAACGGGTCTTGCTGCACTCTTGGTTACGACACTCTCAGGGGATATGCTTACGATAATTCACATTTTCTTTACAAACCATTATGAAGTATTTATGACTAAATACCTCCACAAAGAAAACATTTTTTTATGATAATGGATTATATCGATAAACTGTTTAATTTATGTTATGTGTTTTACAAGTTTGGAATTATGTAATGTGATTCATAAACTAACCTAGTGAATTCCATTGTTTAGAAAAAGTGCCTAGTGGAAGGAATGGAAATTGTATCAATGAACGTAATCCATGTAGGTAATTCCCTCCCACCAAATATAATTATAGTGGAGCTGGTGATGTAACTGGTACTGAACAACTTATAACCATACTGGGACAACTCACTCGGGTTTTGAATCATAACCTTACCTTTATGGAGAACCCTGATCCACAACACAGAGGATCAATGTTAGACAACATTATGAGGAAAAACGACCAAAATTTAATGGGACTATAAATCAATTTGTAGATGAGCAATCGATAAGTTCCTTTGAGAAAATATTTCATGATTTGGGGAGTAGTAAAAGGGGAAAAGTTGTTATGGTAGTTTATCGCCTCACAAGAGATGCAGATCAATGGTGGTCATTAATTAAAAATGAAAAGGAGGATGAGGAAGTATAAAATATGGAATGGAGGGGGTCTAAATAGATATTATTATAAAAATACTTTCCTCATGACCGTTGAGTGGATATGGAAAGACAATTTCAGAGTATAAGAAAAATGAAGATGACAATGTCGCAAAGTAAGAGGCTAACTTTACAAGGTTAGAAAGGAATGAAAAAATATATGTAACCCAATGAGTAAGATTGATCTATTCTTTGATGAATTAAAACCATTTCTCTGTCGAGTATTAGTCTCAGAATCTTTCTCATCATACGAAGATATTGTCTCATGTGATATCAAGACAGAAAAGGAATTCTCTATGTCGTATAACTTTAAATCAATGAAAGAGAAGAAGAGATCTATTGAACACTCTGGAAATAGAGATAAGGAGAATAAGGGAAAATTTGAATTTTCATCCTTCTGTAAATGTGGGAAGAAACACCCCGGTACTTGCTTGAAGGGAATTGATGTCTGTTACAAGTGTGGAGAAAAATGCCACCATGCTTGTGATTGCAAGGGAAAGAAAGAGGCTATCAAAGTTGAATGCTACAATTGTTGACAAATGAGGAATTATGAAAATGAATGTCCTAAGGGCCAAGGAAACATACCTTAGAAAATTCCAAGGGAACAAGTACAAGCTTATGCAATCACTACTATAGACATTGAAACTCCGAATGATATGGCGGAAATTAATTTAAAGGGTTCCTAAAATTTATCCAATGATTTATTTGATACTAGATCATCGCATTGTTTCATATCTTCACAATTTTCTAAGAAAATTGAATATTTATAATTTGATTTAAAAAGGTAGTTGTCAGTCAAAACTCTTAAGGGAAGTATCATTACAACAATGTTTTGTGAATAAGTTCCCATTAGGGAATATAAATGTTCTTTATCTACTGATCTCATCAACCTACCCATGATTGAATTTGATATAATCCATGGTATGTATTGGATTTTAGAACATGATGTGAAAATTTATTATAAGAAAGAGGTTGCATTTTTCGATGATGATAAAGAGTACCTTATCATTAAAGAAGAAATGTCACCATCTGATTCTTATCTAGATCCACCCCCAGTAGCACTACTAAATTAAATTATTGGGGTGGAAGAGAGTGAAATAACTATGGGTGGTGAAAAAATTTTCAAATAGAGGATATACCAATTATGAAAGAATACATATATGTATTTCCATAGGAATTACCTAAACATCCACCAGAACAAGAAACTGAGTTTTCCATTGATTTAATTCCCAGTTCAAGGCCCATATCAAAGACCCCTTATAGAATGAAAACTGTGGAATTAGTGGAACTAAATAAACAACTAGAGGAATTGATTAATAAAGGATTTATTCACCCTAGTGTTTCTCTATGGGGATCCCCTGTTTTTTTGTTAAGAAGAAAGATGGATCTATGAGGTTGTGTATTGACTACAGGGTGATAAATGCTATAATAATAAAGAACAAGTATCCCCTACCTCGTATTGATGATTTATTCGATCAAATTCATGGAGCTCAATATTTTTCAGATATTGACCTTCGATCTGGATATCATCAGTTGTGTGTGAAGAAGGAAGACATTCCGAATTTAGCATTTTGAACCAGGTATGGTCATTACGAGCTTACAATAATTCGTTTTAGACTAACTAATTCACCCTCTATTTTCATGGATCTAATGAATATAGTTTTCAAGTAATATCGTGATGAATTTGTAGTGGTATTTATTGATGATACCATGTTTTACTCCAAAAGTAATGAAGAACATGAAAATCAACTGCGTACTATTCTAAATACACCTAGAATAAATAAATTATATGGGTAGTTTCTCAAGAGTGAATTTTGGCTTCAAGAAAATTCTTTTCATGGACATATTGCCTATAAGGATGGAATCTATTTCAATCATTCAATGACCAAGGCAATACAAAAATGGATAGCACTGACAAGTATAACTAAGGTGTGCAGTTTTATTGGTTTAGTAGGTTATTATCAATGTTTCTTCCATAATTTTGCCCGATTGGAAAACCCATTACCCAAGACCACACCTAATGGGGTTAAATTTGTTTGGACAAAAGAGAGTGAAGAATTTTTTGAATAACTGAAGAGAATATTAGTCAATTCTCTTATCTTGAATCTACAATCTGGGAATTATGGGTTTGTTATTTATAGTGATTCTTCCAAGAAAGGACTTGGTTGTGTCCTTATGCAGAATGATAGAGTTATTGCATATTCATCACAATAGCTAGATATTCATGAACAAAACTATCCTACTCATGATCTTGTCATAGTAGCTATAATTATTTCTTTGAAGATATGGATACACTATCTCTAAGGTGAAAAATGTGAGATATATACTAATAACAAGAGTTTGATGTATATTTTCTCACAGAAAGAACTCAGCATGAGGCAAAGATGATGGCTTGAACAACTCAAGGATTATGATTGCACTATACACTACCACCTGGGGAAGGAAAATAAGATGTTAAGTGCTTTGATCATAAAGGATCGTGTAGTTTTGAACAGGATGAGAGTTTAAAGGGATTCAATGTTCATGGATCTAGTAAAGATGGATATGGTAATAGTCATGGAAGGTGAAACATCAATACTTATTCAAATGGATGCCAATCCATCTTTACTAGAAAGGATAAAAAGTTCTCAGGTTTATGATGAAGAGTTTTAAAAGAAAATTAAAGTTTTGAATAATGGGAGATTGATTGACTTCATATATAAAAATAGAATTTTGAAATTTGAGAATAGAAGTTGTGTTCTTAATATACCTGATCAAAAAAATTAATTGTTGGATGATGCTCAGGGATCCAATTTCTCTATACACCCTGGTAGCACAAAGATGTATAGATATTTGATGGAACAATTTTTGTGGGACAACATGAAGAGAGATATTTCTTATTATGTGTCAAGATATTTGGTTTTTCAACAATTTCAGATTGGAAGACAACATACTCGATGATTCATGAAACCTCTTACCATACCTAAGTGGAAATGGGATGATATTATGACGGACTTTGTCTTGGGTCTACCAAAGACTCCTAGATGGAATGATGTAATATGGGTCATTTTTTATCGTATTACCAATTCAGAAAATTTTCTTCCTATAAGAGAAGATTTACCACTTGAACGTTTAGAAAGACTATATATTAATGAAGTCGTAAGACTTCATGGTGTACCCATATCAATTTTTTCTGATCGTGATCCACATTTTACAAAAATACTCTAGAAAAGTATTTAGAAATCCATGGATACTGAACTTCATTTGAGCACTTCCTACCACCCTCAAACAGATGGAAAATCATAATTGACTATTAAAACCTTATAAGACTTGTTAAGATCGTTCTCACTTGACATTCAAGGTGTGTGGGATCAATATTTACCTCTGGTATAATTTCCTTTAATAATATCTTTCATTCAAGTATTCATATGGCATCATTTGAAGTGTTGTATTGAAAGAGATGTCGCACAACAACTTGTTGGGATGATGTTTTTGAAAGAAAACTCATTGGCCCAAAACCTGTTGAGGAAACAATAGAAAAGGTGAATATTATAAAAACCCACATCAAAGTAGCTCAATGTATGAAAAAGAGCTATGACGATGACCAAAGGAAGGATTTCAAATATCAAGTAGTAGATCATGTTTTCATGAGGTTATCTCCATGGAAGAGTGTTATACATTTCAGTAAGAAGGGTAAATTGAGTCCCAGGTATATCGGACCTTTCAAAATTCTAGACAAATTAGAGTTATAGCTTACCATTTGGAAATATCACCGAGTATTTCCAAAGATCATGATGTGTTCCGCGTATCACTATTGAGAAAATACAAATCTAACCCAATGCATGTACTCACCTATGATTAAATAGAACTGGAACCCGATATGTATTATTGTGAATTGAAGGTCAAGGTTCTTGAAACCAGAGAACAAGTTTGGAGAAATATGACAACTCGTCTGGTATAAGTTCAATGGAGAAACCATAAGATGGAAGAAGAAACATGGTAACCCAAGGAAGATATGACTAAGAACCACCCGAATATTTTTATGCAGTAGTATTTTAGAAATTTCGAGGTTGAAATTATTTGAAGGGGGGAATAATGTAACTCACCAATCCTTCACGGTACGCTTCTCTTTGAATGATGAAATAGCTTGCGTTGTATGCAACTTTGAGTTCTAACACACCATGACCAATCAAACTAGCTGTTATGAATAGTAATACCCAATTTTTGAAATTTTATAAATTTTATTTTTCAAAATGGACTTTTTTTGGATACGGAATATCAAAATTAGCTTAGGGTGAATTTTGGGTATTTTTCTGAAAACATTCAAATTTTGATGAATAGTGAAAAACACTGTGTTATTGTTTAAAACCGACTTCTTATTTAAATATTTAGTTATTTTATTTAAATTTATTTTAGGTAAAAATAGATACATAATACCTATATATTTTCAATTTAATTCATTGGAGTCATTTTATAATAATATTATCTATATAAAAATTTGTTGAACTTTTTACCGTCTTTTACCCACCTTCTAGGTGTATTTGCAAATTTTCATAAAACATAATTTTACTACTTCTGTGAATTTAATTTCAAAAATCTGAGAGACATGGATGAAATTAGTAAGTAAAATGTGGTTCAATAAGATGAAAATAAATTTTGGTGAATAGTATCTTTTGACTTTTATTTACCACGGTTAAAAGTAAAAAGGGTAATTAAAGGTAAAAAATGATATTATAATTAAGCTCAAACATGTCCTAATTCTATTGGATAAATTTATTTCTACCAAAATAATCCTTAGGAATAAAATATGATCCTTTTGGTCCACTTGGATCAGATTAGGACATTTATTGTTATTTTATTTGAAGAAGAGTTAAAAGTGTTAAATTCAAATATTAATAACTAATCCATTTTTAATATAGGGTTATTCTTAAGATAAATTAGACTATAATTATTAATTAGAAAGATAAAATGATTTCCTACATAATGGTATTATATTTATAATTTTTAGACATTAAATAATTAAATTTATTTATGACATAATGATGATGTAGTAATTACCTTATTAATGAATGATTAAACTAATTGATATTATAAATATCAAAATAAATATATATTGAGACTTATGATGAATTCAAATAATTTTATAGGTTAATATGACATGTTAGTATTGATTAAATAATTTTTTTTGAAGTGATAATGTTGTTATGACTTTCACAAAAACAAAATACCAAATAGTGTCAAAACCGACATAAATTAGTTTTAAAAAAATAATATATTATTAATTGATATAATATTTCTAAAAATATATGGTTCATCCAAAGTAATTATATAAGGATATATATATATATATATATCAATAATTCACCACTTGGGGTTTTATTGGCTTTTTATAGTATTTTTATTAACCATTTATTATAATAATAGAAGAATACATGGTATAAGTTAAACTATTTAACTAAGAGTTAAATCTAAAAGATAAGGTTAATATGGTGACCTAAACCTATCTAAAACCTATTTTTTGAGATATATTCAACCCATAATGTCACGAACCGTCCTCGAGGCCCATACCGTGACTACCCCAAGCCCGCCTTCCATAGGCCAGGGGCTGGAGACTAGCACCAAGGCGTAATTTCCCGATAAAAAGGGAAGCCATTGCCTTTGTAACGTAAACAAAAACCACAGATCAAGCAAGAATTTGAATTAAACACTAAATAAAATCTAGTACAACAGTAAGTGCGGTATACCGAAACGACAGTCTCGATCCGAGGATTGAATCGCCGCTGACGGCGCGTCGATTAGAGGTCTGTAGCCCAAGATATGGGAAAAAGAACCAAAAGGGTCTGAAAACAGGGGTTTTGGGCCCGGACAGACCTGGCCCTAGACCCCCTGGGTCGGCCCGAACCGGGTCGACCCGACCCAGCCCGGCGGCCCGGTCTGGCATCCAGGTGCGCGGCGCCAGCTGGCTCGGCCGAACGGCTGAGCCATCGGGTTATGCGGGGGGGGGGGGGGGGGCTTCCCCCCGCCGTTCGGAAACCACAGCCCCCATTAAGGGGCCGCTCAGCTAGCCAGCCGGGGGTTTTGACCCCTGGCTCTTCCCCTGTGCGTCCGGTTCCTGCTCCACGGGACCAGCGACGACCGGTCCCCTCCCTGCACCGACGCCGGCGGTCCGTCTCCAGCCACCGGTCACCCTACTTCGCCACGGCCCGAAACCGGCCGAGGCCTTGGTCATCTGGTGCGGCGCGACAGCGCCGGTCTCTTCCACTACGGCCCCGCTCTAGTCGTCATGTCTTTGAGTTTCTCCGACGCGGCGCGACAGCGTCGTGTCCTTGTTCATTTCCAAGGCGCGGCGCGACGGCACCGCGCATTCCTTGTCGCACGATCACAAGCGGTGCAACAGCACCGCGCCATTATCGTTTCAAACCACAAAGAAACAAACACAAGGATAAGGGAGGAGGGTTGGCCATGTTTGTGCGGTCCGACCCCCTCTTGTTAATCGATAGCATTGTTCGTATTTTCACGAAGAACGACAAGGTGGTAAACATGAACAAAATAATTAAAAAACCCCTACCTTTAGCATAGCTAAAACGGGGGTTCACCGCAGAAAACGATGTCGCGAGGTGAAACTCTGTATGTTGACGGAGAACGTCTAATGGGGAAGTGGCGTCTCCTTTTCTTTGACACGGTAAGAAGATCGAAAGAGGGTGCATCGTCGATCTTCGTAAAAAGGGGTCACACACAGGCTGCGGAGAGGAGAAGAGATGACACTTGACCTCTTCTTATGGTGATGGCGTTCTTCGTTGAAGTCTTGATGTTCTTCGTGATGAAGATAAAACACCCAAGAGCTCTCTCCGCAATTTTCCACACACAACAACCAACCAAAATAAAATAAGGCTCATCCTTATTTTATTAACTCATGCCACAATTCAAAAATCAAAACTTAATTTAATTAATTGAATTGGTGTGTTGGCATACTTAATGAGAGGAGAGGAAAAGTCACCCAAATAAAGGGAAGTTTAAAAGTTAAAAGTGTTACACAACTTAAGTGGGGGGTTAAGAGGAGTTAGGGAGTTAAGGGAATTGAAAAGGTGGGGGCTCGTGTGGGCGCCACCTCACCTTTAATCCACTCAAGAGAAACTAACAATTAGTGGGTCCCACCCTAACTCCTACACCTAGGTTCTAACACATGGAAAAGAGAAATAAAATTCTTAATGAAATTTTATTTCACTCACACTAAATCCATAAATTTAAACAACTCATATCGAGTAAACGCAACTCCAGAAAAGGCGTTCCTAAGAAAATATCGGCACTGCGGTTCCATCGGTGCCCTCGGAATTCGATTCCGAGCCACGATTCAGAAGATATGAATTCCCGCTCGTTCATTCACTGAACGTACCCGAGATAAACTTCGGATAGAAATTCCGGGAACACCGGGCCTCAGAATCAAGTGCCGTCAGAAACTGCGTTCATGTAAAATCCCAAAGAAAATTAAGAAAAAAATTTCCCTTGAATTTTATGGGTCTTTACATTACTCCCACCCCAGGGATTTACGTCCCCGTAAAGATACATCGATAATTAGGGAAACAAATGTGGGTACTGAGCACGCATCTGAGCCTCCCTCTCCCAAGTGCTCTTTTGGAGATTCACGTGCTTCCATCTGATGCACACTAGAGGAATAGACCGTCCACGCAGGACCCGCTCCTGTCGATCCTCGATCTCCACTGAGACCTCTGTAAAAGTCACCCCATCATCAACGTCTAGCTCCCCATGGTCAATGATATGTGTCGGGTCGTGCGCGTATCTCCCCAGCTGAGATACGTGGAAGACGTCGTGCACCAGGAGAAACTGAGGTGGTAGAGCAAGGCGATAAGCCACCTCGCCAATCCTACTGAGGACCTGGAATGGTCTGATGAAGCATGGAGACAACTTGACGTCTCGTCCAAATCTCTATAATCCACGTCGAGGTGAGACATGCAAAAAGACATGGTCTCCATCCTCGAACTCTAGTGGCCTCCGCCTCCTGTCAGCATAAGACTTCTGCCGGCTCTGAGCTATCCTCATCCGCTCCTGGATGACCTGGACCTTCTCTATCATGGCCTGAACCATCTCTGGTCCCACAAGTGCTGACTCCCCAGGGTTTGTCCAGCACAAAGGAGATCTGCAAGGTCGGCCGTAAAATGCCTCGTATGGTGAAATCCCGATGGTGGAGTGGTAGCTGTTGTTTTATGAGAACTCCACCAAGGGTAGGTGGTCCTCCCAGCTGCGACCAAAGTCGAGGACACATGAGCGGAGCATGTCCTCGAGATTCTGGATGGTCCACTCCATCTGACCATCCGTCTGAGGTTGAAAGGCTGTTCTCAGACGTAGTTGTGTCCCGAACGCCTCCTGCAACCCCTTCCAAAGCCGGGAATCAAAGTGAGCATCTCGATCAGAGATGACAGATGATGGCACACCATGAAGCCACACAATCTCCTAAACGTAAAGACATTCCAAGCTCTCCACTGAGCCCTGCTCTCGGATGGGTAAGAAGTGTGCCGACTTGGTGAGTCGGTCAAAAATCACCCAAATGGAGTCGTGACCTCTGGAAGTGCGTGGAAGTCCAGTCATGAAGTCCATATATATCCTGTCCTAATTCCACTCTGGGATCTCTAAGGACTGTACCAAGCATGATGGTACCTGGTGCTCTGCCTTCACCTGCTGGCAGGTGAGGCATCGAGAAACGAACTCCGCCACAGCCTTCTTCATGCCCGACCACCAGTGTTGTCTTCTGAGATCCTGGTACATCTTCGCCACTCCAGGATTCACCACCAATGGAGAGGTGTGAAACTCTCTCAGCACCTTCTTCTGTAAAGCAACGGGTACCAAGGTACGTCCTCTGAAAAGGACGTCGTGCACTAATCCAAAGGAGAAACCATCAGGTGCCTGCCCTGAGGATATCTGTGCACTCTGCATCTCACAGTCAACGTCCCCACGCTATGCCTCTCTGACCCACTGCAGTAGTGGAGGGGTGACTGTGAGAGGCTAAAGGAAGGCTGCTCCATCTCTATCCACGCCAGTAGGGGCGCTGGTCAATCTCTGTATCAACTCCTGGAAGCTCTGCTGACATCAATTTCACCACACGAAGGGTTTCCCCTTCCTCCTAAACGTTCTGCAAAGCTGCAAAGATTTATCCTTTGCCAAAAAGGGAAATCCGGTCTCATCCCCTAGATGAACCACGTTCCTTGCCTAATACAGTCAATCCCGTCATGATTATTTAATTCATGGCATGGATGACGTCGTAAGGCCTCGACGCTGCTACCAAGATATCCAACCGTTACTCTCACCTCCAAGGGTTGAGTCACACTGTCGGCATCAGTGTATGGTCACTGGGTCTCCTCCAGTAAGAATCTCACAAGTGAGTTTCAAGTCAACAGTTTTTAACCGGCACCTCTTAGTATTAACAAACAAAAGACAAGAAAGAAAACGTCACAATTGCAAGCGTCTTTTATTACTTAAACTCAAAGTACAAGGACACAAGGTAACACAAACAAAGAATCTAGAGGAATTATGGTCAAGGGCCTCTATTCCTGGAGCTAGACCAGCACTTTTCCACCCACTTCCAGAGCTCCATGATCGTAAGCTTCAGCTGCCTGAAGCTGTGCTCTGCCCTGAGGTCAGGGTGGACCTCCTGGTGGTGGTGGTGGTAGAGCCTCAAAGCGTCGCCCACCACCTGCTTCTCGGCCAGCTCCTCTGCCTCATCCGCCTGCTCCCTGCGGACCGCCATGGTCGAACCTCTGCATCTGCCTAGGTGGTTCCTCAACCGTCTACTGCTCCTATGCATAGCGGGTCGGGCAGTCACGAGCCATGTGTCCCTGCCCGCCGCATGCATAGACCTGTCTTCCACTCGTAAGACTGGTTCTGTTGCATGTGCCCTGCACCTCCGAGCCTGTATCCTGTGGTCGTCCACCCGATGGTCTGGCCCCCTTGGACCTATGCGACATCTGTCTACTGCCGGCTGCAGAAAACTCTATCATGTGTCGCCCTATGGTAGGTCTTGCCGCTGGTGTAGACTCAGCAAGAAAGCTCTCGATGAGAAGTTCTCGCTCCAGTACTCCTTCATGATTCGGAATGCTGAGGGAGATCAGTGATTCCCTGATCTCATGCCTCAATCCCTGCTCAAAGGTTCGGGCCTGGAAGAATGGGTCTCCTACCATGTCGGTCGAGTAGCGTGAGAGATCGGTAAATCTCGCCGAGTACTGGGTGACTGTCAAGTTTCCCTGCCGCAGCTGTAGAAGATCCTAGATGCACACCGCACAGAGGGTGGCTAGGACGAACTCCGAGTGGAAGAGGCTCTCAATGTTCGTCCAGAGAAGAGATGCCTCAACGTGCACCTGGAGCATCAAGCTCCACCATCGGCCCGCTGCCTAGTGTAGTAGGCTCGCTGCGAGGATAACCATGGGGTCTGCTGGTGTCCTCACTAACTGAAAAACTCATACCACTGTCTCCAGCCAGTCCTAGGCTGCCTGGGCGTCCGTCTCCCCGTAGAACCTGGGCGGTCGCTGGTGCTGGAACTCATGCAGTGCACTAAGGCGATGTGCATCGTCAGCGGCTGGGGCTGTAAGCATCGGTGGCTCGGTGGGTAAAGGTACCGCTGGAGCCTCAGCTGACAAAGGGCCCTGCACCAAGGCCTCGTCACTCAGTGGGCTATCGTCTCGCTCAACTCTCGGAACCCTAGCTGGCTGCCGCCGTGGGGCCATACTGAAAAGGAAACAGGTGCTCCACGGTCATAACAGTATACCTGCTGAGCTGACACAAAGTAATCACAATGAAAACATGAAACGCACATGGAATCAATTTTTTCATTCATTAAGTTGGAAATCATAAGTCAGGGTCCTGTTGTACGGATACGTTGGCCACCGCACCAACACTGGACTCCCTGGACTGATAACCACACCCAATACACTTAACACTATTTCTTCACATAGGAAATATCAGAGTCCCAAGTTCTGTGGTAGAACCAAACGGCTATGATACCAATTTGTCACGACCCGTCCTCAGGACCCGTGCCGTGACTACCCCATGCCTGCCTTCCATAGGCTAGGGGCTGACGACTAGCACCAAGGCGTAATTTCCCGATAAAAAGTGAAGGCATTGCCTTTGTAAAGTAAACAAACACCACAGAGCAAGCAAGAAGTAGAAGTAAACACTAAGTAAAAGTTGGTACAATAGTAAGTGCGGTATACAGAAATGATTGTATCGATCCAAGGATCTCATCGTCGTTGATGGCGCCTCGATCGGAGGTCTGTAGCCCGAGATATGGGCAAAAGAACCAAAAGGGTCCGAAAACGGGGGTTTCGGGCCAGAGACCCCCTGGGTCGGCCCGAACCGGTCGGCCCGGCTGCCGGGTCCGGTGGCCCGGTGCGCTGGCACGCGGCGCCAGCTGGCTCGGCCGAACGGCCGAGCCATTCGGTTATGTCGGGGGGTGCGCTTCCCCCCACCGTTCGAAAACCGCAGCCCCAATTAAGGGGCCGCTCAGTTGGTCAGCCGAGGGTTTTGACCCCTAGATCTTCCCATGTCCGGTCGGCCCACCCTGGCCGGTCAGTTCCGGCTCCACGGGACCGGCAACGGCTGATCCCCTACCTACTCCGACGCCAGCGGCCCGTCTCCGGCCGCTGGTCACCCTGCTTTGCCGCGGCCCGAAACCGGCCGCGGCCTAGGTCGTCCAGTGCAGCGCGACGGTGTCGTGCTCTTCCACCGCGGCCCCACTCAGGCCGCAGTGTCTTCGGGTTTCTCTGACGTGGCGTGACGGCGTCTTTCCCTTGTTCGTTTCCACGGCGCGGCGCGACGACGCCGCACATTCCTTGTCGCATGATCACATGCGGTGCGACGACACCGCGCCATTATCCTTTCAAACAACAAACAAACAAACACACAGATAAGGGAGGAGGGTCGTCCGTGTTTGTGCGGTCCGGCCCCCTCTCGTTAATCGATAGCATTTGGTCGTATTTTCACGAAGAACGACAAGGTGGTAAACACGAACAAAACAATTAAATAACCCCTACCTTGAGCGTAGCTAGAACGAGGGTTCGCCGCGGAAAACGACGTCGCGAGGTGAAGCTCCGTTTGATGACAGAGAACGTCCGAGGATGAAGTGGCGTCTCCTTTTCTTTGACACGGGAAGAAGAACGAAAAAGGGTGCGTCGTCAATTTTCGGAAAAAGGGGTCACACACCGGCTGCGGAGAGGAGAATAGATGGAACTGGATCTCTTCTTACGGTGACGGCGTTCTTCGTCGAAGTCTTGGTGTTCTTCGTGATGAAGATGAAACACCCAAGAGCTCTCTCCTCAATTGTCCACACACAACAACCAACCAAAATAAAATAAGGCTCATCCTTATTTAATTAACTAATGCCACAATTAAAAAATCAGAACTTAATTTAATTAATTGAATTGGTGTGTTGGCATACTTAATGAGAGGAGAGGAAAAGTCCCCCAAATAAAGGGAAGTTTATAAGTTAAAAGTGTTACACAACATAAGTGGGGGTTAAGAGGAGTTAGAGAGTTAAGGTAATTGAAAAGGTGGGGGCTCATGTGGGCCCCAACTCACCTTTAATCCACTCAAGAGAAACTAACAATCAGTGGGTCCCACCCTATGTAACAACCCAAGCTTCCACAGTACATTTCCCTTCGAATAATGCAATGGCGTGCATTGTACGCAACTTCGATATTTTAACACACCACAACCAATCAAACTCACCGTTATGAATAGTAATACCTACTTTTCGAAATTTTATAAATTCTATCTCTCAAAATAGACTTCATTTTTGGATTCAGAATATCGAAATTAACCTAGGGTGAAATTTTTGTACTTTTCGGATAACTTTCATATTTTGATGAATAGTGAAAATTACTACATTTTAATTAAAAACATCTTTTTTTCAAAATAATTAATAGTGATAAATTATGAATATGAATGGTTTTAAATTATATTTAGAATATATTTTTACCATGTTATACAATTTGTCTCATTGAACATAATTTCACATTTAAACCAGACATAAACAAGTGCCAATCTTTTGATAGTTATTATCTCTTAAAAACACGCTTTCTGTTTTAACAACGGGACTTAATTTTAAATTAATTTCTTCTAATTCTGTGTTTTGAATTTGGAAAAATGGATTCCCTATTTAGAATAAGGATGTTCAAATTGTGTAAATAGGAAACTTTTATTTTTAGACATTTTGAATAATTACTGCGGTAAATATTTTATTTACCATTGTTAAGGGTAAATCCGGTAAATAATGGTTAAACAAATAATATTATAATAATATTTAATTATCCTAAAACGTGTCCTATCTTTATTGGTTGATAAATGTTCGACCATAGGCATCTTTGGGTCGATTTTGGGACCTCATGGAGCCACTTGTAGGTGATAGGGACACTTTATTTTAATTAAGTGAAAACGAATACAAAAATGACCCAAGCATATATCTTTTAGCAAAACAATTTTTACATAGGGTTATATATGTTGGATTTTAGACTATAAATATTCATTAGAAATATAAAAAATTTCCTACATAATGATATTTTATTTATAATTTCGAGTGATTAAATAAGTTAATTTATATATGACACAATGATGATGCAATAATTACCATAATAGAGAAAAATTAAAATAATTGATATTATAAATACCCAAATAAATATAATTTGAGACTTTTATTAAATTAAACTAATTTTCTAGGTTAATATGACATATTAAGATTTCTTTAATTAACTTTTTTCAAAGTAATCATTCTGTTATGAGTTTCACAAAAAATCAACTATTGAATAGTGTCAAATTTGACATAAAAGTGTTTTTAAAACAAATATTATATTATTAATTGATATCAAATTCCAAAAAATCTAAGGATCGGCCAAGAGACTTATATCATGATAGGTATATCATTAATGGACCACTTGAGTGTCTCTTGGTTGTATATGGTACGTTTATTAACTATATAATATAAAAATACCAAGAGACATTGAAAAAGTGAAACTAATTAACTAAGAGTTAATACTTAGAGATAATGGTAATATAGTGACCAAAACCTATCTAAATTCTATTGGTTGAGTGGTTTTAGACCCATACCCACCTTAACCTTTAAATAATAAACTTTTGATCTATTAGAAACCGAATATGAATTTATTATAAATTAATATTTCTAGCTTTTCCAAAGGTGCCCCTCACCCCTCTTATAAAAGGGCACTCCTCCTTCTCAATTCTTTACAACTTAAAAACCTTTTTGTTCAGCCAAACCCTGCCCATATACTCTCTAAACATCAATCAATACAACATATTGTCCTTAGTTTGATTAGAAAGCCATCCTATGTATCCCTTTTGATCAAATCAAAAGGAAGAACCCGAAAAAGAGGTAATGTTTTCACCACACCTTTTCAAGTTCCTTTCTTCTTCCACCTCTTCTTTCTTTGTTTTTACCATTCTAAAATAATAACTCTAGTATAATATATATATATACTGTGATCTTATTATAAATATGGTATAACCATATTCAGTATTCTATCCACCCATTGAATAACATGTCACCATACGTGTGTGCGTACAGCTTACCATCTCCACGTCGTGGTGTAATTGTTATTCAATATATTATTATTTTGGATGGGTATAAGAATGATGATTAACTCATATAAATAATAAATATAACATGATAATGATTCTGTATATATGATATACCATCCAATTATATATTATTTTAATATCAAAAGAATGATATTGTCGCTCGTGCGTATGTACGGACTACCGTCTCCACAAACGCGATGAGATTCATTCTCCATCATATCCATTCAAGTATAATTATCATTTGATGATTTAAAAATAGTATCTAAGGACTTTGTATCATTCTGGA
The DNA here is from genome assembly GCA_963277665.1 of Viscum album. NCBI lineage: Eukaryota > Viridiplantae > Streptophyta > Magnoliopsida > Santalales > Viscaceae > Viscum > Viscum album. The sequence continues at coordinate 1,378,559,062 of OY728156.1, forward strand.
TATGAATAATATACATCCCATTAATAACGAATATGGCTCACATAACAAAGAATATAAAGTAAAATCAACCCGTTAACACCCGAAATGACGATAATACTAAGATATTATTTACAAATCAATGTTAAAAGATCATATATGATATCATATTAATGTAAATGATTCTTTTATAATTCAATGACAATTATTTCACCATTATACATGAGGTTAACCTACCTTCGACCATGGAAAAAGTCCAAATTAAGGGATTTTCTTATCTCACTTTCAATTCCGTGAGATTTCAATTGTTCACCACTAAATTATTGATAGTGGTGTATTGTGTACTGCAATTTGATATATATTATCATGATTATCTTTATATTAATGTTATTCTGTAAATCATTTGGTGGTTATTAACTTTTTTTCATACAACTCAGTTGATTACAACGTGGTAAGGGGTTTCTAATCTCACTTTTAATTTCGTGAGATTTCTATTATTAACCACTTATTTATTGCATGTGGTGTGTGTACTGCCCATGATTGTATTCATTGTGTAATATACTCTAATTTATGGATATTTACATCATCATTTTATGATCCTTCTTTCATGGGTGTATGTTTCGTAAGTTACCAAATTGATAAGGGAATTTGATATTTCAATTTCCACTCATTCAGCTTTACGCATACTTCATTGATTATTTTACTCCAAGATTATGTGTGGAATTACTATTCATTTTCTTATTTCATATTTTCCACTCCCCCTTCTGTGGATATACTTTTGATACACATAATCACTCCATTGATAAATTCTCAAGTGATCGGTATGAACTTGATAAGAGTAATTTTAACTCAATCTCCATTTGTTGAGTTAAATATCCAATTCATTGATGTTGTTTTTTCAAGAATATGTGTGAATGTCATATGATTTATTTACACTAAATATCTAATCATATTGAGTGTATTTATATTTTTCACACATAATTATGTCGTTGATTTATTCTTAACCTAAGGATATGGTCTTTATAAGATAATTCATCTCAATTTACATTCCATTGGGACTTCTTTGTTGTTATACACCAAATCACTTTTATATGGTGTATATATTGTACTTTGACATAGTATATCGTGAATCCCTTTATTCTCATGATATTACAAAGATTTTATTACCTCAATTATTTGTATTCAAGTGTCTCTCTTTTGGTTATAATCTCTAACTAAAATACAATTTTTAAATGTTTTAAAGACTTATTCATATAAATCTTGCTCATTAATGTCCATGTTTTAAAAATGGTTTTAAGGATTTATTTATATGGACATTAAAGTTTTAAAATTAAAAATCCTTTTAAAAAGTTTCAATGTGGTATGGGACACTTTGATTCAAAAATCTATTTTTAAATGGATTCTTGACAAATAGTGTGACTTTTAAATGATTTCAAGAAAAATGGGGATATTTCTCTCAAATAGTTTTGATAATTAATTTCATCTATGTCAACATCCTTCATTATTCTTGATTTAGGTTAATGTGATACAACACAATCTTCCGTATTGTATCGAATGAGTTATGTTTGACTGTGGATGTGCTATTTTTATACCATTCATGGTTTGTGGTTAAAGTATTGACATTTCGTATGCTAGTTTTAATAATAATGTTTATGTTATGTATAAACCTGTTCATATGAGGAATGCATTGGACTTAATAAGTGACGGGTGGAGCCTGCTATAGCTCCTCGATGCATCGGTAGGTCTCATGAGACAAACTAGTGTCTTGGCACAAGGCCTTGGAAAAATCTTATTTGTAGTCTTGGCACGAGGCCTTGGATATATGGTTATGATAGTCTGGCATTATGCATTCCATCATTATGAAAGAGGTTATTGATATTGCATGTGATCAGTCGACTAGTAAAATATCCATGTGAGTAAGTAAATGGCAATAATTTATTTTATCTTTTCCCTTTTATGTTGAAGTTCATGTTTAAAAAGCTTTCATTTTAGTTATAAACTGCCTTAAGTGTTTATGCTTATCTATGAAAGCTTTTGCTATAATGTTATCCTTACTGAGCATCTGAGCTCACCCCTTTCAATGTTTTATTTTTCCCAGGATTATGAAGAAGTAATTTATGAATGAACTACAGGGATAGTATGAGGGGATATGAAGACAAGATGTTGTTGTAGTTTTTTTACCTTATTATGTAATGTAAGACTTATTAATATATCTAGTGTTTCTAAGACTACTAAACTAATCGGTCTTTCAAGACTTGATCCTTTGTGATCATGCCAATGTTATGTAATAATGCACCGACTCTGGGTATCTAGGGTCAGGGCGTTATAGTTGGTATCAGAAGGAGGTTTAGTACAAAACATGGAAGCTAGATTTAGATAAACTCTGATTAGAGCACGTAGACCTAAGATGAACTTTGAGAATTAGTATATAACAATTTCCTAGAATTTTGGTACTGTATAGATTTTGTGAGTTTTTCGAGCAATACAACCCTGTCTGGATACGAGAAGGTAGAGGCAGCTCTGGCACAGATGTACCTAGGGGTAAAACCTGAAAACACCATTTTGATCTAGACTCGAACGAGAACTGGTGCATGACAACGGGCCTTGCTGCACTCTTGGTTACGACACTCCCAGGGGATATGCTTAGGATAATTTACATTTTCTTTACAAACCGATTTAAGTAATATATATATATATATATAAGATGAGAGTAAATGACCTTGGTTAATCCTAATATGTTTCAAATTGAGAATATGGTGACATGTTAATCTCTAAATGATTTTACGACAACTGTTACTCACACAATGCTTTCTCGTTTTAGTCAATGGCTGGATTCCAAGGAAGTCATAGTGACTTTGAGAATGATGTACAAGGTGGGAATAGTGGTGGAAATGAGAAAAAAATGGAATGTTGATAGGCGTAAAAGATATCGTCCTTATGCCAAATTAGTTTTCCAAAAATATGATCAACAACATATATTTAAACGAACTCCCAAACTCAACAAGGAAGAGAAATGTGATGAATGATAAGAGCTCCAGCAATGGAGACCATGGAGAAAAGAACCCTCAATTTTCATCATGCAGAAAATGTGGAAGGAGACACCCAGGAAAGTGTCTCAATGGGACAATGAAAGGCTTTACGTGCGGGAAGGAAGGACATAAAGTGAAGAATTGCTGAAGAAGAATGAAGAGTACAATGGAAGAAGATAAAAATGGTCCCAAGAGTCCATTTACAGTCATTTGACGTAAATGTAGGGGACCTGGCCATTACCCGAGTGAATGTCCTTTTCTATAGGATATTTTCTTAGTCAAAGAAGATGCTATGTGGAAATAAATGGTTGGAGAAATGTTTAAAAAGTATTAGCGCTCCTTTTTGATGGGTTTACTTTGGAATAATTTTCTCTTGTATTTGTAACCACGTAGTTTTCCATGTGAGAATGATATTTGAGGAAGAATTGTCTCTTCTCTTGTGGATATAGGTATAAATAACCATTTGGTTTTATATGATCATTGGGGTTTGAGAGAATTATAAGTTATTATAATTTGGGATGAAAATGCAAGGTATGATATAACATTTTTGGTTAAATTATGTTATTTTGAGGAATTTATCTCATTTTGGTAATATTATAAAATATAGTTTTTGAAAATGGACAACACGTAGACCGTGTGACAACCTGTCGCGTCGGACAAAGCTGTGGGAATCGAACCCACAACCAAAGTGAGATTGGGATTTATCGCCTACCACTGGACTACATGAAGTCCCTGGTTAGTGTGACTTTTTTTCAGTTAAATGATTTTATTGATCAATAATATGTTTATTTGGGTTCTTATGTCTTATCAAATGAATACCCTTAGTATTGGAAAAAGATTTGGTGATTAAGTGATAAATGTTATTTTGGAAGATGTTCACTTTGTTGGGAACATTATATGTCCAAGGAAAATAGAATACTATGGGATGTCATTATAGGAGTAATGGTGGATTTTTATCTATGTTTTTATTGTGGATCTATATTGATTTGGGTTATTTATGGAAATGATTAACCTATAATAAAGAATATGTGATTAGGTTAATTACTTTTAAGTACGTGACTTTAAGAGTAGATGATGTCATTTGAGGATACAATTTAATGTGGAAGACTACATTCTTATATGTTTTGGGTTTCAATATTAGTTTGGATTATATTGAAGGATTTTAGGGAAAGTTTATTATTGAATGGTATTTATTTAACTTTGGGGTATTGTTGGTTTAATTATAGAAATTAAGATTAGTATTTTTTTCTCTAATGGAATATACATTTGGGGGATCATCAGATATTATACTAACCATTTTGGTTTTGATTAATCTCTAAAGACAAGTTAAATATATAGTTTATCCTACATAGATCATGTATTTCTATAGAAGTTTATTCTAGCTCTTTTATTGTGACCAAGTCCTCTTGAATACTCATTGTTCAAAAAAAAATAAGTTAGTGGTAAAAAGTTATTAAATAATGAAACTCTACTTAATAAGTAAGTATATCTCTTTATTTTCTTATTCAATATCATAAATGAATTCCTCGTCCTTATGTAATGTAACTTAAAACAAAAAAAAATGTTGTTCGTTTACTTTCCTACTAGGAGACTAATGGACGTTTGTCCCAACACAAGTTTGTGGTTTTCTTATTGTTAACTTTCTCCTGATCATGATTTCTATCCATCTTCATCAGAACTTGACACTTAGTTTATCATCCATATCCATGTTTTCCTACATGGAATCTGAGTATGGGTTATCTTGGATGACCTTTATACCTCTCTTTCTTTCTTTTAAAGTGATAGTTTTATTGACTCTTTTTCCGATGTGGGACTTTCCCTTATATTCCAAAGCACAATTTTAAAAATTGCGAGGACGCAATTTATTGAAGGAGGGGAGAATGTAACACCCCAAGCTTCCACGGTACGTTTCCCTTCGAATAATGCAATGGCGTGCATTGTACTCAACTTCGAGATTTTAACACACCACGACCAATCAAACTCGTCGTTATGAATAGTAATACCTAATTTTTAAAATTTTATAAATTCTATCTCTAAAAATAGACTTAATTTTTGGATTCGGAATATCGAAATTAGACTAGGGGGAAATTTTGTTACTTTTCAGATAACTTTCATATGTTGATGAATAGTGAAAATTACTAAATTTTAATTAAAAACAACTTTTTTTCAAAATAATTAATAGTGATAAATTATGAATTTGAATGGTTTTAAAGTATATTTAGAATATATTTTTACCATGTAATACAATTTGGGTGTTTGAACATAATTTCACATATAAACCAGACATAAACAAGTGTTAATCTTTTGATAGTTATTATCTCTTAAAAACACGTTTTTTGTGTTAACAACAGTAATTAATTTTAAATTAATTTCTGTCACTTTTGTGTTTTGAATTTGGAAAAATGGATTCCATATTTGTAATCAGGATGTTAAAATTGTGTAAATAGTTAACTTTTATTTTTAGACATTTTGAATAATTACTGCGGTAAATATTTTATTTACCATGGTTAAGGGTAAATCCGATAAATAAGGGTTAAAGAAATAATATAATAATAATACTAAATTACCGTAAAACGTGTCCTAGATATATTGTTTTATACATGTTCAACCATAGGCATCTTTGCGTCGATTTGGGGACCCCATGGAGCCACTTGTAGGTGATAGGGACACTTTATTTTAATTAAGTGAAAATGAATACAAAAATGACACAAGCATATATCTTTTAGAAAAACAATTTTTAAATAGGGTTATATATGTGGGTTTTTAGACTATAAATATTCATTATAAAGATAAAAAGATTTCCTACATAATTATATTTTATTTAGAATTTATAGATATTAAATACGATAATTTATTTATGACACAATGATGATGCAATAATTACCATACTAGTGAAAAATTAAAATAATTGATATTATAAATACCCAAATAAATATAATTTGAGACTTTAATTGAATTAAACTAATTTTATAGGTCAATATGACATATTGAGATTAATTTAATTAACTTTTTTCGAAGTAATAATTCTGTTATGAGTTTCAAAAAAAATCAACTATTGAATAGTGTCAAAATTGACATAAAAGTGTTTTTAAAACAAATATTATATTATTAATTGATATCAAATTCCTAAAAATCTAATGTTCGAACAAGATACTTATATCATGATATCTATATCATTAATGGACCACTTTATGGTCTCTTGGATGTATATGGTATGTTTATTAACCATATAATATAAAAATACCAAGAGACATTGTAAAAGTGAAACTAATTAACTAAGAGTTCATATTTAAAGATAAGGGTAATATAGTGACCCAAACCTGTATAAATTCTATTGGATGAGTGGTTTTCGACCCATCCCCACCTTAAACTTTAAATAATCAACCTTGGATCTATTAGAAACCGAATATGAATTTATTATAAATTAATATTTCTAGCTTTTCCAAAGGTGCCCCTCACCCCTCTTATAAAAGGGCACTCCTCTTTCTCATTTCTTCACTCCTCTTCTTTATTTGTTATTACCATTATAAAATAATAACTATAGTATAATATATATATAATGTGATGTTATTATCAATATGGTACAACCATATTCAGTATTCTATCCATCCTTTGAATAACATGTCACCATACGTGCGTGCGTATGGCTTACCGTCTCCACATCGTGGTGTAATTGTTATTCAATATATTATTATTTTGGATGGGTATAATAATGATGTTTAACTCATGTAAATAATAAATATAAAATGATAATTATTCTGTATATATGATATACCATCCAATTATATATTATTTTAATATCAAAATAATGATATTGTCATTCGTGCGTATGTACGGACTACCGTCTCCACGAACGCGATGAGATTCATTCTCCATCATATCCATTCAAGTATAATTATCATTTGATGATTTAAAAATAGTATCTAAGGACTTGATATAATTCTGGATATGAATAGTATACAACCCATTAATAACGAATATGGCTCACATAACAAAGAATATAAAGTAAAATGAACCCGTTAACACCCGAAATGATGATAATACTAAGATATTATTAACAAATCAATGTTAAAAGATCATGTATGATATCATATTAATGTAAATGATTTTTGTATAATTCAATAACAATTATTTCACCATTATACAGGAGGTTAACCTACTATCGAACAAGGAAAAAGTACAAAGTAAGGGATTTTCTTATCTCACTTTCAATTCCGTGAGATTTCCATTGTTTGCCACTAAATTATTGAAAGTGGTGTATTGTGTACTGCCATTTGATATATATTATCATGATTCTCTTTATATTCATGTTATTCTGTAAATCATTTTGTGGTTATTAACCTTTGGCCATATGACTCAGTTGACTACCACGTAGTAAGGGGTTTCTAATCTCACTTTTAATTTCGTGAGATTTCCATTATTCACCACTTATTTATTGCATGTGGTGTGTGTACTGACCATGATTGTATTAAATGTGTAATATACTCTAATTTATGGATATTTACATGATCATTTTATGATCCTTCTTTCATGGGTGTATGTTTCGTATGTTACCAAATTGATAATGGAATTTGATATTTCAATTTCCAATCATTCGGCTTTACGCATACTTCATTGATTATTTTACTCCAAGATTATGTGTGGAATTACTATTCATTTTCTTATGTCATATTTTCCACTCCCCCTTCTATGGATATACTTTTGATACACATGATCTCTCCATTGATAAATTATCAAGTGATCGGTATGAACTTGATAAGAGTAATTTTAACTCAATCTCCATTTGTTGAGTTAAATATCCAATTCATTGGTGTTGTTTTTACAAGAATGTGTGTGAATGTCATATGATTGATTTACACTAAATATCCAATCATATTGAGTGTATTTATATTTTTCACACATAATTATGTTGTTGATTTATCCTTAACCTAAGGATATTGTCTTTATAAGAGAATTCAACTCAATTTACATTCCATTGAGACTTCTTTGTTGTTATACACCAAATCACTTTTATATGGTGTATATATTGTACATTGACATAGTATATCGTGAATCCCTTTATTCTCATGACATTACAAAGTTTTTATTACCTAAATTATTTGTATTCAAGTGTCTCTCTTTTGGTTAGAATCTCTAACTAAAATACCATTTTTAAATGTTTTGAAGACTTATTCATATAAATCTTGCTCATTAATGTCCATGTTTTAAAAATGGTTTTAAGGATTTATTTATATGGACATTAAAGTTTTAAAATTAAAAATCCTTTATAAAAGTTTCAAAGTGGTATGGGACACTTTAATTCAAAAATCTATTTTTAAATGGATTCTTGACAAATAGTGTGACTTTTAAATGATTTCAAGAAAAAGGGGGATATTTCTCTCAAATAGTTTTGATGATTATTTTCATCTATGTCAACATCCTTCATTATTCTTGATTGAGGTTAATGTGATACAATAAAATCTTCCATATTGTATCGAATGAGTTATGTTTGACTGTGGATGTTCTATTTTTATACTATTCTTGGTTTGTGGTTAAAGTATTGACATTTCGTATGCCAGTTTTAATACGAATGTTTATGTTATGTTTAAACCTGTTCATATGAGGAATGAATTGGACTTAATAAGTGAAGGGTGGAGCCCTCTATAGCTCCACGATGCATCGGTAGGTCTCATAAGACATACTAGTGTCTTGGCACAAGGCCTTGGCAAAATCCTATTTTTAGTCTTGGCACGAGGCCTTGGCTATGTGGTTCTGATAGTATGGCATTATGCATTCCATCATTATGAAAGTGGTTATTGATATTTCATGTGATCATTCGACTAGTAGAATATCCATGTGAGTAAGTAAATGGAATTAATTTATTTTATCTTTGACATTTTATGCTGAAGTCCAAGTTTAAAAGGCTTTTTTTTAGTTATAAACTGCCTTAAGTGTTTATGATTATCTATGAAAGCTTCTGCTATAATGTTATCCTTACTGAGCATCTAAGCTCACCCCTTTCAATGTTTTATTTTTCCCAGGATTATGAAGAAATAATTTATGAATGACCTGCAGGGATAGTATGAGGGGATATGAAGACAAGATGTTGTTGTAGTTTTTTTTACCTTATAATGTAATGTAAGACTTATGAATATATCTAGTGTTTCCAAGACTACTAAACTAATCGGTCTTTCGAGACTTGATCCTTTTTTATCATGCCAATGTTATGTAATAATGCACCGACTATGGGTATCTAGGGTCGGGGCGTTACAGTTGGTATCATAGGAAGTTTAGTACAAACCATGGAAGCTAGATTTTGATAAACTCTGATTAGATCACATAGACCTAAGATGAACATTGAGGATTAGTATAGAAGAACTTCCTAGAATTTTGGTATTGTATAGATTTTGTGAGTTTTCTGAGCAATACATCCTTGTCTGCATACGAGCAGGTAGAGGAGGCTCTGGAACAGATGTACCTAGGGGTAAAACCCGAAAACACCGCTTTCAGCTAGACTCGAACGGGAACTGGTGCACGACAATAGGCTCTTTTTGTACTCTTGGTTACGACACTCCCGGGGGATATGCTTAGGATAATTTACATTTTCTTTACAAACCGATTTAAGTAATATATATATAAGACGAGAGTAAATGACCTTGGTTAATCCTAATATGAGTCAAATTGGAAATATGGTGACATGTTAATCTCTAAATGATTTTACGACTACTGTTACTCACACAATGCTTTCTCGTTTTATTCAATGGCTGGATTCCAAGGAAGTCATAGTGACTTTGAGAATGATGTAAAAGGTGGGAATAGTGGTGGCAATGGGCAACAAAATGGAATGTTGATAGGCGTAAAAGATATCGCCTTTATGCCAAATCAGTTTTCCAAAAATATGATCACCAATATATATATTAACCAACTCCCAGACTCAACAAGGAAGAGAAAGGTGATGAATGATAAGAGATCCAGCAATGGAGACCACGGAGAAAAGAACCCTCAATTTACATCATGTAGGAAATGTGGAAGGAGACACCCAGGAAAGTGTCTCAATGGGACAACGAAATGCTTTACGTGCGGGAAGGAAGGACATAAAGTGAATAATTGCCGAAGAAAAATGAAGTGTACTATGGAAGAAGATAAAAATGGTCCCAAGAGTCCATTTACAGTCATTTGCCGTAAATGTAGGGGACCTGGCCATTACCCAAGTGAATGTCCTATTCTATAGGATATTTTCTTGGTCAAAGAAGAAGCTATATGGAAATAAATTGTTAGAGAAATGTTTAAAAAGTATTAGCGCTCCTTGTTGATGGGTTTACTTTGGAATAATTTTCTCTTGAATTTGTAACCCCACAGTTTTCCATGTGAGAATGATATTTATGGAATAATTTTCTCTTCTCTTGTGGATATAGGTATAAATAACCATTTGGTTTTATATGATCATTGGGGTTTGAGAGAATTATAAGTTATTATAATTTGGGATGAAAATGCAAGGTATAATAAAACATTTTTTGTTTAATTTTTTTATTTTGAGGAATTTATCTCATTTTGGTAATATTATAAAATATAGTTTTTGAAAAAGGACAACACGTAGACTGTGTGACAACCCGTCATGTCGGAAAAAGCTGTGGGAATCGAACCCACAACCAAAGTGCGATTGGGATTTATCGCCTACCACTGGACTACGTGAAGTCCCTGGTTAGTGTGACTTTTTTTTAGTTAAATGATTTTATTGATCAATAATATGTTGATTTGGGTTCTTATGTCTTATCAAATGAATACCCTTAGTGTAGAAAAATGATTTGGTGATTAAGTGATAAATGTTATTTTGGAAGATGTTCACTTTGTTGGGAACACTATATATCCAAGGAAAATAGAATACTATGGGATGTCATTAGAAGAGTAATGGTGGTTTTTTATCTATGTTTTTATTGTGGATCTATAGTGATTTGGGTTATTTATGGAAATGATTAACCTATAATAAAGAATATGTGATTCGGTTAATTACTTTTAAGTATGTGACTTTAAGAGTAGATGATGTCATTTGGAGATAAAATTTAACGTGGAAGACTGCATTCTTATAAGTTTTGGGTTTCCATATTAGTTTGGATTATATTGAAGGATTTTAAGGAAAATTTATTATTGAATGGTATTTATTTAACTTTGGGGTATTGTTGGTTTAATTTTAGAAATTAAGATTAGTATTTTTCTTTCTCTAATGGAATATACATATGGGGGATCATCAGATCTTATACTAACCATTTTGGTTTTGATTAATCTCTAAAGACAAGTTAAATATATAGTTTATCCTACATGGATCATGTATTTCTATAGAAGTTTATTCTAGCTCTTTTATTGTGACCAAGTCCTCTTGAATACTCATTGTTCAAAAAAAATAAGTTAGTGGTAAAAAGTTATTAAATAATGAAACTCTACTTAAAATGTTAGTATATCTCTTTATGTTCTTAGTCAATATCATAAATTAATTCCTCGTCCTTATGTAATGTAACTTAAAACAAAAAAATGTTGTCTGTTTACTTTCCTACTAGGAGACTAATGGTCGTTTGTCCCAACACAAGTTTGTGGTTTTATTATTGTTAAATTTCCCCTGATCATGATTTCTTTCCCTCTCCATCAGAACTTTAAACTTAGTTTATCTTCCATATCCATGTTTTCCTACATGGAATCCGAGTATGGGTTATCTTGGATGACCTTTATACCACTATTTCTTTCCTTTAAAGTGATAGTTTTATTGACTCTTTTTCCGACGTGGGACTTTCCCTTATATTCCCAAGCACAATTTTAAAAATTTTGAGGAAGCAATTTATTGAAGGAGGGGAGAATGTAACACCCCAAGCTTCCACGGTACGTTTCCCTTCGAATAATGCAATGGCGTGCATTGTATGCAACTTCGAGATTTTAACACACCACAACCAATCAAACTAGCCGTTATGAATAGTAATAACTACTTTTTGAAATTTTATAAATTCTATCTCTCAAAATAGACTTCATTTTTGGATTCTTAATATCGAAATTATCCTAGGGTGAAATTTTGGTACTTTTTGGATAACTATCATATTTTGATGAATAGTGAAAATTACTAAATTTTAATTAAAAACAACTTTTTTTCAAAATAATTAATAGTGATAAATTATGAATTTGAATGGTTTTAAAGTATATTTAGAATATATTTTTACCATGTAATACAATGTGGGTCATTTAACATAATTTCACATATAAACTAGACATAAACAAGTGCCAATCTTCTGATAGTTATTATCTCTTAAAAACACATTTTTTGTTTTAACAACGGGAATTAATTTTAAATTAATTTCTGCCACTTCTGTGTTTTGAATTTGGAAAAATGGATTCCATATTTGTAATCAGGATGTTCAAATTGTGTAAATAGGTAACTTTTATTTTTAGAAATTTTGAATAATTACTACGGTAAATATTTTATTTACCTTGGTTAAGGGTAAATCCATTAAATAAGGGTTAAAAAAATAATATTATAATAATACTAAATTATCATAAAACGTGTCCTAGACTTATTGTTTGATACATATTCGACCATAGTCATCTTTGGGTCTATTTGGGGACCCCATGGTGCCACTTGTAGGTGATAGGGACACTTTATTTTAATTAAGTGAAAATGAATACAAAAATGACACAAGCATATATCTTTTAAAAAAACAATTTTTACATAGGGTTATATATGTTGGATTTTAGACTATAAATATTCATTAAAAATATAAAAAGATTTCCTACATAATTATAGTTTATTTATAATTTTTAGAGATTAAAAAAGTTAATTTATTTATGACACAATCATGATGCAATAATTACCATAATAGTGAAAAATTAAAATAATTGATATTATAAATACCCAAATAAATATAATTTGAGACTTTTATTGAATTACAATAATTTTATAGGATAATTTGACTTATTAGGATTTAGTTAATTAACTTTTTTCTAAGTAATAATTATGTTATGAGTTTCAGAAAAAATCAACTATTGAATAGTGTCAAAATTGACATAAAAGTGTTTTTAAAACAAATATTATATTATTAATTGATATAAAATTCCTAAAAATATAAGGATTGGACAAGAGACTTATATCATGATAGGTATATCATTAATTGACCACTTTAGGGTTTCTTGGATTTATATGGTTAGTTTAGTAACCATATAATATAAAAATACCAAGAGACATTGTAAAAGTGAAACCAATTAACTAAGAGTTAATACTTAAAGATAAGGGTAATATAGTGACCCAAACCTGTCTAAATTCTATTGGTTCAGTGTTTTTAGTCCCAAAACAACCTTAAACATTTAATAATCAACTTTTGAGATATTAGAAACCGAATATGAATTTATTATAAATTAATATTTCTAGATTTTCCAAAGGTGCCCCTCACCCCTCTTATAAAAGGGAACTCCTCCTTCTAATTTCTTCACACCTTAAAAACCTTTAGGTTCTGCCAAACCCTGACAAAATACTCTCTAAACTTCTCTCAATACAACCTAGAGTCCTTATTTTGATCAGAAAGCCATCCTAAGGAGCCCTTTTGATCAAATCAAAAGGAAGAACCCGAAAAAAAGGTAATGTTTTCACCACACCTTTTCAAGTTCCATTCTTCTTCCACCTCTTCTTTCTAAGTTATTACCATTCTAAAATAATAACTCCAGTATAATATATATATATAATTTGATGTTATTATAAATATGGTACAACCATATCCAGTATTCTATCCACCCTTTGAATAACATTTCACCATACGTGCGTGTGTACGGCATACTGTCTCCACGTCGTGGTGTAATTGTTATTCAACATATTATTATTTTGGATGGGTATAATAATGATGTTTAACTCATATAAATAATAAATATAACATGATAATTATTCTTTATATATGATATACCATCCAATTATATATTATTTTAATATCAAAAGAATGATATTGTCGCTCGTGCGTACGTACGGACTACCGTCTCCACGAACGCGATGATATTCATTCTCCATCATATCCATTCAAGTATAATTATCATTTTATGATTTAAAAATAGTATCTAAGGACTTGATATCATTATAGATATGAAAAATATACATCCCATTAATAACGAATATGGCTCACATAACAAAGAATATAAAGTAAAATGAACCCGTTAACACCCGAAATGACGATAATACTAAGATATTATTAACAAATCAATGTTAAAAGATCATATATGATATCATATTAATGTAAATGATTCTTGTATAATTAAATAACAATTATTTCACCATTATAAAGGAGGTTAAACTACCTTCAACCAAGGAAGAAGTACAAAGTAAGGGATTTTCTTATCTCACTTTCAATTCTGTGAGATTTCCATTGTTCGCCACTAAATTATTGAAAGTGGTGTATTGTGTACTTCCATTTGATATATATTATCATGATTATATTTATATTCATGTTATTCTCTAAATAATTTGGTGGTTATTAACTTTTGTCCATACGACTAAGTTGATTACAACGTGGTAAGGGGTTTCTAATCTCACTTTTAATTTCGTGTGATTTCCATTATTCACCACTTATTTATTGCATGTGGTGTGTGTACTGCCCATGATTGTATTCATTGTGTAATATACTCTAATTTATGGATATTTACATCATCATTTTATGATCCTTCTTTCAATGATGTATGTTTCGTATGTTACCAAATTGATAAGGGAATTTGATATTTCAATTTCCACTCATTCGGCTTTACGCAGACTTCATTGATTATTTTACTCCAAGATTATGTGTGGAATTACTATTAATTTTCTTATGTCATATTTTATAATCCCCCTTCTATGGATATACTATTGATACACATAATCACCCCATTGATAAATTCTCAAGTGATCGGTATGAACTTGATAAGAGTAATTTTAACTCAATCTCCATTTGTTGAGTTAAATATCCAATTCATTGGTGTTGTTTTTACAAGAATATGTGTGAATGTCATATGATTGATTTACACTAAATATCCAATAATATTGAGTGTATTTATATTTTTCACACATAATTATGTCGTTGATTTATCCTTAACCTAAGAATATGGTCTTCATAAGAGAATTCATCTCAATTTACATTTCATTAAGACTGCTTTGTTGTTATACACCAAATCACTTTTATATGGTGTATATATTGTACTTTGACATTGTATATCGTGAATCCCTTTATTCTCATGATATTACAAAGTTTTTATTACCTCAATTATTTGTATTCAAGTGTCTCTCTTTTGGTTAGAATCTCTAACAAAAATACGATTTTTAAATGTTTTAAAGACTTGTTCATATAAATCTTGCTCATTAATGTCCATGTTTTAAAAATGGTTTTAAGTATTTATTTATATTGACATTAATGTTCTAAAATTAAAAATCCTTTTAAAAAGTTTCAAAGTGGTATGGGACACTTTGATTAAAAAATCTATTTTTGAATGGATTCTTGACAAATAGTGTGACTTTTAAATGATTTCAAGAAAAAGGGGGATATTTCTCTTAAATAGTTTTGATGATTATTTTCATCTATGTCAACATCCTTCATTATTATTGATTGAGGTTAATGTCATACAATACAATCTTCCATATTGTATCGAATGAGTTATGGTTGACTGTGGATGTGCTATTTTTATACCATTCATGGTTTGAGGTTAAAGTTTTGACATTTCGTATGATAGTTTTAATATAAATGTTTATGTTATGTTTGAACCTGTTCATATGAGGAATGAATTGGACTTAATAAGTGACGGGTGGTGCACTCTATAGCTCCTCGATGCATCGGTAGGTCTCATGAGACAAACTAGTGTCTTGGCCCAAGTCCTTGGAAAAATATTATTTGTAGTCTTGGCACGAGACCTTGGCTATGTGGTTATGATAGTCTGGCATTATGCATTCCATCATTATGAAAGTGGTTATTGATATTTCATGTGATCATTCGACTAGTAGAATATCCATGTGACTAAGTATATGGCATTAATTCATTTTAACTTTTCCATTTTATGCTGAAGTTCAAGTTTAAAAGACTTTCTTTTTAGTTATAAACTGCCTTAAGTGTTTATGCTTATCTATGAAAGCTTCTGCTATAATGTTATCCTCACTAAGTATCTGAGCTCACTGCTTTCAATGTTTTATTTTTCCCAGGATTATGAAGAAGTAATTTATGAATGACCTGCAGGGATTGTATGAGGGGATATGAAGAGAAGATGTAGTTGTAGTTTTTTTTACCTTATGATGTAATGTAAGACTTATGAATATATCTAGTGTTTCCAAGACTACTAAACTAATCGTTCTTTAGAGACATGATCCTTTGTGAGCATGCCAATATTATGTAATAATGCACCGACTCTGGGTATCTAGGGTCGGGGCATTACAGCTAATATAGACATAACCATCTTGATCCATAGCATTGTAACATATGATCTTCCATCCCTCGAAAAAATGGGTGGATACTACTACTAGAACTACGAAGTAAACTATCCCATAAACGGGATAGAGCACAGAGCTCCTTGTATCGCCTACAAAATTCTCAAAACATCTCCTCAAAACAAGGAATCATCACCCATGTTAGGGATTGAAAGAGGTTTTATAGGTGGCACAACTGGAGGTATCACTAGTGTCTTGAGATCCACCATATCTAGATTATTGTCATCACCACCCTTCTGGAATATGATCAGAGTACATGGTGGTTATATTACTCTAAAAATTCCAAAAACACACATTAGATAAAAATTATTGAAGCCATAATCCACTTAAGTAATAATATAATAGGTATATAGCTGTTATATGTAAAACACACCCCTCTTCCTACTCATAAAACAAGTTCTAGGTGGTATAATCATTCAATAAGAAAACATAAGACACTACCTATTACCCACTACTAAGGTAGGGTCTGGGTCAAGCTATGTATTTTTCAATTTCAATTTCATTTTAAATTCATATTTATATTAACATTTTATTTAAATGGTTGAATCAAATTGATCACCTCTTCTAGTATATGTGGGTCCATAACCCACAAGTCCTAGGATTGAAACATGGTCTTGATACCACATTGTGACATCCAGACCCATGTACCACTCAGAGGTTCCCCAAACCGATGTCCCATATTTCCCCAAACATTCCTCCGGATACATTTGATTATGTCGACTATCAATGAGGGCCTAGGGTGTGTCTCTTGGGTATGGTTCCCTCTAGTTAGGTTAAGAAAACAATATAATCAATAGCTAAATAGCATAGGCATATCAATAATGTAAAAGACAACATAATCATATATAAACATTCACGTACTAAATAATAATGAAGATATATAATTTGAATTACATAAACAATATGATGATGATAATTTCATGTCTCCAAAAAACAAGGAAAACATGATTACATGGTAGAAGGCAGTAAATATAGTAACTGATATTCAGACCAAATAAAAAATCCAAAAAATCTATCCAAGTAACCTAAGCTCCATCCCAGTCATCTTATACTGATATCCTGTACTACGTTATGCAAGAAGTCACACATCCATAAGTGGATGATTCCCCTTATCTTCAGTTGCAAGTATATAGTCTTCCTGGGTACCATCGACAGACCAGATAGGATGCGAGATAAACTTGGTAGGACACCACCAATGGTGTCTATAAATATATAGTTAGTGCATATAATATTGTAGTGTGAATTTAATAAATGAGAGAGGTAAATAAAGTATAAATGGCCAGTCCTTTTTCCAAAAGGGCACTGGGGTGATGCTACCTATTACAACCTTAGCCGGATGGTATCTAATAAAGTATCCAAATGTATACACATATATAGACTGTATACGTATTGACTTGTACAACCATATTTATGGATACTACCAGTATACTAGACATGAGGAATAACTAAAACATTTATAAGATGTAGCATGAGTATCACATGTATCAAGGAACTCCATACCCAATATCACAATAGTAAGGTTATTCATTCCTAGTATCATTATCATAGGGATTCCATGTTTGTATCACAATAATAGTTGTCACCATGCCCTGTATCATAGTAGTAGGGTGTCCATGACTGGTATCATATCATGAAGGGTTTTCATTCCAATATATAATAGTAAGGATCATCATGATCTTATATCATAGTAAGGATCATCATGATTGGTAACTTATTTATAAAGGTTCCCCATGTCCGTATCATATTTATAAAGGGTTTCCAAGATAGTATCACATTTATAAAGGGTCTCCATGTCCATTCCACATTTATAAATGGTCTCCCAGTCCACGTATCACACTAAAAGGTAGAAATCCATGCCCATATATATATACAACAAACATAAGGGTAATCATTCCAATTTACCAAAGAATAACAAGGGTCTCCATGTCCAATTATGTAAATTATAAATATTAATGGCTTTAATAAGATCCAACAGTAAATTCATTACTCATTAACATTCATTTATAACAATTTAGTAACCATTGTTCCATTTAATTAGGTTACATGGTCATACCACTCACCTCTATTCATTTCAATATATAATGATATGTTGTTATTCATTCTACACCAAAAATTTATCTACTTCATTTATGATGTCAAAATTTAAGATCAAGAAAAACCCATTTAGGTGATGGTTTGGTCAATTAATAAATTATAGACATATTATAGAATTTATAGGCATATCTCAAGAGGTGGATACAATTGAAGAGGACCTAATATGGTAATAAGGTTCTCAATTAAGGCAACCAATTTAAGGCAGATTTGTTTTAGGTTCAAGGCATGGTGAAACTAGTGCGTGGCACAATGAAATTTATTTTTTAAACATCTAAATTTTGTGGGATAAGAACTAGAACACCAATCTTATGCATGTAGAAGAGAACTCTTCCATTATTAACCCTTTTTTTGGTCTAGATCTTGAGAAACGGTAAAAAAACAATCTGCCTAAAAATAGGGAAAATGACACTTCACCAAAATAACTACATCAAGAGAAAGACAAATTGAGAAAGTCATAAGATGAAAATATTACTCACCAATGGATATCCAATGAGATGAACATAGATCTAATCAGAGTTTGGAAAAAGGATTTATCACTGAAACTTGGAGGAGGAGATTGAGAGCTTCAACAAGGGGAGAAAGATACCTCAGTATTCTTGAACGAAGAAAAAATAAGTATGGGTAAGGATATAAATCATTATGGTGGAAAAGGTATGATCAAAAAAATTATAGTGCCACATGGTTTGGCCACATGGTTGGCCAAAATGTATGCCAACCATTCACACCTCACTTCCTCAAGAGTAACCTGTATGGTTTGGCCACAATGTTTTAAAAACCATGCACCAACCATGTTATATGTCTCCACTAAAAAGTGTAAATAGCATGCATGGTCTTGTGGACCAGCTTTCATGGTAAGGTTTGGTCATACACCCTAATTTTCTGTCCAAATATTCCCTACACAGTTAGGGAAAACCATATAGACTATCTCTCATGGTTTCTAATAACCATGTGGCCTAGTTCTTTTCTCTAAAATTTGGGGTTACGAGCTCCGAAAAATCCTTAGAATACCCATCAACTTCCATGAACTCATTATGAATCCATATTAGGTATCAGATAAATAATTAGAATAAAAATTAAATGATCCATATATAATATTAAAACTGAGTTCTTAGAGGGTCTTCTACCCATATCTACACACCTCCAAAGTCATTTTTATTATATTTTATACAATCAAAGTTGATGGAGGAGCACAGTCAACAACTAGAAATAATTTTGAGTATAATCTTGGAGAATTACCTATATTCTAAGATCTCAATGAGTACCTTTTGGATCAAGCAAGTAAATTTTATAGGGTATATTATATAAGAGGCAGGTGTATCTATATACCATAACAAAGTTATAGAAGATGTTTCTTAGGGGTGATAAAAGACTTTTTTTGATTTCTATAGATTTATGGGTTTATATGGTTATTTCCAAAGGTTTATTCAGTAATTTTCTCACTTTGTGATGATGATGATGATAGGAAAAACAAAGAAGGAGACTTTGTTTATTTGGAATGATGCTTTTAAGAGTGATTTCCATGAGAAAAAGGGGAGATTTATAATAACTCTAACCCTAACCACACCTAAGATAGGTAGGGAGTATAATTTATATTTTCACACATTGGGAGTTTGGGTAGGATTGTTCTTCATGTAGGATTTTAAATTAGAAACTTAAGGGTCAATGAAACTAAGGTCACATGAGAATAACTATTCAACCCATGACCTTGAATTCGCCATAGTGATACATGACTTGAGGTGTTGGAGGAATTACTAGTTTTGTGATTTTTTCATGGTTTATAACAAACATAAGATCATAAAGTATAATTTCTCACATTAAGACTCAAACCTTTATTCTGATATGTGGGTGAAGTATTTGATGTCTTTTTATTTCAAGTAAGATTATTCACCTATAAAGTGTAATGTAGTTATAGATTCTGAAAGAATAAAGACACAAAAGCAGGTATTTCATGAATCTAGAAGAAGGTGGATGATTATGTCCCTACTTATAGATACTTATCCTAAAATCTAAAAGTATTAGGTTTGTGAGACCCTTACTTCAATATTTATCACATATTCACTACTTAGAAGCATGAAGATGAACCACCTGTCAAATTCAGATTTTTTGGTTATAAGAGACGGTATTTATGTTGGGGATCCACCTCTAGTTGGTCTTATTATATAGATGATATCTTTCATGTCTGAGGTCAAATTTTTGTCTTTATAATTATGTTTGAGGAATAGATAAGGTAATCACATGCCTCATAGTGGTAAGTACAACATGGTCTGACTAAGATGTATTGGCACATAGAAAAGCAATATCAATGTCCTAGAATAAAAATGGATTAGGTGGGTTTGTTCGGATGGCATTACACCTATCATCTGGTGAAGTCCAAGAACTATTAACCAACTAGTCTCTTGTAGCCACTACCAATTCTCAGGTGTAAGTGGGATGATATTACATTGGATTCTGGGATGGGGTTACCAAGGATGCCTCAGGGGAGTGACACAGTATTGGTAATTGTGGAACGGTACACAAAAGTAGCTCATTTTCTACCTATATGATAGAACTTCTATGGATGACCTATATGAGAATTATATTCAATATATTATATTCCTAGACTGGATCTATTGAAGTATTATTTCATTTAGAGACACCCATTTTACATCACGTTTTTGGAATTTATTATTTATAGATCATTGTATACATGGGAATGTGAGAACTTCCTATCATCCAATAAAAAATAGATAGTCCATGCATAATATTCAAATCATAGAATACATATTTAGAGAGTGAATCAGGGACTTTAGTGGTTCCTAATATAACCACTTATGATTAATCGAGTTTTTCTACAATAATAGCTATCAATATTTGATACAGATGGATCCATTTGAATCAAAATATGATAATCCTTTTCATTTACCTCTATGTTGACTATAGGTTGGTATGTCTATGATTATTAGGATATGTGTCATAAAGGATACATCATAGAATATTTAACGGATCATGTAATGTTTGGAGGCCTCCTAGAGTATGTAGAGGTAATACACCAACTAGATACGTCATCCTCTAGAGTTAGAGGAGGGTGACCAATTGTTTATTATATTTTTTCTATCAATGGAAACATCTATTTGTTTATAGATAGATAAATATAACATCTAGGTTTGTGGGTCCATTTGATATAGTGGACATCATTAGTCTAGTTTCATAGCGATTAGCTCTCCCATATTTTTCCAATTCTATGAACATTGGCTTCCATGTATCAACATATTTATGATACTATCATAAACCATGTCATGTGATCAATATTAATGATATTGAGGTTTAAGGAAATCACATATTTTTGGGATCAATTGGTTCATATCATAGATCTGAGCAAGAAGACCTTTCTTTAGAAAATGGTTCCTCCAGTATGAATGTAGTGGTAACATAAGAATATTTTGGAGGATATGTGGGGATGAGAGTATGATATGTGGGATAAGTGGACAATTCTATTCACTATTAATTCATTATTAAATTCATAAATTTAGACCGAGGATAAATTGATTTATGGTGGGAAGGTTATAAATCCTTATACATTCTTGAGGTATGATTTTATTAGAATTATTTCCAAATATTGTGTTTTACATAGTTGATAGACCAAGTAAGATTTTACATAGTTATGGAGTGTTATTGGAGGTGTTTTAGGAGGTGGAAGCATGAAAGTTTAAAAAATGAAGTTGTAATATGAGAATGTTGGTTAACACATGGATAGTTCTAACAGTGCACCCATCCATTCAAAGTGGAAAAGTCTCGGTGCAAAATTCCTCACACCATACAGATCTCTATTCGAGTCCATGAATAACATAAAATATATTGATGGTGTTTTATGCATGGTTTGTGAATGGTTTACCCAAGCATATAGGACCACCATAAATGGTGTGGTTCCTAAAATATTTGGAATTTTAAGGTTAGGTAATTATTTGGAATATGATGCATCCAAATAATTTGGCCTTCCTGGTGACATAAAATTTTGGAAATTACTAACGTTACCCTTTGAAATTTAAAATCCTAAACCCCATGTTTTTCTTTTCCTTTCTACCAGAAGCCTCTCCCCAAAGTGACTGTCTTTCTTCTCTTCACTTACCTAGTGATATATCCTTTAATTTCTGGACGAATAAAGTATTTTTTGTATCTATGGTGAGATAGAGGTAAGGATATCCTTTCATCTTGGATATGTCTCAGTTTCTTTTTTTTTTGTCTAGAGGTATTAGTCCAATTTCATATATTTATTTATTTTTTGAAGTTTTTTATAAGAATATTCATTTTTTTTCATTTATACCCAAACTAGTATACAATATCTATAAAGTAGGGTTCTATAATCCTAATATAGGTGGATCCATAACTATCCTGTAAGTCTTGTTTGTTTTTTTGGTTTTGTGTGATGTGCGATCATTCCAATCAAGAATTTTCATGACCAAAAACTATAAATAAATAAATTGGTTCTCTATTTTATTTAATTAGACCTTCCCATGGGTTGTGAGTATTCATTTGGTGTGTATAAATTGAGACCCATGACTATCTCACATGGTGAACAAAGGGAATCCCTGAACCTATTTTGATAGAACAGGAATGTTTGGATACCCATGACATAACTTGGGATCTAGTGAAACAAAACAATGTGTGATTCATTTGATAAATATGATAATTAAAATAAAAGATCCTGAGACATAAGTTATGAATGAATTGAAAGATTCAAAAGGACCAGTGATACATGATGATTGTGGGATTTTGGGGATTACCCCCCTTGGATCCAATGATAATGATGGATGTGGGATCCCAAGGATTATCTCCCCTAGATTCAACGATGATGGTGGATATATGATTGTAGGGATCCAATGATACTTGGTAATTATTTTATTCTATGGATTACCTTCTTTGGATTGAGTAATGATAATGGTTATGGGATATTGGTTTTCATCTCCCTTGGATATAGTGATTATGATGGTTATGGGATTCTAGGTGTCACCTCCTAAGTATCTAGTGATACTTGATAATTTTAGGATATTAGGGATTTCCTCCATTGGATCTATTGATACTTGGTGATTGTGTGCTACTTAGAATTACCTCCCTAGGATCTAATTATGTTTGATGATTAATTCATTTCTAGAATTACCTCTAAGGATATGGAAATATTAGATGCCTTGGGTTATATTAGGAACATTAACACATGGCACTAGCTGAAGAAGGCATGGTTGATCCCTACTGTCACCTTAGAACCATATGATCAATGGGGTTTTATTATTTATGTTTCATTTATTTTATTATGCACAAAATCATGTAGAATTACATATAATGGATGTTTTTATAAACACCATTGGTTATGTTGAACAGTGTTGTTCTCACACCCTACTCTGGCCACCATTAGTACCTGAGATGACTTTGTGGTTGTATGTTAGAACATGTTCAAGCACACTGGGATTTATACTTGATTTTTTATCTATTTTAGAGGGTGGGAGTGCAATCGAGATAGCTCTTAAGATCAGCTACATCTAGTTTCAAAAACATTCATCCCTTTTTACATTTTTTATTGGTGCATATGATCTTCCTTGTATGTATGATTTTCCTAACATGTATATTTCCTCATTTTCCCATGGTTTTTAATTACTTATTTAAAATTTACATGATATTAGTTCTCAAATTTACTAGGATTTATGATATTGGTATTACATTTAATGTTATTAAACTCTAATATGTGGGTATAGTCCCCCATTATTCCACCATAGACCCTAAATGCAAGTTAGCTTCCTCTAGTTTATGGGGATCCATGTTGGAGATCTAGTAACACCCTTAGTTCAAACACTATAGAGTTTTAGATGATCGATGATTTAAAACAAGGTCACATCATTTGAAAAATCACATATATTGAAAGTATCATCCCTTGAGGGATTTTTCTTAGAGAGGTATGGTCATAGTGAGTAGAGTTACAATGAAAGATAATGTGGGGGAACACAATGAAAAAGGTCAATATCAGTAGAATCATGAATATCATGTGAGATCTAGTGGTCTATAATTCATTGGTATTTAGATCTAGTATAAGTGTGAGTATATTTGAGTTGGTTCCCAGGAACTAACTACATTGTAATTTTGATTGCCTATGAATTCATGGATATGAATATTAATAAATATTTTTCACATATTTTTTTCTTATATATTAAATTAATGTGATAATGTACATAGATTTTTTTTCACCTTAAAAGGTCAATGACAGTTCCCTATTATGATAAGAATATTTAGTTTTCATGATAATATTCTATAACATAGGTTATACAACCATATTATTTCATTTAATGGAATGAATATGATGAAAAATATTTATTGTTGGATTCTCATAAATAGAAGAGGCTTCATCAAATAAAGTTTTCACTTATCAATACACATTATGGGACATTATAAGAATATAAATGTTGTTGGAATTCCATATATTTATGTGTAATTGGATATTAATGTATTTGAATGTGTGTAATGATCCTTAAACATTAATATTATTATTAATAAATATCACGAATCACCAAATTTGATGTATTTTATAAAACTATGTTGCCACATATTCATTCTGAAGTAAGATATGTTGGATGTATCAAGAATGATATGTTATTAATAAATAATTCTAGAATGGATTTTTCTTTTTCATATTTATAAAAGACAATATATCAAACCTTTCATGGGAATGGAATTTCTGAAATAAATTTCATGGCCATGGAATATTTATGGGTTCTTTTTAGAAATTAATTGACATTAATATCATGTATATAGGTTAATGAAATGACTATGTAATTTACATCATGAGATATTAAGACAAAGGGATTTTATGAGAAAATGAGTGTTCTTTTTTGGTTGACATTGTTGAGACATTATCTTCATCCGCTATGGGTAAAATTATGTCTTTATTGACATTAATATTAGGAAAGCTCACCTAATTCCATTAAGAAAGAGGCCTGGAGGGTAACTCTCTTAGTTTTCTTATTGGTATTAGTTAAATAATATTTCATATTAACAATTGGAAAAAATTATTCTCAATATAAAATAATAATATTTATTCATGATTTATAGATCAAATATATTTGGTCACTATTTTATATGAGTTGAATATTAAATAATTCATTATTCACAAGACCATGAATATAATATTTTTTATCTATTTATCTAATTAATAAGTTTTATTATTTCAGTTTTGATAAATTCCAAGGAAGGTGCATGGGATGAGTCATGTGCCCGATAATGAAAACAATATATTAAATATTATTTAAATAAATAAATAAATATTTATATATATTTATATTATTCATGAGACATGTGTGCATCAAATAAATAAAAATATTGTTATTATTAATTGATGTGGGGTTCACTAAGTATTATAAGATTAGTTAAGGGCCTGTGTGAAATTATTAATCCAATAACCCTTGATATATATATATATATATTATATAATTTCTATGGAGGTGCTAAAATAATTTGTTTGATTAAATGATTCAATCTCTCTACATAATTCTGTCCATAGATATCTTCTATTGATTTTTATCTCAACATCAAGAAAATTTATTCAACCTTATTTCTCCCTCTCAATAATAATAGCATAATAACCAATCATTCAAGACTAAAAGATAGTGTCGCCATCAAAGGTGAGTCATGAAAGATGATCGATACTACTATGATAACACCCAAAGTGCCATATGTCATGCTTGGAGATCAAGGAGAACATGTGGATCACAACTAGATGGATTCTAATTTTGATCTTCTCGATACAATAATGGTACAACCTGAATTGAGATTCAATCAATCAAAAAAACATTGATGAAAAAACTAATGACTAAGGAAATTTATTATTATGATATGAATTATAAATTTAATGTCAAAGATCCTCTCCCTTTGTTATGGTATTGTTTTTCTATGGTTCATCAAATATAGTCTTGAGGTATATCATTATTCATCATGTTCTAATAATTTATACATTGGAATCAATGGAAAACCATCATTGGGTCTGGACTTGATCAACTTCGTCTAAGCATGGAAATTTCACCAATATTATGGAAGGAAACTCTTAACAATGACATAATGATTTTTTATCATGTGATGTATTCCATCAAGAATATATCATTAATAAAACATTAGATATAAAAATATTAGTTGAACTCTCCCCTTTAAATTCCAATAGCTCTACTCTAACATTTTGGTTTGGAAGTATGTGTTGTTTCATGGTATTTGGATCACCTCATATATAATAATGACCTATTTTGGCATGGTTATAATGATTTCATCATGGTCACAGTTACTTCATGGTCTATTAAGGCAAAAAATCACACAACATAACCACTGCAATATAAACCATAATTTTATGGTGTGTTATCCTTGGTTGTGGAATACTATCTTCTGGCTCCCGAGAGAGTGAAACACCATATTCTTATGAATTCTATTCTTGAAACATTCATCTATATGTAATTATTCAACGAAACTCTCTATGATTGAATGCATCATGTTGTAATGTGACTTTTTATATAGAAGAGTATCTCCTTTCTCCTAAAAGAGTAACCCAATAATGCAATCCTCATTTGTAAGAATAACCCATTCTTCTATTTATTTCACCACATCATGAATAAAGATCAATAATGTACTCTATATCACATAAAATAATATTTTTCTTTTTTAAGAATATATATAAAATGATGTTTCATGATCATCATTATTCACTCCATTTTAAAATATTCCTCATCATATATTATGGAGTCCTTCATATCAATTCCTCTATTTTTTTCTTATACTTTTCTAGAATCCATAATGTTCTTCAATATTCAAAATGATCCTATATGATCACCTAAATCACTTTTATTCTTTTTCATCCCTTCTTCTTCTTTCACATTATCAATCTAAAAACACACGTGGCATGTTTAGAATCATTCAAATCCCAATTATGTATTCTAAATAGTTACTATATGTAAAATATTCAAAACATGTACATATGAAATATATTAGTGTGTTATTAATTCCTTACCAATCATGTAGAATAAATAAAAAAATATATTTTAGGTTTCATGAAATGACACCATCAAATTGGATAGTGTTCATGAGTGATATTCAACCAATAATGAACACAAAATCATGTAGCCAATGGAAACTTCCTTGATCATCATTGAGAATCAAAAGACGTATCTGGTACTTCATAATCCATGTGATTATCCATTCCTCCAAGATTTAATTATATGTTAGTCATGTAATATGATCTTAAGTTATTTTTTTATGGATATATATACCCTAAATCTATATGCTTGAGATGAATTTTGGAAGATACATATAATGTGATTACAAAAATCATAGGATGTTTCTGGTATTCAAGAATATAACTGATCATAAACAATTGGATATTAAGTGATAAATGTTATCATTTAAGGATATATTTCACCTAATAAATCTTTTAAAACTATTTCATAATATAAATCATGAGGGAGGAGTTTCATTCACACATACGATGCATGTACCAGCCAAGGACTTAAATCAGACATTATAACACATGAGTTAATCTGATATCTCCCAATAAGAATTAATGAGAGATATGTAAATTCATAGTTATTTTATGGTTGTGGGTGTGATTTCATTGTGCCTAGCTGATACTCCACTTTACTCAAAGATCACTTTTTCATCTTCATTTTCATTAGAGGCACTATCATGTTGTAGAGAAATGATGGATCCCATATCAATATTAGATAATTCAAGTCAACCTATGGATACATCTATAGGTTTAAATCCACAATTTACCACTTCATTGATCTCTTTCAAACCCATGATATGGTTATTGAGATGTTTCAGTCGATATTCAATTAATGATACACATATTTTAGGTATTCATGAATTCCAATTTAGTGTAGTTTCATATTTCTTATATATAGATCCCTATAAAATGAATGAATTATTTTTTTATATCTCTAATAATTATTATTAAACACTTACAAATCCCATATGTGGTATCATAGAATCTCATATGCTTGTTTTTATGAAATTTTATTTGAGAAATGAAGAAAATCAAAGAAAAGATCATTTCATATATTATCACTACAACTTAGCCACCCTCTCACCATTCCATAGAGTCATTCATTCCAAAGCATGTGATATGAATTAATTCATGTAAAATGGAATCCTCTATTCACTATTAAATTGTGATAAAACCTTTGTGGATCATGCTTTAGTTGTTAACGCATGAAAAATAGCCATCCAAAATTCACTCAGGTTCGGTATGAATGTTATTTTACCTAGGTTTTTCAATTCTTCAAAATGGATATAGTAGTTTCACCTTGGATTAATGTAATTCTTTTTTGACAAAGTGGAAACCATATTTATCACCATATCCTAGTGAAAGTTGTAGTTCTCAGAAAAACAGGGTTATTTGATTTTGCAATTTGGAATTGAATTACAATGTTTTAAATTGCTTAAAATTATAATAAAAAAGGTAATTTAAGGATATTTAGTAATTAATAAAAAAATTAATAATTTATTATATATAAAGGTTTTATAATTAATTAATTAATATTTTTGGATCATTTATTATTAAATATTTCTTAAATATTAAGAGTTAATATTTAAAATACCTTTTAATAAATTTATATGAAAAGATTTATGGATTATAAATAAACGATTTTATTTTATAAACAGAAAAATGTAATTTATAAATTATTTATAAATTATATATATAATGATGAAATATAAATTTTTTTATATTTTAAATTATAAAATGTTCATAATTATTTTTTAATTATTCAAAATTAGTGATGCCTTATTTTAAATACAAAATATATGATATTTAGATTATGTAAAATATTTAAAAAATAGGAATATAATTATAAAATTGTATATAATTCATGATAGTATCATATATTTAAATTTTAATTCTATATAATGATGAATATGAAATTTTCATATTAAAAATAATAAACTATGTTATATTCATATTTATGGAATGTTCATAATGAATAAAGATAAAATTATAATAGTGTTTAAAATTATATTTTAATTTATGATTTGTTCATGAATGGTTATATCATTCTTAAAAATTGAATTATTTATTTATTTGAAGTTTATTATTAGTTTTATTTATATTTTTAAAGTATTTATGTTATGAATGGGGTATTACCTATTTTAAATATTAATCTACTTTTAGGGATTTTAGACTTGCATTCTCATGCTAGGAATGACTTTATAGTGAATTTATTTTTTCATATACCTTGACCTCAGTTTGTAATTGATGTTATTAGCTTGAATTTAGTATTTGGTCATAGTTTTTTCATATTAATATTTCTAATTATAATAAATTTAATTACCACTTGAGTAAAGTCTCCATGTGGGTAGGGATATAGGTTTGGACTACCTACTAACCTTAAGTACTATGCTTCATCTATAATGGTTAATGTGGTTGGTTATTTTTCATTCCATTAATACACATGTGAAGATTCTAAATCTCATATAAATCTATAATTTTACAATAAATATTCATATACCATATGTATATGATACATTTTGATATATATGAATATGTTTGGATTCTAATTTTGGGTGAGTAACACAAATTTTGGTTGAATTAAATATTTACACATCAATATTTTTTGAACATATTATTTGGTAGAGGGAACATAATTCCAAAATAAATCACCAGAATCAATAATATATAGATTTATTAACATGAGATAATATAGTGAGGAAAAATTATCTTTAATACTAAGTGTGGTATTTATTAAATTAAAAATTTAAAAGGCTTATGTCATGCAACCATGTATTATCAATATCAGAAAGAGTTCCCTTTAATTATCTTTTGTATGGAAAGAAAGTTATATCCAACTTGATATTATCTTGTTGGGTGTTATCGAGTTCATCATGAGTACCCCTTAATAATTCTTTTGATATCTTTCCCTTTTTGTTTTCTTGGGGTTACATTAGCTATAAAATCCTAATGGTATGTATACTTAAGGAATGGAGTTGAATTTATCCATATGTGAAATTAGATAAAGAGTTATCCACTAAACTATTAAAGAGTCACAACTATTGTGATTTGGATGGTTCCATAACTAAATTACCCTGGATTATTTATGTGAATAAACTCATGTACGTCATAGTGAAATATTAATATTGTCCCACTTATGCACATGATGTATTTTACAATAGGTCATCATTTCAGTAGTAACCCATTAAATAAGATTTCTTATTAATAGTTATAAAGAATGATACACATCAGTTAAAAGATTTTATTTAGGAAATGAGAATAATCACTGAATATTAACATAAGATCAATCCTTAAAATGAAAATAATAAATAGTAGAAAATTCCTCAACCTATTTCGAAATTTAGAAATAGTTTTTAAATAAAAATAATGTTATATGAGTTGGAACTACATCTTTATAAGATTCAAACTGGTGAATCTATTCAAAAAAATAATTTAGATGACTTTTATAAACATCCAAAAGTTACATATCAAGTCAGCAGACACATTATTATTACCATAGATTCAATTTTTCAAATAAAACATGACACCCTAGATTCATAACAAATGATAGATAACCTAAAAAGGAACTATTAGGAGTATACTAGGAATAAACTATATGAAGTGTCAAAATCTGTTTTTCATTGCAGGAATATAGAAGGAGCCAAATTTTACACTCATTTGCTCAATATAATTGGGTATGTAAATTAATTTAAGAGTCTAGGTTCACCTATTAATTTTTAATTTCCCATGGATTTCATTATGAAATCACTATCAAAAAAGTTTTGGCATTTTGTAACATGAATGAACTCTATAAACCATTAAATGAGCTCTTCAATATATTGAGGATGGTTGATTGGGAAATCAATGGTCGAAAATCATATAATATGTTGATGGTATAGAAATATCAACATAAAGGATTTGGAAATAAGTGTGAGAAAATAGTTTATGGAGAGTCCACACTACTAACTAAACTATCAAAAAAGAAATAAATACAACATTTTCACTATGGAAAAGTTGTATATTAGAGAATAAATTGTTCAGATTTACTAGAGGGTTGTAAAAATACTTATGGAGATTCCAAAATAGGTAAAAAATTTATAGAATTGAATTCTATTATTCAGGTTTATATAAGATATCATCTATATTATTTACAAGTGTTCTAAATATATATGAGGTCAGAAGATGAGAGAGGATTTACGTTTTGATTTTTTAAGTTTTATTTAAAGTAATAGAGAATTATTTGTTGCATTTATAACTTGGATGCTTCAAACATGGATTAAAATTTCCTAATATGTGTATTTGTAACACATTTTTCTATTAGTAATATCATGTAAATAATTATCTTTAATAAAATAAGATGGTTTTTTTATTAAACATAGTCAATGATTTTTTCAATTATATTTCAAGCTTTAAGAGTGACTAAAAATTGATAATTCTCAATTGGTTATTCATTATATTTATTATTGTGGATGTTTTTTAAAATATGGTTCAACTCAAGAAATTTTTTCATGATATTCTCCTACTTTTTAAGAATAAGTTAACTAAGCATACATTGTATATGTACTAATGTTGTATAGAATTTATAATTTGGTAAAATTGCAATCTATGAGAAGAAAAATTTGTTGAATAATTTTAAAAATGTTTTTAGTTCATTAAAACCTAGTCTTATCAATTATTATTAGTAATAATTATTATTTATGGATTATCAAGATACCTAAAGGGGTTTTAGGAATCTCTAGGGAATGTACATGTAAAGTATAAGTGTTATAGAAATCAATTCTTTAATTTTGAAGCGTATGTAATAAAAAAATTTATAATTTACAATTGTTGTAAATATATACAAGTCCAAAATCAATGGAATAACTCGTATATATTTTAGTTTTTTTTCAAATGGAGAAGTAAAGTGTTACTACAAAAATAATTTGACTACAAAATAATTTATGAATCTCATATAAATATATGTAAAGGATGGGTATCTCTATCTAATTTATATTATCGGATAATAGAATTAGTTAAATAATAAATAATAATTTTAAACAATATTTTGATGATTGTTTTTGTAGAATTTATTTAAGATTAATTAGACTATATTACATACTTAAAAAAAGAAGGATAAATGTGTTTATCCTTCTATTTGTAAAAATATTAAGGAATGTGAATTCACCATAAAGAAAAATAGACCAATGGTATATTTTAAATAATTATTTTCTTTTTAACAAAAATGATTCAATCACATCAAATAACACCTATAATATTGAATAATAGTTTATTTGTGAAATATTACAACTAAGAGGAATTAAATTTATTTTCATAACAAAAAAAAGTTTGTGTTGAATCTTATTAAGATATTGTAAAAAGAATATAGTGTCTAAGAATATATTGGGAGTATATTTAAACTCAAAAAAGATTAAATATAACAAATAAAGAATTATAACACTATAATAATACTTTTTTACCAAATATCATAATAATTTAACAAATGTGATGATAAAGAAAAATGAAATGATTTATATATAGTTATCATGAAAATTTGGATATCAATCAAGGATTATATCAATCAATTTAAAAAGTTTATTACTATTTTCATCTTACAATATTTTATAGTATGGTTATAAAGGTATATTTAAAGAGTTATATTATTTATAAAAGTTGAGTAAATGACATTATAACCTAAAAGAGATTAATATTTAATAACAAATAACAATTTAAGTAGTTTTGTTATTTCTAAGGGAAACGTTTAATGAAATTATTTCCAATAATGATGATGATTCACATTGAAAGTGTTTTAATTAGACAATATAATTTGACATCATAACATTTTGTGTTATAATGTTTATAATTTTGAATATGTTAAAAGATTTGAAGGTTAGGAATATGGTTCCAAAATCTCACCATTATTCAAATTTTATTACATCATAGACTTTCGTTACTAAAGACATAGTAAAGGTGTTTTATTAGATTATCACATAGATATGTGATGGGAATTTTAAATGGAGTAATGACTTAAAGAAATCACTAAAATTCCAGTATTTATAAGGTTGGTTTAGAATTTTATCATATATTATATGATAATGAGTTTTTGATCTTTGGTTCATTAAATATTCCTAAATGAGTTTTAAAAATATGA
Organism: Viscum album; assembly: GCA_963277665.1. Classification (NCBI taxonomy): domain Eukaryota; kingdom Viridiplantae; phylum Streptophyta; class Magnoliopsida; order Santalales; family Viscaceae; genus Viscum; species Viscum album. The sequence continues at coordinate 1,378,592,703 of OY728156.1, forward strand.
AATTTATTATAATATATCATAGGTAATATCCACTATATCATTAATTCCAATTATATTAATATATATATATATTGATATAAATTTAATTAAGTGTCATGATAAATGGCCTCTCAATGTATGACTTTGTGTTATCTCTAAATAATGTTCATCATAGAGTATTATTGGTTATTAAAAAGTTTCAAGGATGGTGTGAGTAGAATTATTGTATAGAGATAGAGAATATTTTCATAAGTAGAATATGGGTTTTTATGTGTTGGAGGGCCCACTAGGTTTACCACATAGAGTGTGGTACATATTTATTAGTTATAAAAGGGTTTCATAGATCATTTTTGAGTCCCCACTACCCGGGGATAGATAAATACCTAGCATGATAACCTTTATCATTTGATACCCTACTTACGCCTGTCTATATGTTGACTTAGCTAACCAAGGGGTGGTTGAGTATGTTATTAAACATGTATTTGATTGTATATCAAATATATATTGGGTTTTTCCTCTCATATAACAAGTATTCTATTTGGAATTTTTATTGAGATAGATTGTGGAGTGTACAACCAGACCAAGAAAGTACATATAATTAAATTATCTATTTTGATTATTGTCATGTGATGTGATCATCCATGTAGATGAAAAACATGTGATGTATTCATAAAAAAATTTATTCTATAGTTTAATGATTGAGAATAGATTAGTATTAATTTTGGGATTAACATACTTTGTGTCCCATAGTCACTTGATTTCATTGAAAAATGGAAAATATTAGAATTCTTGTTTGTATATGATGTATATTGGTGGATAAATGTGTAGATATATGTATGTATAATAAATATTATTTCATATCCCTTTGTAGACGGAGTAGTATTGACACTTTTTTAGAGGCCACTATTTACTTAAATATATGGATTTGGATATTCATATTTATTGTCAAATTTATAACGGTCTCTGAGGTAACACTTTTAAGTTCATGTAATAGGGATTGATTTTAACTCATATAAATTCTATAAAATTATTTTAGAGTTAATACAAATTGGTTTTGGATGGGTATTCACATGTTATTGTATTTGATGTGATGCAAGGTGATGTTAATGATATATTTATAAATGTGTTTTGGAAGATATAAAAAAGGAGCTTTGGATACGGTTTTATGAGACACTATCTATGATAAAATATAAGGTGAAATGACATAAATGATTTTGTGAATTATTCAAGTGATATTTTAGATGGGATATATTCCCTAAATACATATGAGTGATATGTATTTGTGAGGCTATATAAAGTATGCTTACAACATTTATAAGATGCATCCGGTCTTTGATAATACAACTAATATTTGATCATTAGGTATTAAATGATCATTGTTAAAATAAATTATGAACCAATTCATAAGATGAAATGTGAGAGAGGATTTAAATTCATGTATGTGATTCATGAACTATATATGGAGTTAACTCGTGCATTATAAAGTAAGATTTAATTTTGTAGCTCCCAAGGAGAATCCTTGAGAGCTATATATATCCACAACCATGTGACAGTTATGGGTGTAATTTATCTACTCTTATCCCATACTTCAATTCACCTAAATCTCTTTTATAAATCCTCCTTTTCATTATAGGAATTAGTATGGATTTGAGAAAATTTGGATCCCATCCAAATATCAGATAACTCAAATTAGCTCATGGATACCTTGGAAGGTGGGAGGCATTAATTTACCACTATATTGGTAACTTTTAAACCCATGAGATGGTGATTAAGATAATTTACAGTAAATACAAGAAAAATTAAACATATTTCATGTATTATTCATTTCCATGGTAGAATGGTTTCATATTCCATTCATGGAGATCCTTGGACAAGTGATTAAATCACTTTTTCTACGTTGGATAATTGGTATTAAACCCAAAAGAATCCCTTAATTTTCTTCCATTATATCTTATTATAACCTTTACTGAATCTTATTAATGATTCAATCTTGGAAACTTGTATACTAAAATATATTTATTTATATTGATCATTAACATGGATTTTCAACCCATAGTCATCCCATATTAAATGTTATAATCTCCAATACTTCATATTCCAAGGTATAATTATCACTACACCTATCTCCAAATCAGCTTAAAATGATATTTTTTAATCATTATTTTCCTTGAACATTCCAAACAATCATTAATATATCAATATCACAAATAACATCACTCTCTTAAATATATTTTAGATCCAAAATTTTTGAATGGTTTCATTAATGACCGATAATAAATCCAACATGACATAACAAGACATGCATAGAATTTATCATTATTAAATGTATGAGAACATAATTTTAGGAGATTTTATTGACTTATTTTTATGTGTTTTGGAAAGGTTAAAATTTATGGTACACATGGAACAATATAGGAAAATTATAATAAGGATAATTGATCCCGATCATTGATTAAAGGGATATATATTTGGAGAACATTTTATAGTCTCCTTTGAGAGACCTATAGAAAGGGGAATGAAACTAAAATATGTAATTATGATAAAGCATGTGGTGAAGATATCCATTAAGGTAGGAAATATATATACCTCTATTTCAAAAATAAAAAGGAACTTGATGAAGATAGTGTTCCATTATCATATCTGGTTGATTATGAAAAATAATATGGGGCACAATAAGATAATCACAGTATGAAATTATTCTTCATCTAGAGTATGAGTTTTGCTGTTATGGGGTTCATGAGGAATACATATAATTACTATATTGTTATGTAGTCATTCTCATTTGGATTAATAATAGGTAAAAAATAAATGTACTTCCTAATAGATAATTTAATAGGAATTTAAGATGTAATGACCTAGACATTCTCATACTATTATGTCATATCATTCAGGTTATAGAGTTTCCAAGAGGGAGTTTGAGGATGGAATATGGATTTGGTGATATAATTTTATAAATAATGAATTAACTTCAATGCTTATATATGTGTTATGTCAGGAAGAGTTGGCTGGTGGTGAATACTTTTCTATAGTTTGATGTCTCATGTCCTGATGTGTTGTGTTGTTGTGTGATTCTTACATTATAGAATGGGATATAATCTATGAGTTTTTTTATTTCTTTATCTTTTATTGGTATTTTGGTTACACCATGTATTTTTTGGTTTTTTGTGGTCTTGAGGTGGATTTTAGTTTTTCGTACTTGATTTGTGTAATGTCTTGAGATTTTAGAATATATTTTCTCTTTAATAAATTTGATATGTGTGATATCTTGTGAAATATTAAACCATGAACTCATATGAATAAATATTAAAAAATAATTAATAAAATTATATGGTGTTTAAATGAAACAAATTTTTTGAATAATATTTTATAAATCACTTATTAAATACTATTGATCCTAAAGAAGTGTTTTGAAAAATTTTGATTATAGGAATAGTTTTTATCATATGTGATTTATTTGAAAAAAAATAAGAGTATTAAGATTATGAAAAAGTATTTTTTACATATTTTTAAAATTAATTAATTTTTTATTAATTGGGTATAAATTAAAATAGAAGTATATGATGATAAAAAAAATATGGTTTTTCTAAAAAACTACTTTTATGCATGAAATGTATTTTTATCTTACGAAATTAAATTAATATCTACTAACAAAATAACTTATCATAATTTTTAATAGTTTATTTAATATAATATATTGACACTAATATAATGGTTATTACTAGGAATTAAATGAGAATAAAATCTGTTTTATTCTTAAAAAAACATTTTATCTAAAATGGGTTTTAACTGTTTTGTGTTAGATGTTTGAATTATTTTTTTCTAATTATATGATTTTATTATAGTAAAATTTATTCTATATTGGGAGTAGTCATAATTAATATTTTTTAAAACTTCAACTTCTTTTCTAGTCATAATTAATAGTAACCATGGAAAAATTTTAACACCTAGGTAAAATGAAAATTGGGTTAAAAATGGTTAAAATTATTGAAGAAGGATTAAAAATCTCTAAAATACATTTTTTATTCTAATTTTATGTTCATATTCCATCCATAATAATAATAAATTATAAAATATTGAAATTAGTATCCACTTTATTATGATTATTACCATTATATTATTTTAATTAAATAATAATAACAAAATGTCACTTTCTTTCATTTAATATCTCTAATATGTTGTCATAAGAATTAAAAGATGCTATGAATGGTTATAAATGTTTATTTCTAATATAGATAAATTATAAAAATTATATTAATTTATTTTTCATTTTTTATAATGATATGATTACCTAAACTTTTACACATTTTGGATACTATGCTTGTGTATGTTGGTAAAAAATCAATGTAAATAGTTTTGAAAATATTAAATGTGATGTATCTTACATAATATATAGTATTGAAATATTATTATTGATAAAAATTAATGTTAATTAATTTTTTAAGTATTAAAATTCAAACTGCATGATAAAAGTTTTGTTTTAAAGAACTTTTTTTGAATAGTCTCAAAGATGACTTTAAATCTATATTATGTTAAACAATATTAATTAATTTTATTAAAACATAAAAATATTATATTTTTTCAATATAATTTATAATTTTATATAATATCAACCATTTTCTTCATAGAATCAAATTTCACTTTTATAATGAATTTATTGGGAAATAAAAATTTTATTTTTTTATAATTGAGGTTAAAATAGTTAAAAAGCGTTAAACTAAGAGATAAGGTTATAAATTCCACCTAAAATTTTATAAATTTTATTGGTTGAATTTAATATAGATTTGGATTCCATTTCTTTGAATATTAGTCACTTTTGATCAATTTTTAATGAGTTAGGCACATATTATATATTAATATTTCATGTATTTACAATATTATCACTCAACTCGCTTATAAAAGCAAACCTAGTATCCAATATTACACCGACATTTTTGGGCTAATTATCTAATCTAATCACCATAAAAACTCTTATAAAACTTTTTATACACATTCTAGTGGACTTTTTATTCTTAAAATACCCCCAAGGGTCCTCCAAAATATATCCAAAAGTGGTTTCTAGAAAAAGAGGAAATCATCTTCACCGAATGTTTTTATGTTTATTTCTTCTTCTACCCCCTACAAATATTATTTATCGATATTAACAGAGTGAAATTAGTGAAATTAAATTAATTAAATTTTATTATGTAAATATAATATGCATTACCTATTTATCATTCATCCCAATGGAAAATAAACATGTCACCTTGTGTATGTATGGACTACCATCTCCACGACCGATGTATTTTATTTTTCATCATTTCATATAATGGGTGGCTATATATATGGATTTAATGATTATATAAGATTTTCATAAAATTAATATGATCCAAAAAAGATAAAATATTATCTTCCTTCTTACCCTCTCAGCTGTTGTAAGAATATAACGTTGCTCAGGCGTACATGTGGACTATCACCTTCGTGAAGCGATGTGACTCATTTTCCATTTCAAATTTATATGGTTGGTAATAAGGATGGGTTTAATGAATTTATATTATATATATTTTATAATGTTTATTATTTATAGTTGAATTTGAATTTATGTTCATTTTGTTCCATCCATCAAAAATTGAAAACATTATCATGTGTACATACATAATATCGGATCTACGAAGTGATGTAATTATTTTATCATAACCACCTAATATGAAGGGTTATATAAGTGTATATTAGTAATAAATATTATAATTATAAATTTACTAAGATTATATTTATGATGAAATATTTTCCAATGGTAAATGACCAAGGCCACCATACCAAAACACGCCTGAAAAATGGAATAGTCAACACCGAGAACGATGATCTTAATGAAGAACTATTAGTTAATAGTGATAAGATGTTACAAGTGTATCACATAGAGTATTATAGGTATTATGATGGTAATTCTATAGAATTATAATAAATTTAAATTTAATATATATGATGTTAAGAACATGTATGAAGCTAGTCATGACTTGATGTGAGTGTTTATCGTCTCACATTTATTTATATGATAAATAAGCCATTTTCACCACTTGTTTCATTTATGTGGTGTATATATTTTCAATTCATATATTTTATATTTATTTTCATGGTAACTTTTGGGATCTAAATAACCATCTTTGGTCCTCCCTTTTAAGATGTTTTCATTTAAATATTACCAAGACTTTATGTGCTCTTCATCACGATGTTATTTAGTTCAAAATTGTTTCATGTTATGAACCAGTTTGTGTTTATAAGGAGTATATAATCACCTCTAATATGTCATATAATGAATCTATTTACATTCATGGTATTTAAATTTTTATTTTATGTTATTTATTTATATCGTTTGTTATTCAAAATTTACCAAACCGGTACGTCTTTATGTCACAATCTCATTTCTTTTTTGGATTTTCTGTAATACCCAATGATTTCATAGTACGTTATTTTCTTCAAAGTAATCCAATAACTTGCACTACACACAACACCGAGTTTTAGTGCACCACGACTTACCAAACCAACCATTCAAAACTAGTTATAAACAGTATTAACTAAATTTTTAACTTTATATAATCCTTATAATTTTAGAATCCATATTTTGAGTTTCTTTGACATAATGTAAGAACAAATTCATTTTTCAGATATGAGAAGTATTTTTCAAAAAATGAAATTTTACCGCATTTTAATAGAAACCCCTTTTTAAATCCAATATTGGAAAATTTTATATATTCAATTTGAAAAAATAAACTTCTTCTTTAGAATTAAGACATATGATTTTAGTTTCCATAAATTTTTGGTGTTTTTCTAATAACTTTCATATTTGAGTGAATAGTAAAAAATACAATATTTTAACAGAAAACAACCTTTTAATCAAAATAATTTATAGTGTTAAATTATAAATTTTAATGGTTTGGAAGTATAAAAAGATTATATTTTTAAAATTTAATCCAATTCTGGTCATTGTGAGTAATTTCACTTTGAAATTGGACATAAACAAATGTCAATCTTGACAGTTGTTATTTTTTAAAAATACACTTTTTGGTTTTGACAATGAGAATTAATTTTAAATTAATAAATAAAATTACAATGTATTAAATTTGGTAAAATAGATTTCATTTTTGAATTTGTAATATCAAAATTAGCTTAGGTTTAATATTTGGTATGTTTCTGAAAACTTTCCATTTTTTATGAATAGTGAACAACACTACGTTATTGGTTAAGACCGACTTTTCATTTAAATAATTATTTATTTTATTTAAATTTATTTTAGGTAAAAATAGATATATAATACCATATTATGTTCAATGTAATCCATTGGAGTCATTTTATAATAATTTTAGATATATAAATTGTTTTTTTTTTGAAATTTTATCATCTTTTACCCACCTCATAGAAGAATTTGAAAATTTTCATAAAATTAATTTTACCACTTCTATGAATTGAATTTAAAAAATATGAGAGACACAGTTGATATTATTATGTAAAATGGGGTTCAATAAGATAAAAATAATTTTTGGTAAATAGTAACTTTTGACTTTTATTTACCATGGTTAAAAGTAAATAGGGTAATTAAAGGTAAAAATGATATTATTATTACCCTAACACATGACTTATTTCTATTGGATAATTTTAATTTTACCAAAAACTACCTTAGGAATAAAATATGATCCTTTAGATCCACTTGGATTAGATTAGGACATTTATTATTATTTAATTCTATAAAGAGTTAAAAGTATTAAATTCAAATTTTAATAACTAAACCATTTTAATATATGGTTAAACATAAGATAAATTCGACTATAAATATTTATAAAAAATATAAAAATCTTTCCTACATAATGGTATTTTATTTATAATTTTTAAACATTAAATAAGTTAATTTATTTATGACACAATGATGATGCAGTAATTACCTTATTAATGAAATATTAAACTAATTGATATTATAAATAGCCAAATAAATTTAATTTGAGACTTTTTATGAATTAAACTAATTTTATAGGTTAATATGACATATTAGAGTATATTAAATGAATTTTATTGAATTAATAATGTTGTTATAAATTTAGAAAAAACAAAATACCAAATAGTGTCAAAATTGACATAAAAGAATTTTTTACAAAATATTATATTATTAATTGGTATTCTATTTCTAAAAATCTACAGTTTGGCCAAAGGTATTAAATAATATTTTATATGTCATTAATAAACCACTTGGGGTTATCTTGGATGTATATTGGATGTTTATTAACCATATAATATGAAAATACAAAGAGAGATGGTAAATGTCAAACTATTTAACAAAGAGTTAAATCTAAATGAGAATATTAATATAGTGACCTAAACTTGTCTAAAACTTATTGGTTGAGTGGTTTTCGACCCATACTCACCTTATAATTTAAATAATTTATTTTTGATCCATTAGAAGCAGAAAGTAAAATTATTATAATATAATATTTTAAGTTTTTTCTAAGGTGCCTCTCCCCCCTCTTATAAAAGGGCACTTCTACTTCTCTCAAATTCACACCTCCAAAGCCATTTAGACCAGCCAAACCCTACTATAATATCCTAAAAACTATCCTACATTAATCCAAGATGCCTTAATGTAGTCATAAAGGCAACATAATGATCCCTTTTGATTAAATAAAAAGGTAGAACCTGAAGAAGAGGTAATAATTTCACCACCCTCTTCCAAGTTCTTTTCTTCTTCCACTTACTATTTCTTTGTTATTACCATACCAAAATAAAAAATCCAGTACCTTATAAATACTGTGATGTTATTATAAATATGTTACAACCATATTCATTATTCTATTAATTCTATGAATGATAATGTCACCATGTGTGCGTTCGTACGACTTACCGTCTCCACGCAGTGGTGTAATTTGTTATTCAACACTATGTTTTTTGGATGAATATAATGATGAGTAATATGTATATAAATAATGGAAATAACATTATAATGTCTCTTTAAAATTAATATAACATCCAATTCCACACCTTTAAGGAAATGATATTGTCGCTCGTGCGTATGTATGGATTACCGTCTCCACGGCGCGATGAGATTCATTTCCATGTTCACCATTCATCGACAATTATAAAAATATATATTACTAATAAGTATGTAATATATGAAATAGTAATGATACTGGATATATATATATATATATATATATATTTATTTATATACTTACATATATCTTATTCACTTACTTCCTTTCAATACGATATGGAAACAGAAACAACGTTTATGCATACGTATGGCCTACCATCTCCATAAAAGGTTTTTTACATTTCCTATATCAATATATTATAAATATTTATATTCAAAATATATATGATATATAAATCAAGGTTTATATTCTGTAAGTATTTAAATCATGATCTAAATGATACCATCAAGAATAAAAAGTTAAAACATGTACGATAAAGAAAGCGATTATTACCCAAAATGTTAATTTAACATGGAAATCCTTATTAAATGGGTAGTATAAAGTCATAAATGAATCATATATGATATAATAAATATGAATATGGTTCTGGGATAATTTCATAACTTACTATGGTAATTATACAAGAGGTTAAACATACCCTCGACCAAAGGAAAGTGCAAGGTAAGGGTTATTTTTGCAATCTCTTTATTATCCGAGGTTGTTTTTATGTAAGTATCTACTGGGAAATATTTATTATCCATGTCCATGTTTCATAAAAGAGTTTTCAAAGGGATTATTTTCAAGGTAATTTTTACTAAAACATCATTTTAAAATGTTTTAAATATTTATTCTTCTAAACCTTTATCATTAATGTCCATGTTTTAAAAATGGTTTTAAAGATTTATTTGTATGGAAATGAGTGTTTTAAAATGTTAATTAATTTCAAAAGATTCAAAGTGGTATGGGAAAATTTTATTAAAAACTATCTTTTAAATGGACTCCTTTATAAACTATGTGACTTTTAAATGATTTCATGAAAAAGAGATATTTTTCTCATATATTTTTTCTGATCATTTTCAACTATGTCAACATTCTTTACGGGATATTATTCTTGATCAAGGTTGATTTATTATGATACAAATATTCTATATTTTATTTAAGATTTTGTGATATTTTTTACTGTGGATGAGTTATTTTTATGCCATTCATGGTTTATGGTTAAAGAATTGACATTTCGTATGCTAGTTTTAATACGAATGTTCATGTCATATTTCAACATTTTCTTAAGAAGAATTTATTGGACTAGTATGTTGTAGGTTGGGGACCGGTAGAAGTAAGCACTCCGAGTTGGGGTCTATTTAAAGCTGTCCCTCCAGGTTGGAGTCCAGTTATAGAGGCTCTGTGTGTTGGAGTCCGGTTACAGAGGCTCTCCGAGATGGAGTCCCGTTATAGAGGCTCTCCGGGTTGGGGTCCGGTTACAGTTAGCCCATAGGTCCTGTCAGGCGGCATTGACAGAGAAACTAAAGTCTAGTACTATAAATAATCTCATTATTAAAATGATATTGATGTTCATATTGTCATTTGACTAGTAGAATACCCGTGATTATGTTTTATTATGGCATTATTTACTCAGCTCATATTCCTGCCATAAAGTATTCGTTTTTATTATCTATAAAGTCATGTGTTTTGATTTATTCACGATGCCTAATGTTTATGTTATCTTACACTGTATTACATACCCTTACTGAGCATTTGAGTTCACCACTTTCTTATGTTTCATTTTCTTAGGATTCCAGGAATTTTTTTATGATTGATAAGCTCGGTTAAGTTGAGGGGATTAATGGAGTGCTCAAAGGATCATTTACGTTTATTTATTTTCTAATGTGTAATGTAATTTTCATGTATGTAATCTATTTTCCAAGAATAAAAAACTGATTTATAATCCGGGACTTGATTCCTTGTAATCATGCCAATGTATTAAAATAATGCACGACTCTGGGAATCTATGGTTGGGGCATTACAGTTGGTATCAGAGGAACTTTAACAATAACCTTGGAAACTAGATTTAGATAAAATATGATTTGAGCACATTACCCTAAGATAGACTTTGAGGATTAGTATAAAATAACTTCCTAGAATTTTGGTAAGGTATACATTTTGTGAGATTTCCATGAGATACATCCCTGTCTGGATACGAGTAGGTAGAGGTGGCTCTAGCAGAGATGTACCTAGGGATAAAACCCGAAAACACCACTTTGAGAAAGACTTATACGGGAACTGTTGCATGACAATGGGCCTTGCAACACTCTTGGTTACAAAACTCTCGGGGGATATGCATAGGATAATTCACATTTTCATTACAAGGAATTATGAAGGATTTAGGAGTAAATACTTCCTCTAAGAAAACATTTTTATGATTATGGATTATATCCATAAACAGTTCAATTTAGGTTAGGTATTTTACAAGTTCGAAATTGTGAATTTCGATTCATAAACTGGCCTAGTGTATTCCATTGTTAAGAAATGGCACCTAGTAGAAGGAATGGGAACTTTAGCAATACTTATGAACCAAAAAGTAAAAAGGATCATATATTTCCTAGTATTAAGCCAACATTTAGAAAGGGAAATAGTCTCCCATATATTCTCAACATAAGAAGAAATAGTATCATGTGTTAATATGATAAGTAAAGAATTCTATGAGTCCTATAGCATTGAAGGGAAGCAAGAGAAGGAATGGATGATAGATAGAAAGATAGAAAATGGGAAGGGGGGAAAGAAGTATTTTCCCATATGTGATAAATGTGGAAATAATAACCTTAGTAAATGCTTGAAGGGAATGTGAGTTTGTTATAAGTTTGTAGAAAAAGGACACCAAGTACGTGATTGCAAGGGTAATAAAAAGTTTTCAAATGTAAAATGCTTAATCTACAAGGCATTGGGACACTACGTGAATCAATTTCCCAGTTATCAGAGTATACCTAAAATGATTCTATTGGATAATAATAAAGTTATGATACTACCTCAGATGAAGAGGAATGACTAGTGTTCTTATGTAGTTATTATAGAATTATTTCATTTGAGTGTTGTATCAACAATATACAGGCTATAAGAATTATGAAGATAAATAAGGATTGTATTGCAGTACTATTTTATTTAAGATTTGAGATTATATGGTTCTATAAAAAGTGACATAATAGTAAGCTACACTTTTTGGAAAATACATGGTTGAGGGAAAGGTAATCCTTAGTATGGTCATGATAATGAGGTAGTGATTTTGGAAAAGAGGTGGTTGATTTGGAAAATTTATATTGGACATTCTTGACTTCCTTGGAACTGATTAATAGTTTTTTTGTTTCATCAATGTTGGAATATTCAAAATTTTTAGGTATAAGTAATATATCTAGTATTTTATAAATAATAAGGTAGCATGAATGTAATGAATAAGGTTTTAGGTTAATTCAGGGTGTTACCATGTTTTAAAATAATAAATGATGAAGGTGATCACATGTTATTACGTGGAAAAAAGTATCTTCATTGTGTTTAACTTCCTTATAAATTTTGGACTGTGAGTTTGGATAGAAGTATTTTGGATAAGTCTAAAGGTTGGAATGATTTAATTTTTAAATTGGATACAATTTTTAATGTTATTTTTGGAATGTCATAAAAAGGACAACCCAGAGGTCGGATGACAACTGGGCGCATCCGGCAAGGCCGTGAGACTTGAACCCTCAACCGAAGGGCGATAAGGGTGCATCACCTACCACTGGCCTACATGATGTCTGAGATTGTATAATGTAGTTTTTTAAAAGGCCTGATAGATGAATTATAAATTCATTTTTTGGAACCATATACGATTAGGATAAATAGAGTATTTTTATTATCTTTTTTAGTGAAAGATGAGTTTGTGTAAGAAATTAGTTAAAGGATGGAACTCTACTTGTCATGTATATTTATTCTCTTATTCAATGAAGAAATTAATTTCTAAAATTTAGTTAAGGGATCTTAAAATAAAAAATTTGTTATTCTAATACCTTATGTTTTTTTGAACCGATGGTATTTCAAATCATCATAGATTGATAGATTTGAGGACCTCAATCTTACAGTTGTTTGTGATTCACAAACTCAATCACTCCCTATAAATATTTACGTTTTTCCTCCAATTATGTGTCTCTAATTTCCACCAATGTTCTCCTAATCAAGATCATAATTTGGTGGTGACCCTTTTATTTCCCTTTTCCTCTTATTAAGACTAAATTTTATTAACCCAATTTCCGATGTTGGTTTTCCCACAAAGGTATTTTCTATTTTCAACATTTTATTTTCAAAAAAAATTCAATTTGTGAGGATGAAATTTTTTTAAGGATAAAATAATGTAATACCCCAAGATTTCATAGTATGTTATTTTTTCAAAATAATCCAATAACTTTCACTAGGGGCTACACCGAGTTCTAGAGCACCACGACTTACCAAACCAGCCATTCAAAAGTGGTTATAAATAGTATTAAATAAATTTTTTAATTTATATAATCCTTATAATTTTAGAATCCATATTATGAGTTTCTTAAGCATAATGTAAGAACAAAATAACTTTTTTAGATAAAAGAAGTATTTTTCACAAAATACAATTTTACCGCCTTTTAATGGCGAACCCTTTTTAAATCCAATATTTGAAACTTATATATATTCAATTTGACAAAATAAACTTCTTCTTTAGAATCAGGACATAATAGTTTAGTTTTTATAAATTTTTGTTGTTTTTCTGATAACTTTCATGTTTGGGTGAATAGTGAAAATACTATATTTTAACTAGAAACAACTTTTTTAATCAAAATAATTTACAGTGTTAAATTATAAATTTTTATGGTTTGGAAGTATAAATATATTATATTTTTACCATTTAATCCAATTCCGATCATTGTAAGTAATTTCACATTGAAATTGGACATAAACAAGTGTCAATCATTTGATAGTTGTTATTTCTTAAAAATATGACTTTTGGTTTTGACAACGAGAATTAATTTTAAATTAATAATTGAAATTTTTATATTTTGAATTTGGTAAAATATAATTTATTTTTGAATTTGGAATATCAAAATTATCTTAGGGTGAATTTTTGATATTTTTCTGAAAACTTTCAATTTTTTATGAATAGTGAACAACACTGAGTTATTGGTTAAAAACCACTTTTCATTTAAATAATTATTTATTTCATTTAAAAATATTCTAGGTCAAAATAAATACATAATACCTATATAGGTTCAATTTAATTCATTAGAGTCATTTTATAATAATTTTATATTTATATTTTTTGATATTTTACCCTCTTTTACACACCTCCTAAGAGAATTTGCTAATTTGAATAAAACATAATTTTACCGCTTCTATGAATTGAATTTCAAAAATCTGAGACACACAGTTTATATTAGTGAGTAAAATGTGGTTCAATAAGATAAAAATAATTTTTGGTGAATATTAACTTTTGACTTTTATTTACCACGGTTAAAAGTAAATAGGGTAATTAAAGGTAAAAATGCTATTATTATTACCCTAACACATGTCCTAATTCTGTTGGATAAGTGTAATTCGACCAAAAACTACCTTATAAATAAAATATGTTCCTTTAGTTCCACATGGATTATATTAGGACATTTATTATTATTTAATTCAAAGAAGAGTTAAAAGTGTTAAATTCAACGTTTAATAACTAAACCATTTTAATATAGGGTTACACATAAGGTAAATTAGATTATAAATATTTATTAGAAAGATAACAATATTTCCTACATAATTTTATTTTATTTATAATTTTTAGAAATTAAATAATTTAATTTATTTATGACACAATGATGATACAACAATTACCTTATTAAAGAAATATTAAAATAATTGATATTATAAATACCCAAATAAATGTAATTTCACACTTTTTATTAATTCCACTAATTTTATAGGTTAATATTACATATTAGGGTTGATTAAATCAATTTTTTCTATGAAATAATTCTTTTATAAATTTAGAAAAAACAAAATACCAAATAGTGTCAAAATTGACCTAAAAGAGTTTTAAAAAAAATATTATATTATTAATTGGTATTCTATTCCTAAAAGAATAAGGTTCTTAAAAAGGGCTTAAATTATATTATATATGTCATTAATGAAACACTTGTGGTTCTCTTGGAAGTTTATAGTAAGTTTATTAACCATATAATATTAAAATAAAAAGAGACATGGTAAATGTCATACTATTTAACTAAGAGTTAAATCTAAAATATAAGGTTAATATGGTGACCCAAACCTCTCTAAAACCTATTGGTTGAGTGGTTTTAGACCCATAACCACCTTATACTCTAAAAATTAATTTTTGAGCCATTATAAACCGAAAATAAATTTATTATAAAATAATATTTTACGTTTTTCCTAAGGTGCCCCTCACCCCTCTTATAAAAGGGCACTTCTCCTTATCTCAAATTCACACCTCCAAAGACATTTTTCTCAGCCAAACCCTACCCTAATATCCTCTCAACTATCCTAAATCCATTCTATAGGCCTTCCTTTGGTCATAAATCCAACATAATGAGCACTTTTGATCAAATCAAAAGGAAGAACCTGAAGAAGAGGAAATGATTTCACCACCCTCTTTCATGTTTTTTTCTTCTTCCACTTACTCTTTCATTATTATTACCATACCAAAATAATAAATCTAGTAAGTTATATATAATGTGATGTTATTATATATATTTAACAACCATATTAATTATTCTATCCATACTATTAATGATAATGTCACCATGCGTGTGTACGTACAGTTTACCGTCTCCACGCTGTGGTGTAATTTGTTATTCAACACTGTGTTATTTGGATGGATATAATGATGAGTAATATGATTATAAATAATAAAAATAGCATGATAATGTATCTTTAAAATTAATATAACATCCAATTCCACACTTTTATGGAAATTATATCGTCGCTCTTGCGTACGTACAGATTACCGTCTCCACAGCATGATGAGATTCATTTCCTCGTTCACCATTCATCGACGATTATAAAAATATATATTACTAATAAGTATGTAATATATGACATAATAATGATAATAGAAATATATATATATATGTATTTATGCACTTACATATATCTTATTCACTTACTTCCGTTCAATATGATATGAAAACAGAAACAGTGTTTATGCGTACGTATGGTCTACCGTCTCCATAAACGGTGTTTTTCATTTCATATATATATCTATTATAAATATTTATATTATAAATATATATGATATATAAATCAAGTTTTATAATCTATAAGTATTTAAATCATGATCTAAATGATACGATCATGAATAACAAGTTAAAACACGTACGATAAAGAAAGCAATTATTACTCAAAATGTTAATTTCACATGGAAATAATTAATAAATTTGTAGTATAAAGTTATAAATGAATCATTTATGATATAATAAATATACATATGGTTCTGGTATAATTTAATAACATACTATGTTCATTATACAGGAGATGAAACGTACCCTCAACCAAAGGAAAGTGCAAGGTAAGGGTTATTTTCACAATCTTTTTATTATTCGAGGTTTTTTTTATGTAAATATCTATTGAGACATATTTATTATCAATGTCCATGTTTCTTAAAAGAGTTTTTTAAGGGAATATTTTTAAGGTACTTTTACTAAAACATAATTTTAAAATGTCTTATATATTTATTCATCTAAACCTTTCTCATTAATGTCCATGTTTTCTAAATGGTTTTAATGATTTATTTGTATAGACATGAATGCTTTAAATTGTTAATTCATTTAAAAAGTTTCAATGTGGTATGAGATACTTTGATTAAAAACTATCTTTTAAATGGACTCCTTTATAAATTATGTGAATTTTAAATGATTTCATAAAAAAGAGATATTTCTCTCAAAGATGTTTACTGATCATTTTCAACTATGTCAACATCCTTTACGGGATATTATTCTTGATCAAGGTCAATTTATTTTGAAACAAATCTTCCATATTGTATTTAAGGTTTTGTGATATTTTTTATAATGGATGATTTATTTTTATGCCATTCATCGTTTATTGTTAAAGTATTGACATTTATTATGCTAGTTTTAATACGAATGTTTATTTCATATTTCAACCTTTTCTTAAGATGAATGTATTGGACTAGTATGTTCCGAGTTGGGGACTGGTAAAAGTAAGCCCTCCGCATTGGGGTCCGGTTACAGCATTCCCTCCGGGTTGGAGTCCGGTTGTAGAGGATCTCTGGGATGGATTCCTATTACAGAGGCTCTTTGGGATGGAGTTCGGTTACAGAGGATCTCCGGGTTGGGGTCCGGTTATAGTAAGCCACCAGGTCCTAGCACAAGGCCTTGACACAAAAAATTAATGTCTGATACTATACATTCCCTCATTATGAAAATGATATTGATGGTTCATATTGTCATTCAACAAGTAGAATACATGTGATTATGTTTTATTATTTCATTATTTACTCAACTCATATTCCTACCATAAAGTATTCATGTTTATTATATATAAATTCATGTGTTTTAAATTATTCACCATGCCTAATGTTTATGTTATCTTCTGTTGTATTACTTACTCTTATTGAGTGTTTTAGATCACCCTTTTCTTATGTTTCATTTCCCCAAGATTCGAAGAAGTGTTTTATGATCGATAAGAAGGGTTTAGTTAAGGGGATTAATGGCGTTATCAAAGGATTATTTACATTTTGTTTTATTTTATAATGTGTAATGTAATGTTAATGTATGTAATATATTTTCCAAGACTTCTAAACTGATTGGTCTTTTGGTACATGATTCCTTGTAATCATGCTAACGTTTTAAAATAATGCACCAACTTAGGGAATCTTGGGTCGGGGCGTTACATTTTCTATGAAAAATAACCATTAATTGAAATTATATTATTATTTTCCATTACACCCCATATATTTTATTCTCATATGTCTATCACAATAATTTTCAATTGAAAATACCATTTTATTCTCTTTGGTACTTAAATGATTGAGAATTGTTTTTAAGAAAATATGACCTTATTTCCTCTTTAGTCAATAAAATTTTTCTTCCATGTTCATGCTATTAAAATTGTTCTATAAATGTTTTTAACTATACTTGAAATTTTTTAAATAGTTAATTTTCAATATATTTGACATTATTTACAATATTTTTAATGGAATATTTTTAAATAGTTTTTTTTAAAAACATTCTAAAAATGTTTGAAAAAAAATATTCTATTTCAATGTATAAGGCACAAAAAAAATTTATCACTATCATAACCATTATTTTTATTGAAGTATACTTTATAATAAAATATATTTTTTCAAACAAAATAATTTCTTAAGTAATTTTGTAATTTTTAGATAAAATTATATGAAAATAGAAAGGAAATTTTTCACTAATTTTTAAGTAATGTTTTAATTCACTTTTAAAGGTATTTTTCGTCAATTTCAATGTAATTTTGGAATTTTTCTACTTCACTAGGGATATTATATTATTATAAAACTCATGTTATATCTCTAGTTTTTTATTCTAATGATTTTTTAAGGATGATTCATTGAAACTCATTACATTCCCATGGGTTGATTAAGTTGTAAGGAAATTTTTCTGAAACCCATTTTCTTTCCATGGGTTAACCAAGTTATAAGGGAAATGATGGGTTTTTATATTTTTTTTAAATAAATGAAATATATATATAATTTATTCCTGTTATGGTTCTTGGGAATTTTTAATGATGATAGGTGATCCCTATATATCTCATAATGATGAGTGATCCTGACATAGCACTCCAATGCATTTGGTAATGTGAATGAGTTAACTCGACGAATGTTTTTCCTAAGAGAATATAGATATTACTAGATACAATTCACTCTTGGGAGATGATAGAGTTAACTATATGGATGTTATTCCTAATATATTTTTGTTATAATCCCATTTATGTGATTCTAAGATGAACGTATTATATCTCAATATACCAACATGGTTTCTCTATTCATTCGACGAGTTTTAATAGTTCTTTTGAACAATATTTATTTCACATGGTTCATCATTGTTGACTCATATGACTCTTGTATTTTATTAAATATCTATTCCATGAATCATGATTTATGATCTACTTTTTGATGGGTATGAATTATCTTATGTTTTTCTCATACACATTTATTATTCTCTCATAGCCTTACATTTATCCTAAGCTTACATATGATCATTAACTAATATATCCTATTTTTACCATTTCAAAGCATATGATATAACATTTTATTATGTTTCCATTCCCCAAGATGTGAATAATGATATTACGTAATATTTTTCTCTATTGGTATCATGTCAAACAAATTTGAGATATGTTGATGTCTTCTTAAGGAACAAGAAAATCTGGTTATAATGGGAAAATTTTATATTTATATGTAAGCGTATGGGCATTTTTACATGTGGTATTTTACCTCATTCTGTAAAAATATAAAACTAAAAGGTTATAGTTATGTAAGTCACTCAATATTTGTTATTTATTTTTTTAATAATATGTGGTTATGTTTGAGTCGCATTTATCAGTGTCAAAGACTGATTTCTAAAGTGTATGTTTTTACTACTAGATCTTGGTTTATGGGTCCCATTATTTTTTATATGGTATTAGATAGTTGTCCAAATAAATTTATTTGTTTGAAAGTCATCAAATGAGGATATTTTAATAGATAAGGACAATTTTATGGGTTGATATGTTTAAGGATGATCTTAACTTTAAAGGAATAGATACCCTTTTGAAGTTTTGTGTTATGAAATTTTGAGGTGGATAATTATACTTTTGGAAATATTTATTTGGTTTTAATATAGGATTATGGTATATGTAACCTGTAGGTTTGAAATGTGATTTAGTATGAAGTTATTTAGAAATACTATTGTTGGTGATATAAGGTGATAGAAACACATAACCTTTATGGTTAATATGTTCTTTGATGATAGGGTAATTATAGTTTATCAGGATAATGGTGTTATCATATTTTAAGAATATATAATTAAATAAACATGGTATTGAAAAAAATATTGACTAAGTGATCAATTTTATTTTTTAATAAGTTCACAATATTGTGAAAATTCTATGACTTATGTAAAAAAATACTATTTTCAAGAATGAGATTTTATTTGATGAATAAAGATTAAGTTAATATGTAGAATCATATATGTTTTTTTGGTTTTATGGCATTTCAAGTTATTATTTTTAAAATTTAATATACTTTTGAGAATATGTGATTAGGTTTTTTAGACTTCTGTTATGTAATTTTATGAGTGATTAATGTTATTTAAGGATAAATGTTAAGTTGATCTTATGAGAATATGTGATTAAATATTAAAGATTTTGGGTTTTGAATTCGATCAGGAATATTTTGGAATAATTTAATGTTAATAATTTATGTAATTATTTAATTTTGAATTTTGGTCTTATTTTTTTGGATTTGAAGATTTATGCATTAATTTTTATTCATATTGGATATTATATTAACATGTGATAAATTTTTTAGTTTTAGTTAATGGGTAGAAATTGGTGGAATTATTTTTCTAAATTGTTGTGGATCTTGTGTGTAAGAAATCGACCTTTTCTAGAAATGTTTCAGGCTTGTTTATAGGTACTCCTTTTCCTTTTTTTATTACTTTTCTTTTGGGTTTTACCTTGGGGTGTGTTTGGGTGAATTTTCAGAGTTTTGGAAGGATGAGAGGTAGTGTACGGTGTTCCCCAACTGTGTGCCCCAACCCAGCAAACCATGTGAACCTAGACATAGGGGATTGGCACAGATGGGACATGATTTTTCAAACCCTTCACCCTATAAGTAGAAACCATGCATCTCCCCCTCCAAGAGGTGGTGCATGATTAAGGAATAAGTTTTGGGAAATGGTGTTCCCCTACCCAGTAAACCGTGTGTGTGGTTTTATTTAATCTGAAAATTAGATTTAAAAAAACATGAACCCTATTTTCAACCCCTAATTGACCCCATCAAAGAAATAATAGAATTCTATCATTTTTTGAGGCTCCCAGATGATTTCCTAGGGACCCTAACCTCAATTCTTATCAAATTGAATGGCATATTGAAGATCATCCCCACCCCAAGTGTGTTATTTCTTACCATTTATATATATATCTCTCTCCTTATCCTCTCACCAGATGAAAATAGATTTTTATCTACTATTGGATCTATATGTAGATATAGGTTTATTATAACTTGATTTTTTTATCTTGGTTTTACTATTCAGATCTAAATCTTATTCCTCGTTGTGATTGTGGTTGTTCCTCTTCAATTTGGGGATTATTTTTGGTGAGTGTTCTTCGTCAATTTTGAGGTAGGGATCTATAATTCAAATACAAATGTATTCATTTCAATTATGTGTATGTTATTATAGAATTTATATTAGATGATTATAAAGTGAGTTTTTCATATTGAATTGATTAATTTGGTGAATTAATTAATTAAGGAATTATCAAATAGGGAAATTGTGATTGTAGATTTGGAATAATTAATTATTTAATTAATTATGAGGAAATTGGTACTGTGAATTTGATTTATTAATTATTTAAATAATTAATTGTTACGTTATTTATGGAGATATTGAGATTATTTATATGGAATAATTAAATTTTGAATTAATTATTGTGATATCAATTATATATAATAAATTTGGGTTACCTCTGCTTATGTGTCACCCATTTGAGATTCCACGTCACCAAAAACACATTTCTTCCTCCCTCCATAATCACGATTCCTTGCTACGTGATTCCATTCCCCCTCCTGTGTGGCCAAAAATTTTCCCTCCCATATAGGATTTCATAACCTCATTCTCGAACAACAATATATATCACCAGCTTCATCGTTAGCTGCATTTCTATCTCCCTATCCTCTAGACGCTGATGTCTCTTCATCCTCAAAGTAACAACCATAACATTCTCCTCCACTAGGTTGTGGGATCTCATCATATAGACATAGAAACATCTATATGATCTTCCTCTCCTATAAGGACCTCTACCTCCTTGTCCTCCCACAACACACCGCATGAACTTCCCCACCTCTTGATCCCTATGTCTCCATTTCCTAAATCAATCCATCTTTCGATATTTTAGACTATAGAGCCCACAATTTTCTTCAACACTAGTAAATGACCCCTTTCTTCCTCTACTATGGTTCACCCAGTGAGCTTCTACCTCTTAATGAACCACCCCAAATTTTCTCAACTTTGATTCACACAATCAGCTTCGTCTTGAGAATCGAGTCCCTTAGATTTGAGATAAGTGTATGTTTGTGTAGTAGCAACATATAAAAACTCAAAAAAACTAATTTTAGCAGTGATTAATTGTTAGTATAACTACATAAACAAAATATCTTACATGCTTATATCCCCACATAAATAATTGTATATCCATTGCATATTTATTTCAGGTGTTATTTATTCACACCTATGTACTAGTCTCCCAATTATTCATCCTAGGAGGTATTCTTCATGTGCGACTACTTCTGATTTCATCAACAATAAATATTATTACAAGTAGTTTCACAACCTAGTAATGAATTTATTCAATTTTTTTCTGAGCTACCTACAATGAGTTTAATTGAATTTAAAACTCTTTGACAACTACAACTGCTAATTTTTGAATTTTTTTGTAGTTGTTTATTGAATCCTTGAATCTACTATATATACTAAATCTGGGGGAATTTTTTATATGTGTCACCTGGATATGCTTCCACATCACCCACAATACTAATTACTCACTCCAAAAATGAAACCCCTATCATGTATACCCACATATCACCACATCCATCTAATATTCCCACTCATGTTTTCTAACTAGAACCACCTACGGTTTCCCCTCCATATTCAGTTGTATCTCCCACCTTCAGAACACTCTCCTTAGTCGGGTTCTCAACTGATTTTTTCTCTACCTATGGGTTATCTTCCTCCACCTCCACATCCACCTACTTTATCTCATCCTCCACCTCAGTCTTTGCCTCCGCCCGATTCTCCTCGGTCCTCTCCACTAGCTTTGTCATCACTGCATCCAGCTCTGGCTCCTCTTCCTCCCATTGCATTTGTATATAAAGGATTCTATCAAGCATCCCTATATTTCAAATTAAATCAATCCATCCTTTAAAAACTTCTTTGGAACATGATTTCTATCATATGTATATACAGTGACCCTGCTTTTACATTGTTGTAACCTCCTCGACGCACCACAAAAACACCTCAGGCTCACAATTCCAGTTCCCTCTAGCTATGGTAACCCCTAAACAAGTAATTTTATTACAATATTTTTTTTCCATTTTAACATCTCAACTCCTCTGTCTTTGAATCCTTTTAATGTGATTAAATGAAGATGGATGACCCTTACAAATTTGAAAGAGTGGATGTAAACATGGAGGGTCTCAATGTGTTAAAGGTACTCTAGATAATAAGAGTTGTATGAATCGGGTTTTTAATTTTAATAAATTAAAATAATACTAATCCTTTAATCAATTTCTATTTTCCTCATATTCAATTGTTTCTCAATTATTTATATATAGATATTTTTAGGATGCTTATTGAAGTGTTTCCCAATTTTTTATAAATAGAGTTTTTATAGATTTTATATATATATATATATATATATATATATCTGGATTTATTATTGAAGTGTTTTCCTATTAGTCAATAATAGTATGTATTCTTAATTTTAAACATTATAGTTTCTTCAGGTTAACATAATTGACGAATGTTTTGTTTCTCATCTCCTTACTTATTACCTCTTATTCCACCACTTGAACTCCTCAAAACTAAAAAAAACTAGGAACAAAAACAGGAAATATTGTCATACTGGTCATCAAGGTTTTCACATCAAAATCTTATTTGTTTCTTTTTGGTCTACTAAATCAACATGGCATGTTTTAGAGTAGTTGATCATTTTTTATAGTAGTGGATCTTGTATTCACTTGGATTAGTGGATCATGTATTTTATTTCAGTAGTGGATCATTTTTTAGAGTTGTGGATCATTTTTTTTGAGCATGTGGGTCATGAATTTTTTTGGGTAGTGGATCATGAAACTTGTTAGATCAATAGACCATGTGTTTTATTAGATCAGTGGATCATGTGTTTTATTATATCAATGGATAATCTATAAGAGTACGGGATCTAGTATTTTAGAGGAGTAGATCATGTATTATAGAGCATAAAATCATGTATTAGTGAAATTGATATTTATATTAGTTGAAATAAATATGACTTGACATTTTATTAGAGAAGTGGGTCATTTAATTCTATTTTATTTTAGTTATTAGTTTATTTTGGAGCAGTGGAACGTGTTTTAATTTATTTGATACATCTTCCTACCAGATTTTGTCTATCTTCATACATACTTATTTCTAAAATATTGATGATGTATCTATATTTTAGATTAGTGGATCATTATTTACTTTATTGGTTTTTGTTATGTGCCATAATTCAGTTACTTACTTGCACCACCATGTTCATGAAGAAAGACTTCCTTGGTACCGCAACATGGTATAGAAATAAAATAACCACAAAATTTTCTATCATTAAAAATATTAATATCATCTGAACATAAGATATTTTATTTTTTATTGGAAACATGATAAATAATTCATATTCAATTCAAACAATCATGTTATTAATAATTACATAACATATGATCAATTGAATATGTTTTGGTTTCCCTTCATTCTTTAGAATTAATTAACCATGGTAATTTTTCCTCTCATTACAGAACTATACTCAACTAATTTATTCATTGGGTTCATCACATGCTTGTGCTCATCACATAAGATCACCCATTAGACACATGCAGTAATGATGGAAATGATATAGTAAATAAATTTTTGGTTTTTGGAAAATGCATGAACTTATATGTGTTTTAATATTCTATATGAACATATTGTTTATACAAATTAAAATTTGTATATAATGGTTATATTTATTCTCATCCTACCACATGATTCAATCTATCTTCATTTATATTTTGTATTTAATCTTAGGTTGTCAGGTCTTCTGAAGTTGTTGACATCTCTTTATTGATGCTTCTTAGAATGGGTGAATGGCTCCAATCAATAAAATGAAATATGTCTACCTTCCGCTTACATGAAACCACCAAATATTTCTTATATGAAAAACTCATATATATTAACTTTAATGTAATTTATTTTTTTATCATTCAAGAAAAAAATTCATAAATTTTTTAGGACATTAGAAATATTGTGACAGATAATTTGATCTTTTAAATGCCCGGAAGCATGAACTTCATGATGGAAAACAGATATTTAGATGAAAATCATCCACGATATTTTCATGAAGGTATATTTCAATAATATAACAATAGATGTATGATAACTCTTAGGGGGAAAGATGATATTGATTCTTGAGTAACATATTTATTTCCCATATTCCTATTTATGTATTTATCTTTATGTGTTTTTATTTGTTATCATTTTTAGTATTCACTCATTATTATATATATATATCTATATATTTATATCTATCTTCATCTCTATGTATTTTTTGTTATTTGTAGTGATTTTCATACTGGAAGTTTTTGTGTCTGGCATCATAGGAAGTGACCATGATAAAATTTCCCACAGATGGGGTATTGCTGAGAGAAATGATGAATTATCCTATTTTGATAACCTAAAAGGGTTATATAATCCTTTTCTAATTCCTTATTTTTTTAGCTGAGTTTGCATTGGAATCCATATTTTTGGGTTTCATTATATTAATTTTTTCGGACATGATCTTGTTAGTGTAATAATGGAGGAAGTGGCCCATAAAGGATCCATTTCGACAAATATCTTAATAGGACTCCAAAAAATAATAATTTTTTTGTAAGTTCAATCTCAATGATATTTTTCCAGAAATCTAATAGTTTATCTATATCCTTCTTCCACTTGTCATCTTAAATCCAAATCCAACATTTTTGTTTTTTTTTTGTAAGATCAATCTTTGTGAAATTTTTCCAAAAAACAAAAAGCTCATCTATATCATTTTTTCACTTATCATCATAAATCAAAATCCAATATTTTCAACCCGAACTACGCCTCATTATCTCATCATCTATATTTGACAAAAAATCAATGAATGTTTTTTTCCAGTGGAGGTTTTATTTCAAAGAGTAATATATGATATAGTTTATCTTTTTTTTGTGGGGAGAGTGTTTCTATTCAATCATGTTGATCACACATATTTTAAATATAGTAAATAAGTAAAAATCATCGAGGATTGGTTTCTATGGACCTTGGACCCAAGGCTAAAACTTTTATCTTATCCATTGAGGCATGTTTTTCTACTGTTTGACTTTTTTCACTCAACTCTTTAAAATTATCACCCTTTGGAAATTTATCTTTCTCTAGAATTTCTTTTTAAAACCCAACAAAATCATGCTTAAGCAACCAGTTTGGCTTGTAGTGGTGCTATTTTTTATGACACAACAACAACAAACAATCCTTATAACACATGGTCTTTGTTGGGTGATATAATAACAATTTAATTGGATTTATTAGGGTAGAGGGTTTGATGAGAAAATATATTATGTTGAAGAACCTTCCTCAGATTATCTTCAATCCTCTATTTTGACTATTTTGTAAATCCATGATTACATACTTTCATCTTTAGAGAAACATATTTATGTGATGATTAGTTCATGCCCACATTTTCTGAATGTTTATTCCACTATTGAGTCCCTATTTAATATTCATATAAATTATTTTTCCTTCAAATGGTTTTCATTTTCAGTTATGGAATTGTTTTCAGTGGTTTTAATTTAAACTTATTTTTTTGTGGGGGTATCCCAATATTTCAGATCAAATATAAATAATTTTTCTTAAAAAATGAAATCTTACTTTATTTTTTATTTTTATATGCTTATTTAGGAGCCCATGGGTGTTGTTTTAATATTTATTATAGGGAAATATTATATTGATGTTGCATTCCAGTTGATAACTGAATAAACTTAAAATAATAGAAGAAAGTCTTTAGGTTTGTTTTTTATCAATTATACAAAATTCAAGAAATATTTTGGCAGTTCAACTCATTCTATATACTATCTTACAAAGAGCACAGTATTGTTTCAACTCCTAATATGGTATCAAATAAAACTATATACTCTCTTTCTTTGAGATTAGTATTGTTTTAACTCCTATATACTATCTATAAAATCCTATTATATATATAGTTTATGATAAGTTTCTTTCAATATGCTAAGGATGTAACTAGGATTATTCATCTTCATCACAGTAAAAATTAACATATTTCAGAAATATTAGATACTTAAATAATTAAATAAAGGGTTTTTATTAATTTTTTCAATATTCTTTAATTATTTTTAGGAATATGATCTTGAAAAGATTACATTTCCCATTTAACCAGTTGGTTTGATGTCTTCATTACACCTGTTTTCTGACTGAACAAGCAACATATGAGTGGTCACCCATATTTTCATAATTTATGTGAGAATCAGTTTCCTCAATATGTGTGTGCTCATTATAATATGTATGTTCTATAAGAAGTTATAATATATGATTTACACTTGAGATTTAGTTTCTGGTTTCTCTAAATTCTTTATCTGTACAGGTTGCAATTTTTCATTTTCAACAGATAGTTCTGTAACATGCTACATATGAATTAGGTTAACCTTTCTTTATGATTTCTATATTTTTTTCCAAATGATTTTATATTTTAAGTATCATTAATTTTCATTTCAAAATAATGAATAATATTGTTCATTAAATCTTAATCAAACTATAGTGTATGTTTTTTGTAACGATTACCTATAATAATGATGTTCAGTTACTCTTATGACCATTTACCCATAATTATAAGGTCCAATACTGAAATATTAGCTTTTTGAGGGCATAATAATAGTGATTGGTCCATTGGTCTTTAATTACCATTTAAATTTTATCTATGTATGATTTTTACCTAAAATAATAATTTTCAATAATTATTGTGACCATTTACCTGTATTAATCATGTCCAATATTAAGTATCACTATTTTGACATTGTTGGAATATATTGAAGTTGAAGATTCTGTAAAAAGGTAAAATTTCATTATCCTTTATGTTTTATACTGTCTTAAAAATCTGTATTTTTTGTAATCCACTTTTTCTGCTATATTCTGTATCACTAATTTAAATTTTCAATCTATTCAATATAGTCAATTTTAATGTAGGATTTCGTTCCTATATAAAATTTTATAAGGTTTGATGTAACTGGAATTTGGATAAATACAACATCTTGGAACAGAGAAGTGGTGGTGGAATGCATTAGTAGTGAACCACTTAATTTTTCCTAATTATTACTATCTAAGAGTTGTACTATATATCACTTCTGATACATGTTTTTGGAAACTAAATCGTGCAATCTATTTGATCAGTGGATGAGGTTTTTAATTTGATCAGTGGTTGTTTTTTAGATCATTGGATCATGTATTATATTTGGGCACTAGATCATGTTTTTAAATTGAGTAGTGGATCAATTTTTATAAAATTAGTTGATACAACCACGAAAATGCATGAGAGAGTACTAGTTAGTATTAATGAATATATATAATAATTTTTTTAATTAAATATTTCAATATTGAAATTGTTGAATTATATAATTTAAAATTTTAATTAATTAAGGGGATTAATGTGAATAATAAATTTTTGAATAAATTTTTGAGATATATTTGATTAATTAATTGGTTAATTAATTAATAGTTCTATTGTGATATATGTGATATTATAATGTTGTGATATATATTAAATGAGGACATTAATTGTAATAATGGAATTCATATTTAAATTGAGACAATAAATGGTAATAATGGAATTCATATGTGAATTGAGATGATGAATAGTAACAATGACCTATATATGTGAATTGGGATAAGGAATGGTAATAATGGAATTCATATATGGATTGACACAATTAATGGTAATGATGGCATTAATATGTGAATTGAGATGGTGAATGGTAATATTGGTATTCATATATGAATTGGGACAATGAATGGTAATAATGGCATTCATATGTTAATTAGGATTATGAATGGTAAAAATGGAATTCATATTTGAATTGAGAAAATGAATGGTAATTGTGGAATTCATATATGAATTGAGATAATGAATTGTAACAATGGAATACATATGTGAATTGAGATGATGAATGGTAATAGTGGGATTTAGTTATATGATATCCCTTGGGGATAGTACAAACTATTGGACGGGCCGAAGTAGGTATTGAGAGATTGGGTGTCCTTGGGAACCCAGGGAGTTATGTGGTTAAATAAATATTAATTTAATAAATGTTAACTACTTAAGTTATTGTGGTATTTATTCCAAATAGAACTAAATACACTATTTTAAATGGATATTGCTTTAGACTCCATTGGTATTGGCTTATTGAATTGTACTCACACCCAAATCAGGATACATGATCCGTACCTGAATAGATTTCATGGTTGTAGGAAAGGTTAAGGGAAAAGGCCATGTGTTGGATAGTGGAGCCAGGTTGGAACTTGGATGATGGAACCAGACTTTGATTCGGGAACCTCTTTGGAGTTGTCAGTGACTTTCATTATTTTGGGTTTTTTAGATAAAAATTTTATACATACATGGCATGACATATCTATTTTTTAGTTTGGATATTGTATTTCTTATTTTGGTCATCATGTGATATTGGTGTTGTTCTTGTTACGGTTATATGATATGGTTATTCTTGTTTATTTCTACTATTGTGATACTATTATAAAGAGTGTATATTCTACCCATGATTAATATTAGACCTGCACTGCTAGTTAGTAGCCTCTAGAATATGAGGATGTGTTCTTGAGTCCATTAGCGAACTGGCTTGGGGCATAGGTGTTTGGAACTCAGGTATAGGAATTACAAAGTGGTATCAAAGGTGTTTTATTTCAGTTATTTTGTCTTAATATTTGGGAATGGTAGAAAAGAAGATAGGATGAGGTTGTCGTTGGTTAAGAGATATTGTATGAGAGTAGAAAAATCATGTATGAGGGTAAAATCCAAGTACCCATGATGGGATTTCTACTATCTTTGTTTGATATTATATTTGATGTTATTTAAACTTGGGTGATAAAAATTGTTTATCATGTGATTATAATTTATAAGTTTCAGAGATTTGAATCATATCTCAGTAAGGAATCAGAGTTGAGTGTGCATGCGTAATTCTAGGTATTGAGTATCATTGTTTGTGAAATGAATCATTTAGGAACACATGGTAAAATGAATTTTGCATCATTTTTTGAACATGAACTATTTTTCCTTACTTTTGAAATTGAACTGAAAATAGTTCGTAATGTGAACTTGAGAGTTGTAAAATGATTCAATGTATGAAAGACTAGGTTTCTAATGAGAAAATTGACATAACTAATTTATTTACTTTGTTAAGCATGACCTAGATTTAGGATGGTTAAGGGTAGTGTTAGCACATTAGTTTTGATCATGTGGAAGGTCTGGGGAAGATGAATAGTTGTACCTTATTTTTTTCCTCCTACATAGAGGTGATAAAGGGGGTTATATATCCTGAGACATCTATTTTTTAAAGGTGTTTTATATCAATTTTGGGGAGTATCATTTTATGTGGCATCTCTATATTCTTGACATGTTAAGCTTTGACTAAATTATTGGTATGGACTGGTTAGTGGAATACAGAACCCGTGTTGATTGTTAGCATAAGAGAGGGAATTTTATGTCTCATGTGGGTGAAAAATATATTCATTTTGGAGAGTTAGATATCCAAGTGGGCCATACAAGGCCAGTTCATCAAAAACTGGGGGACTCACCACCCAGGTTTCTAGTCTGTTACTAGATGATGGAGGTGTGAAGAATGATGCATTTCCACCCATAGTGGATAGTTTTTGGGATGTATTGCCTGAAGACTTATTTGGTATTACACCTAAGAGAGATGTGGAATTTATAATTGATCTCATTTCGGGGGTTTATTGTGTTTCTATTCTACCGTACATAATAGAACCCATAAATATTCAAGGGCTTAAGTCTCAATTGGATGATTTTATTTATAAGGGGTTTATCTATCCGAGTACATCACCTAGGGGTCTCCAATGTTTTTTTCTAAGAAGGATGATAGGAATTATAGCATCCTGTCTTTTTATAACATAACTTTTCATTCCATTACACGGAACTGAGGATCTTTAAGGTTTAGTGTCTTGGAAACAAGGAACATAAAACATGAAACAAAAAAACATTCTTCTTAAACACTTGAAAGGCTTCTCCTCATGTTCACCCTAGGCTCATTACTGCATCTTATAACATGGGGACATACATCAAAAGGAAGGGTGAGCAGAAGGCCCAGCAAGGGAAACAAGTGAAACATTTTACATATGAACTTGAGATACATCAATAAAGTCATGAAAGAACTTTAATGCATGAAAATGAAATCATGAGGCATATCATAATAAAAATAAAACTTTTTCATAACTTGAAGATGTGGCTACATAATTTAACATAGACAATAATGAACATATCACCAAGGTCCATCCCCAAGGTGTCATTTTAAAATTACCAAGGTTATTCACTAAGGTATCGTGAAAATTGTAATCTCTAGTGGTTACATCATTACCCAATGCATTGGAGCGCTATCAGGGCGCACCCTTAAATTTGCCTTTATTATCATGTGAGCCACATATATCATCATCAAACATTTCATAAATAACCCATATAGCATAAAATAAATGGGTTTCATTTCATAATCATAACGTTTTAAAAACTGCTTTAAAGACATGATCTTTACGTCACTTTAAACCCACGGAAAGGGAAAGAGGGTTTCATGTATGTAATTCCCAGAATTTAAAATAGAACATTTTGATATATATGTGAATACCCCTGTAGAAATAAGAGCTTTGAGTATTCACTTTATAACATAAAATAATTTTTAGAAAAGAGAGAGAGGCATTTTGAGACGAAAATTCTGCAGCATAACGGCTATGTTACAAGGTTTTAGAAAACATTGAGAAGAGAGGGGACATGGGTAAAACATTCATAAATGACCCATAAAACAGTAGAGGGACAAAATATAAGGGATTTAAGAACATGGTAATGAAATTTGAAAATATACCATATGAAATGAAGAACATGAAAGGAAGAAAAAAAGATTTCTCTTGTGAGAATTCGGCAGCCTAACGGCGTCACTTAAACATCAAAAAAATTGAATTGACAAGGTCAAATAGGGTCTCTCATCATATGAACATAAGATTCCAGTATGATAGATATAGATATCATACCCCAACATAATAGAAAGTAACTTGAAAGAATTTACATGAAAGTAGAACTTCAAAACGAGAATGGTGAAGAACCACTTAAAAATTCGGCAGCCTAACGGCGCCACTTAAACTTCAACAAAATACTGAATTGAAGAGATCAAATGGGGTCTCTCATCAAATGAACATAAGAGTCCAGTATGATAGATATAGAGATCATACCCCAACATAAAAAAAAGGAACTTTAAAGAATTGACATGAAAGTAGAACTTCAAAACGAGAATGGTGAAGAACCACTTAAAAATTCGGCAGCCTAACGGCGCCACTTAAACTTCAACAAAATACTGAATTGAAGAGATCAAATGGGGTCTCTCATCATATGAAAATAAGAGTCCAGTATGATATATATAGAGATCATACCCCAATATAACAAAAAGGAACATGAAATACTTGAATGAAAATAGAACTTGAAAACGAGGAAGGTGAAAGAATCCCTTAAACATTCGACAGCCTAATGGCGCCACTTAAACATTCTTAAAACGAATTGATGAGAGAAAGGGGGGGTTTCTAATCATATGAAAATGAAATAGGCAGCAGGATGAACATAAAAGAACATCCTCCAACATAAGAACATGGAGTATAAAAGAAAAGACATAAAAGAGATTACTTGAAAAGAAAGAGAGAGGTCGGATCCCTTACCTTAAAATGTAACTCTTAAACCTCAAAGGTTGGGACCTTGAGGGCTTGGGGGCACCTTGGGAGGAATCCTTGGGAGGTAATGAGACCAGAAATTCGTTGGGAATGAGTGGGGAGTCGAATGGATGAGAGGAGGGCTTGGTATTTATAGGGAAAGTGAGGGGACAAGGCATTAATGGCCAAGGGACACCTCACATGTGCTTTTCTCAAACCCATGTGCTCTCCCTTGTCATTTATCATGGAGTTAGGCCACATGGGGCCCCAAAAACAATAATTCATCACCCTTGGCCGGCCAACCCTCAAAAGATCTCATGACATCATCATGACACCGTTATGATGTCATTAAACATACTGAAACCCTAAAACTGTATTTTTACTATTCACTGAAAATTCAACTTTCTCAGAAAAATCCCAAAATTTCACATTAACCAAATATCAATGCTCTGATTTCAAAAATGAAATCCATTTTATAAAAATAATTTTCTAAATATTTTTAATTTAATTTTTAAATAAAAACACTATTCATCGAAAATTCATTTTTTTCAGAAAAAACCCCAAAAATTACCATAACATAATATCGATGCTCTGA
The DNA here is from genome assembly GCA_963277665.1 of Viscum album. Classification (NCBI taxonomy): domain Eukaryota; kingdom Viridiplantae; phylum Streptophyta; class Magnoliopsida; order Santalales; family Viscaceae; genus Viscum; species Viscum album. The sequence continues at coordinate 1,378,626,161 of OY728156.1, forward strand.
GTTCAAAAATAAAGTCATTTTTATAAAAATAATTTTCTAATTATTTTTAATTAAATTTTTAATTAAAAAACACTATTCACCCGAAAAAAACTAATACTTGAATAATAATTAATGAAACCATTATTTAACTATTTTATTGAATCACATTACTTAATCAAGGTGCCTAGATTATTTTAAAACTTTCTTTAAGTGAGATTACTAATCGATTTGGTCATATTACTAATCCTAATCATAAAATCACTATTCATAATTTACTATTCATCAAAAATCAAGTTGATCTTATTAGACTCTAAATTTAGTACTGAACATAATTGTAGAAGACCATTTTTTGAAAATCATTACAAATTTTTAATTATTTAGGGTTTACATAAACATATTTAAAATATCCTTTTTCTAAAATTCATCAAAAATATGCATACTATATTTATCCGGTCATTACAAAATTCATAAACTTCATCATAAGAAGAAATCCCAATTTCTATTTAAAACAAGGATTACACAAGGTAGTTACGGTCTCGTTACATAACCCCTTATAAAACCAGCATAGGACCTAAGAGTAAGGTGTGCTAGGGTGATAGAAGCTTGGGGCGGCTCAGTCAACATTGCCCGAGTAGTAATTTCTATCAGTTTGAACTTATCACGAAGGAGATTTCGTTCCAGCTTCACATGATGAAGTTCGGCTTGGATTTGATCCAGAGCAAAGCCCAGTGGTGCTACCTCCTTCCCAAGCTCTGTTAGATGGGCTTCGATCGGTCCAAGACTACTAGGTGAGGCCATCGAATCTTCTTTCTATAATAATTAACCAATATTACTTATATTTAGAGACAATAATCAATACATTTTGTTCACAGTGGTCATGTTGACCGATGGTTATATAATAGTCAAAACCCACTGATCTCATTTTAATTATAATCATGTTTATCAAATAAAACATTTTTGTTGAGTATAACAATAACACATAAAATTAGGAGACAAAATTTATTTCAAAAATTTCGGGTCGTTACAATCTTCCCCCCTTAAGAAATTGCGTCCTCGCAATTTTAAAATTGGGTTTTGAAATTTCATTGAAAGTCCCACATCGGAAAAGGAGTCAGTAAAACTATTACTTTAAAATAAAGAAAGGGAAGTACAATGGTCACCCGAGTTAACCCACACTAGGGTTCCATGTAGGAAAACATGGACATGGAGGAAAAAACAAAGGGTCATGTTCTGAGGGAGAGTGATAGAGAACATGATTAGGAGAAAGTTAACCATGAGAAAATCCCAAACTTATGATGTGTGTAAACGGTCTTTGATTACCTAGTAGGAAACGTAAACCAACAACATTTTTGTTTTACGTTTCTTTTCATAATTTTGAGGATTTCATTTACTACATAGAACAAACACATAAGAAAATATACCTACATTCAAGTAGAGTTTCATCCTTTAACAAGTCCCTACCAACACTAATCTTTTCTCCAAATGATGAGAATTCAAAAACACTTGGTCTCATAAAAGCACAAGAATCATCTTCTATAGAATCACATAATCTACAAAAGATTAACTATCTATTTCTTCTATCTTTAAACATTATCCCAAAAACAGAAAGGTTAAGGTAAAACAACTCTTCAAAAAGAAAGAATCCCATAGGAATGGAAACTACTTTTAAATCATCAAAGTTCCATGGTACTACCCAAAGTTCATCATAGACCATTCCATAAATAACGGTCCTTAAAATTCCTCAAAACAAACCAAACTAAGATTGAAACCCAAATACAATAAGGATTTGATAACATAGTCTTCCAAAACAACTTCATTGTTCATCTCTAGACAACATCAACCACTCCTAACATCTTATAAAAAGTAGCTAACCTAAACATATTTTACCCAAGATAGGTTAGTCATTCCCATAAGTAACCTAAATTACTATAAGTTCACCTTAAATTCATCGATTCTTCAAAATATAAGTCAACCTTACTCCTCAATGAAAATACCGTAGTAATCTATTTACCTCGATCAAATATGGTTCCCAAAATAATGAACGTCTTCCAAAATAATAATCATATTTTAATCCCCTAATCATCCCTGTCATATTAATACGAAAATCGTCGCATTTCCTATCACATTGGTTGTCGGAACATGTTCTTCCATTTCCCACCATTAACTAAGAAGAGAAAGCCTAATTAGGGGCTTAAGTACTTAGCTAATAATCATGAAAAGGAACTGAAAGCATATAAGGATAACTTGTATATGAAAGGTATACCCTAACTTGTGATCTCCTAGGTTCCCATCTAGGTTATGAATGATCATATATTCTTATGTGAACCTTTATTTTATTTTATCTTTGTTCCTTTAACAATGGTTCATACCAAGCTTATGAATTTACCAAAGCATATCCCCCGGGAGTGTCGTAACCAAGAGTGCAGCAAGGCCCGTTGTCGTGTACCAGTTCCCGTTCGAGTCTAGCTCAAAGCGGTGTTTTCGGGTTTTACCCCTATGTACATCTGTGCCAGAGCCACCTCTACCTGCTCGTATCCAGACAGGGATGTATTTTCTTGGCAACCCCTTACTCAATACTCACCAAAATACCATGAAGATTTCCTATATTATACTTTTCTATAGGGTTCCTCCTAGAGTTTTCATATCCTAATTTCCACAAATAACTAAACCATCCTTTGATACCAACTATAGCATCCCGTCTTTTTATAACATAACTTTTCATTCCATTACACGAAACTGAGGATATTTAAGGTTTAGTGTCTTGGAAACAAGGAACATAAAACATGAAACAAAAAAAACATTCTTCTTAAACACTTGAAAGGCTTCTCCTCATGTTCACCCTAGGCTCATTACTGCATCTCATAACCTGGGGACATACATCAAAAGGAAGGGTGAGCAGAAGGCCCAGCAAGGGAAACAAGTGAAACATTTTACATATGAACTTGAGATACATCAATAAAGTCATGAAAGAACTTTAATGCATGAAAATGAAATCATGAGGCATATCATAATAAAAATAAAACTTTTTCATAACTTGAAGATGTGGCTACATCATTTAACATAGACAATCATGAACATATCACCAAGGTCCATCCCCAAGGTGTCATTTTAAAATTACCAAGGTTATTCACCAAGGTATCGTGAAAATTGTAATCTCTAGTGGTTACATCATTACCCAATGCATTGGAGCGCTATCAGGGCGCACCCTTAAATTTGCCTTTATTATCATGTGAGCCACATATATCATCATCAAACATTTCATAAATAACCCATATAGCATAAAATAAATGGGTTTCATTTCATAATCATAACGTTTTAAAAACTGCTTTAAAGACATGATCTTTACGTCACTTTAAACCCACAGAAAGGGAAAGAGGGTTTCATGTATGTAATTCCCAGAATTTAAAATAGAACATTTTGATATATATGTGAATACCACTGTAGAAATAAGAGCTTTGAGTATTCACTTTATAACATAAAATAATTTTTAGAAAAGAGAGAGAGGCATTTTGAGACGAAAATTCTGCAGCATAACGGCTATGTTACAAGGTTTTAGAAAACATTGAGAAGAGAGGGGACATGGGTAAAACATTCATAAATGACCCATAAAACAGTAGAGGGACAAAATATAAGGGATTTAAGAACATGGTAATGAAATTTTAAAATATACCATATGAAATGAAGAACATGAAAGGAAGAAAAAAAGATTTCTCTTGTGAGAATTCGGCAGCCTAACGGCGTCACTTAAACATCAAAAAAATTGAATTGACAAGGTCAAATAGGGTCTCTCATCATATGAACATAAGATTCCAGTATGATAGATATAGATATCATACCCCAACATAATAGAAAGGAACTTGAAAGAATTTACATGAAAGTAGAACTTCAAAACGAGAATGGTGAAGAACCACTTAAAAATTCGGCAGCCTAACGGCGCCACTTAAACTTCAAAAAAATACTGAATTGAAGAGTTCAAATGGGGTCTCTCATCATATGAACATAAGAGTCCAGTATGATAGATATAGAGGTCATACCCCAACATAACAAAAAGTAACTTTAAAGAATTGACATGAAAGTAGAACTTCAAAACGAGAATGGTGAAGAACCACTTAAAAATTCGGCAGCCTAACGGCGCCACTTAAACTTCAACAAAATACTGAATTGAAGAGATCAAATGGGGTCTCTCATCATATGAACATAAGATTCCAGTATGATATATATAGAGATCATACCCCAATATAACAAAAAGGAACATGAAAGACTTGAATGAAAATAGAACTTGAAAACGAGGAAGGTGAAAGAATCCCTTAAACATTCGGCAGCCTAACGGCGCCACTTAAAGATTCTTAAAACGAATTGATCAGAGAAAGGGGGGGTTTCTCATCATATGAACATGAAATAGGCAGCAGGATGAATAAAAAAGAACATCCTCCAACATAAGAACATGGAGTATAAAAGAAAAGACATAAAAGAGATTACTTGAAAAGAAAGAGAGAGGTCGGATCCCTTACCTTAAAATGTAACTCTTAAACCTCAAAGGTTGGGACCTTGAGGGCTTGGGGGAACCTTGGGAGGAATCCTTGGGAGGTAATGGGACCAGAAATTCGTTGGGAATGAGTGGGGAGTCGAATGGATGAGAGGAGGGCTTGGTATTTATAGGGAAAGTGAGGGGACAAGGCATTAATGGCCAAGGGACACCTCACATGTGCTTTTCTCAAACCCATGTGCTCTCCCTTGTCATTTATCATGGAGTTAGGCCACATGGGGCCCCAAAAACAATAATTCATCACCCTTGGCCGGCCAACCCTCAAAAGATCTCATGACATCATCATGACACCGTTATGATGTCATTAAACATACTGAAACCCTAAAACTGTATTTTTACTATTCACTGAAAATTCAACTTTTTCAGAAAAATCCCAAAATTTCACATTAACAAAATATCAATGCTCTGATTTCAAAAATGAAATCCATTTTATAAAAATAATTTTCTAAATATTTTTAATTTAATTTTTAAATAAAAAAACTATTCATCGAAAATTCATTTTTTTCAGAAAAAACCCCAAAAATTACCATAACATAATATCGATGCTCTGAGTTCAAAAATAAAGTCATTTTTATAAAAATAATTTTCTAATTATTTTTAATTAAATTTTTAATTAAAAAACACTATTCACCCGAAAAAAACTAATACTTGAATAATAATTAATGAAACCGTTATTTAACTATTTTATTGAATCACATTACTTAATCAAGGTGCCTAGATTATTTTAAAACTTTCTTTAAGTGAGATTACTAATTCATTTGGTCATATTACTAATCCTAATCATAAAATCACTATTCATAATTTACTATTCATCAAAAATCAAGTTGATCTTATTAGACTCTAAATTTAGTACTGAACATAATTGTAGAAGACCATTTTTTGAAAATCATTACACATTTTTAATTATTTAGGGTTTACATAAACATATTTAAAATATACTTTTTCTAAAATTCATCAAAAATATGCATACTATATTTATCCGGTCATTTCAAAATTCATAAACTTCATCATAAGAAGAAATCCCAATTTTTATTTAAAACAAGGATTACACAAGGTAGTTACGGTCTCGTTACATAACCCCTTATAAAACCAGCATAGGACCTAAGAGTAAGGTGTGCTAGGGTGATAGAAGCTTGGGGAGGCTCAGTCAACATTGCCCGAGTAGTAATTTCTATCAGTTTGAACTTCTCACGAAGGCGATTTCGTTCCAGCTTCACATGATGAAGTTCGGCTTGGATTTGATCCAGAGCAAAGCCCAGTGGTGTTACCTCCTTCCCAAGCTCTGTTAGATGAGCTTCGATCGGTCCAAGACTACTAGGTGAGGCCATCGAATCTTCTTTCTATAATAATTAACCAATATTACTTATATTTAGAGACAATAATCAATACATTTTGTTCACAGTGGTCATGTTGACTGATGGTTATATAATAGTCAAAACCCACTGATCTCATTTTAATTATAATCATGTTTATCAAATAAAACATTTTTGTTGAGTATAACAATAACACATAAAATTAGGAGACAAAATTTATTTCAAAAATTTCGGTTCGTTACAGGAATATTCAAATTTTTGTTTATTACTGAAATTTAAACTATGTTATAGTGAAAACTCAGTGTCCTATTCCATGTATCGATGATTGTTTTGACCAGTTGAGATGAGTTTGTGTCTTTTCTAAAATTGACTTGAGATCTAATTATCATCAATTGAGTGTTCATCCTTTTGATATATCTCATACTGCTTTTAGAATCATGTATTTCCTATATGAGTTCATCTTAATGTAATTTGGGTTAATGAATTCACTTAAAGTGTTTATGGCCTTGATGAATAGAGTCATTCATCCATACCTAGATCATTTTTTTGTAGTGTTTGTGGATGAAATATTTGTGTAATACAAGACTCATGATGATCATACCCAACATCATGAAATTATATAGAGTATACTAAGAGAGATTAATCTATAAACCAAGTTATCTAATAATCATTTATATATTTCTTAGGTATAACTTTTGGGTCATATAATATCAGATAAATTTATCTTGGTGGACCTAGAGAAAGTTCATGCAGTGGTTACTCGATAGAATCCCATGAATGTTTTCGATATCTGTATATTTATAGGGATATCAGGATATCATCAGAGATTTATATAGGACTATTATTATTTGGTAGAAATACTTTCATTCTTGACCAAGAAAAGTATAATGTTTGAATGGTTAAAAGCATGACATCAGCACCAATCTTGACCTACCCGAGCCAGGTGATGAGTATACAGTTTATTGTGATACTTCTAGGATTGAACTTGGAGTAATTTTTATTCATGGAGATTGAGTTGTGGTGTATGGGTCATGGAAGTTAAGGCCACATGAACGGAACTCTAATACACATGATCTCAAGTTAGAAACAGTTTTTTATGATTTAAAGTGTTGGCATAATAATCTATTGGGAGAAAAGTTTACAGTGTATTCTAATCACAATAGTTTTAAGTATATCTTTTCACAATGAGATTTAAATAACCAAAAATATAGATTCATTGAGTATATGTAGTTACTCTATATTTATCTTCAATATGTTCACAAAAATGGAAATAGTGTTGATGACTATTTGAGCCAAAAGACACGGAATTCAGTGGTACAAGAGTTTAGTGCCGAGTGGAAGAGGATGGTTTTACTGGATGAGATGCATGTTATGATTTAGGAGATCTAGGGGAAGATGAATCACATCTTAGTTTTAGTGTATTATACACTTTTGATCCATATTAGATAAAAATAGAGTGAGGTTTGAGAATGGTTTTCCTTGAGGGAAATCATTGAAGGTGGGGATTCATCTTCTGATTGGACCACAGATGAGGATGAGATTGTCTATGTCAAGAATCAGGTTGTTGTGCCTACGAATATGCCAGAGGAGCTGATTCATGAATATCATACATCGATATGGGTGGTATATCCAAGTGAGACCAAAATGTACCGTGGCCTACCATGATATTTTTGGTGGTTGGGAATGAAAAATGAGATAGAAGGGATCATGACATGAAGCTACACCTGTCAATAAGAGAATGTAGAGAATCAATGACCTGGAGGATTACAACACCCATTTCCCGTTTTAGAATATAAGTGGTACGATGTTAGTATAGACTCTATGGTATGTCTTCAAAGGAAACCTTGGAATAATGATGTTATTAGGGTGATTTTGGACCAATTGAAAAAGGCTTCTCATTTATTGCTTATACGAAAGACTTTATCCATTGAGAATCTTGGAGATTTTTGTGTTCGATATATATTATGTCCACATGGGGTTTCATAGATAATTATTTGAGACCATGAATCATGATTTTCTTCAGACTTCTGGTAGGTCTTGATGAAGGTTCTTGGTGTACATGTTTTGTGGACTATGGCTTTCCATCCACAGATAGAATGGAAGTCATAGAGTACGATACAATTTCTTGATGATATGCTTTGGGTTTGTGTCCATGGAATTTGGTGGGTCTTGGGAGAAGAAACTATCTTTCATGGGGTTATCCTATCAAAATAGTCATCGAGAAACTATATAGATTCTACCATATGACGCTCTTTAGGATAGGGAATGCATATCACCTCTATGATTGATAGAGGTGGGTGAGCTAGAGTTATTGGGTCCAAGTATCATGCAGGATATATTGGATTAAGTATAGCTAATTTGGAATCATATGTATACGGCTCAGAGGTGACATAATTAATATCCTAATATAAGTCAATGACTACTAAAGTTTTAAGAGGGTGATCGTGTATTCTTTTAGGTGTCACCTAGATTGGGTCACTATAGGATACAGAGGTAGGGTAAGTCGGTGCCCAGTTTTATGAGATTATTTGAGGTTTTTGATAGAATTTGGATAGTGGCTTACCGATTAGCTCTTCCATAGAGACACAGTGTTGTGCATGAAATTTTACATGTGTAACAACTTCTATGAAATCACATCAACCCTTCTAATGTGACCGATTTGGATGATGTTGAACTTAAGATATATGCGTCCATTGAGGAGAATCTGATACTTGTCTTGGATAATAGTGAGAATGTGTTGTGGGGAAATATTGTGCTCATAGTTCATGTATTGTGGAAACATGGTCATGTTCAGGAGGAAACATGGGAGATATAAATAGATAAGAGGGGTCAATGGCCTAATATTTTTGACTCGAAATCTTATATATGGTTTGGAGTACAGTTGAATGATGATCTATTATAAGGTAGAGATATTATAAGATCCCAAACATTTATGGAGATGTATCAGGATTGTTTATAGATACTTTTTTCCTTCTTTTGAGTACTTTTTGTCTTGGTCTTACCTTGGGATGTGTTTGGGTGGATTTTTAGAATTTTGAAAGGAGGAGAGGTAGTGCATGGTTGGGCACATGGTTAGTCTAGGTGTGAACCCAGAGGGAGGGGATTTTTATGGTTAGTGCATGCCTTGTCAAGCCATTCACCATATTAGAATAAATCGTGCAACATTCCCCCCCCCATAAGAGGAACATAGTTAAGGTAAAATATTTTCCAAACTGGGTTCCCCTACCCAACAAACCTTGGACATGGTTCTATTAATTCTTAAAATTAGATTTAAGAACACTCGAACCACCATTTTAAACTATAATTTTCCCCAAATCATAAATAGTATATTACTCCCATTTTTATAGTCTCCTGGACAATTCCATACTGCTCCCGACCTCTGTTCATGACATATAAGTTGTTATATTGATGATATGTACCTCCCTACATATGTGTTTTCTTACCTTTTAGAACTCTCTGTCACTCTTAGTCCTCTCCCCAAATAAAATAGGTATCTTTATTCATTATTGTTTCTAGATATACATCCAGGTTATTTATATCTTGATTCATTTGATCATGGGTTTCAGATTCGAATCTAAATCCTATTTTTCATCTTTATTGTGGTTGTTCTACTTCAATTTGGGGATTTTTGTTAGCGAGCATTCTTCATAAATTTTGAGGTAGGTGTTCTTTTATTCAAATCCCAAATTCTGGATTTCAATTTTATGTATGTAATTATAGAATTACTATTAGATGATTAAAATTTTATTTTATTATATTTAATTAATTAAATTGGTGAATTAATTGATTTTGGAATTGCTAAATTGGGGAAATTGAGATTATAGATTTGGAATAATTAATTGTTGAATTAATTATGGGTATATTGGGATTGTAAAATTGATTAATTAATTGTTTAATTTGTTAATGGTAATGGTTTGTACTATAAAATTTATTGATTTGAAATAGTAATTTGTTGAATTAATTATTACAATATTAAGATTGTTGAAATGGAATAATCAATTATTGAATTAATTATTAGTATATGTGGATTTATTAATTGAAATAATTAATTATTTAATTAATTATTATTATATAGAAATTATTTAATTGAATAAATTAATTGTTGCATTAATTAAGGGGTTGATGTGATTAATTAATTATTGAGTTAATTAATGATATATATGTGATAAATTAAATGGTGAATTAATTAAAATTTCTATTGTGATATATGTGAGATTGTAATATTGTGATAGATGAGAAATGAGACAATGAAAGGTAGAAATGGAATTCATATGTGAATTGAGATAATGAACGGTAATAATTACATTCATATGTGAAATTATATGTTAAATTGTGACAATAGAATTTATATGTGAATTGGGAAAATGGAAGGTAACAAAAACATTCAAATGTGAATTGATACAATGAATAGTAACAATAGAATTCATATGTGAATTGATATGATGAATGGTAAGAATGGAATTCATATGTGAATTGAGATAGTGAATGGTAGTGATGGTATTCATGAATGAATTGATATGATTAATGGTAAAAATGGAATTAAAATTTGAATTGAGAAAATGAATGGTTATAATGGAATTCAAATATGAATTAAGATAATTAATAATAAATGTGGCATTCATAGGTGAGTTGAAATGATTAATGGTAACAGTGAAATTTAGATAAATGATATCCCGTCTAGATAGCTAAGACTATAACATTGAATGAAGTAGGAATTAAGAGTTTGGATGTCCTTGGGAACCTGAGGGTTTATGTTGTTAAATAAAGAGTAATTGAATAAATGCAAACTATTTAATTTATTTCTAGTATTAATCTTTATAAATCTACACACACTATTTTGAATGGATATTATTTTAGACATCATTGATGGTTTCCTGCTGAGTTGTAAACACACTTAACTTAGGCTGCTTGATTGGTTCCTGAATATATTTCATGGTTGAAGGAAAGGTTAAGGGAAAAGGCCCTTTGTTGGATGGATGAGTTGGGATGGAGCTTGGATGAGAGAACTAGGCTTGTATTTGGAAACCTCTTATGTGTGCTTTAATTTATTTTGGATTTTTCAAACTGACACTTGACATGTACATGGAATGAAATATCTACTTTTTAGTTTTGGATATTGTATTTCTTGTTTGGGTAATCATGGGATATAGGTATTCTTTTGGTTCTTGTTATATGCTTTGGTTATTATTGTTTATTTTCACTGTTGTAAAACTATGAAAAGAGTGTGTAGTCTCCCTATAATTGATATTAGGCCCTCGATACTGGTTGACATCCTCTGAAATATGGGGAGGCATGCTCGAGGTCACATAGTGAACTGGCTCGGGGTACCAATGTGTATCACCTGGGTCGGGATGTTGCATTGTGCTTCATTAAATGATTAATCAATTACTTCGTGGATCAAAAACTAATCACGGTTATTTATCTTATGACATGAATCAGAGGTAGAAAACTCTTAGAAATACCAAAGATGTATGAATTTTTGGGAATAAATCAAGTATGAATATTATCAAACATTTTCTATATTAATGGTAAAGGAGTTAATAAAATTGAAGAAAGAGGAAGATAAATCTATCAAGCCTTATATGGAAAATATTTCTCAACTATGAAAGTGTACTTTATGAAACTCACCCAAAAGTGAAAGTATAATAATAGTAAATTCACGGTTTAAGAATTATTTAGAAATGGTAAGTTCCATAATATTAACTATAACACCCTAATATTTTGAGATTTTTTTGAGTTAATTAAATCTTTGTTATGTTTCTCATTTCACACAACAATGAATATATCCCATGTTATATGAAATCACTATTTTTGGATTATGCTTCATGGAACTCTAAGTTATGCTTTCACTACACAAAAATCTTAGATTAGCTTAGGGTACATGAAACACTATGTTTTGACTGTTTTACACATAATTCAATGTTTCTTCAATGGGTATCATTACATGAAAGTCTGAGTTTTACCTAACTAAAATATAATATAATTATTCTTAAAATATTGTTATATTTACTATTTATCCATTGGAAAGGAAGTTATGAATAATATTAACTAAGTTAGGGGAAAAATATTTACACATTTATATAAGATGAATCCTTTGGTTATCAATTGGTTATAAATAAATATAAGAACTATTTGAAAATAAATAAATCACTTTTCTAAGAAAACTAGTTTTCTAGGTACAAATATTTTTTGACAATAAATTAAACTAAACAATTTTGATTAATGTTTTAAATAAAAACTATATATTATATATTAAATCAATATTTCTCATACTCATCCAATTTATTTGATAAATAAAATCCTAATATTTTTTATGGAATGTGTAATATTAATTAAATTCAATTTATTCAGTAGTTTACATTTCACAAAAGAACCATGATATACTATTAAATATTAACATGACTGTCGGAATTATAATGTTTAAATTAGAATAATTAAAAAACCTAAAAAAGTATAAATAAAATTTAAGTATCTCATAAATTAAAAATATGATAATTTATATCGAACAATAAGTACATAAATGTTTTCAAAATGATAAATTAAGTGTTGGAATATTTTTAAAACATAAATGTTATTTAAACTTTTATAATTAATATAATTATTTAAAAGAAAATTTATTTTCATAAAATAAATTCATGAATTAATATTTTTTTTATTATAATAATATTATTATTTAATGATTCCCTAATTTATTTTCCAAAGTGTTGTAATGCCATTAATAATATTAAAATCAGTATTTTCGAATAAATGGTGATTTTATTTAAAAATTTAATTTACCATATTTAGAAAAAAATTTAAATTAAATAGAGTCAATTTTTGAAACCTACATGTCAAAAAAAGGCTAGGTTTATTTTTTGTGGCTTTTTTCTAAAATAGTTTAATTTTGTGAATAGTTAAATACAATAATTTACGATATTTATAATTATAAGTAAATAAATGAATTATTGAGTCATGGATAAAGAATGGATGATGTAAGAACTCATTATTTCAAACTCTCATGATCTAATTATAGTATTTTGTCCTGGTAATGAACACTATAGATATTCATGAGAAAAAATAATAAAAAATGAATAAAATGATCGAAAACACCACTCTCTTCTCCCTAAAAATTACACCCCACACCACCCCTTCTCCTCATACCTTTTAAGCCTTAAATATTGTACAATTTATTTCCAATTCCCTTACTCAGACTATTACCTATGTCCAATATCATGTTTTCTTTCCAAAATTCCAACGCCATGTGTCTTAATCAGGTCCCTATAGAGGTGATATTCAAAGGGTAAAATACTCCTTCATTATCATTTAATTTCTTTTCTCTTCTAATCCTATCCTAACCTCCCCTGTCCAAATTGGAATGGTAGAAAAATTATAATATATATACTATAATTTTATTTTGTCAATGTAAAACTCATCATCAAATCTCTTCTCCTCTCCATTTTATTATAAAAATGGAAACAAAGTTTGTGAGGTGTCGATTCACTACCTTTGTGGGTGAAGGGTTTTCATTTTTCATGAACTTAAATTCTAGTCATAAAACAATTTTTATTGTTAGGAAATATTACAATATTTTTATTACAACTTATTTAATATTATTTAACTAGTATATTAACGTAATATTAAATAAAAAGGATCATGTTCGTGATGGTCGTAAAAACAACCAAATTAAACTAATCATTTTTCATTGACATTTTATATAATGAGTCATCCTCATACCATATAACCCAATGATATATAAGAAAATTTTAAAATCCGAGAAGTATTTTAATATTATTTCATTCCACTTATATATTTTTTTCTTCTATTTTTCAAGAACTACCATAATTATACACAAGGGAACCGACCATAAAACCATGAAAGGGAGGCTCCTAAAACAACAAAATTAAACATTATAACTCATAGTGATGGCCTTAAATGAAATTAATAATTAGGAATAAATTTTATTCCGTTTTTAGTTATTATTATCCATGAGATTTTCACTACGAAAAAATAAAGGGATGCATTAATTTTTATTCTCAGTTTGTTGGTTAAATGGAATGACATTTTATGATATTTTAATTTTCATAATGATAGTTACTTATTGATTATTATTCACCTATTATTTATGATTATTTTGGTTTTATATACCCCTTTCTGAGAATTTTATCTCACCTTTTTTTTCCTTCCCTAGGTTATAAAGAAGAAATCTTAGAATAAGTGTCAATGAAGAAGTTTTTTTTCATTTTAATGTGATATGTTTAATTAACCTTATAATATGGGGACAATTTATGTTTCTCATTCTTCAATACTACTAAACTGATTGATCTTTGGTGATGTTATTTTTTTTATCTATTCCATTTTAATAAAATAACCACCGACTCTGGGATATTGGGGTTGAGGTAGTTATAGTTGGTATCAGATAATTTTTAGTAGAAACCCTAGGAAATAGATGTTAAATAAACATGAGAATAATAATAATTCCTTAATTTAATTTTTGGCACAATAATCATGATGATTATGATTTAAATCATTGTGTTACATTATTTAGTGGCAGTGCCTAATGGGTGGAAGGGAATAAATAACCATAGATAATATAGGGATTTCCCCACTGAGCAGGTAAACACAGTCGGTGTTGAAGCTGAGAAAATCATGTCTATATTAGGAAATCATATTCATGTTATAATGAATAAATATAAAACCCTTATGTTTTATAATTTCATGTAGAAAAATCCCCCATCTTTTTGTGGGACTAAAACTCCAGTGGTAGCTGAGAAAAGGATAAAATCCCTTGAAAATATATTTATAGAAATATGATGATATGAAAATGAAAATGTATTATTAGAAGAATATTGTCTCAAGGGAGATTTTAATCAATGGCGTTATTTGATCCAGAATACTAATGAGGAAGATGAAATATAAGGCATAGAATGTTATATTTTTTAAGGAAATACTTTTCAAAAAATATTTCCCACATTAGAAATGAATTAAAATAAAGGGAAAATTTAATAACCTAAAACAAAAGGAAGAAGATAGTGTTGTATAGTATGAGGATACCTTCAAAATAATATCCAGGTATTCTATTTATTACATATGTGATTTGAAAAACATGATCAATAATTTCTTTAAAGGTCTTAATACAAGTCTCCTAAGGGCATTGGATTCTCAAAAAAATTATCATGTGATAAAATAGTATTAAGTTACATTAAAATAGAGAATGAAATTTATACTTGTTATATTATAAAGGTAAATTAAGAGAAGAATAGGTATTCTTATATACATGAAAAATGTGAAGCATCAAAGAAAAATAGGTAAATGAACCAGTTCCCATGATGAATTTGTTTTGAAAATAACAATCCTATGAAATGTTTGAAATGAATGGGAGTTTATTATAAGTGAGGAGAAAAGGGTCATCGAGCTTAGTAATGAAAGGGGAAGAACAAATTCAATGATGTTCAATGAATCAATTATAATGAAATGAGGAATTATTCAAAAAAAATTCCCAAGTTCCATGGTAGTCTATCCTAGAAGAGGCCAAAGGGAGATGGAAAAGATTATGCGATCACTATAACTAATGTAGAAGTACCCAAGGATGTGGAGATAAATTTATTAATCCTATATTCAAAAAATTTCATGACTTTATTTGATTCTATATTATCTCACTCTTTTATATCTACTTATTTTTATAGGAAAATTAGATATATCCCTTTTTAATAAAGAATTTTTCATTCAAATCTTTTAAGGGAAGTCTCATTGCAAAAAATATTTTTTGGGCCCATTATGAAATATAAATGCTCTTTATTTTCTAACCTTATAATCATACATATGGTTGAATTTGATATAATCCTTGGTATGGAGTAATTTCAAAATATTATTCCAAAATTTAATGCAAGAAGAAGGAAATTACAATTTGTGTGGAAGATGTATAATTCCTTTCAATAAAGCATAGACTTCATCATATGACTATTATATAGATCCACCCCATTAGCTCTACTAAATTAAATTCATATAGAGGAAGAGAAAATAATATCTATGGATAAGGATAGTAATCTTCAAGTTGAGGATGTACCAATTTTACAGGAAAACATTGATTTATTTACAATGAAAATACCTGGACACCCCTAGAGAATGAAGTTGAGTTTACAATTGATTTAATACTCGATGAAAAACCAATATCAAAGACTCCTTATATATAAAAACCTAATATTTTTAAAATAAATTTAATATTGAATATATGAAACACTGAGTCTCAGTAAAACACCACTTTGTTATAACCTATCCAGTGAAACTAATTTTTCCACTTATATGATTTGAATTTCGAAAAACTGACATACAAGGTTGCGTTTAGTAAGATATATAGAGTCTGATAAAAAAACATAATTTTTGGTAAATTGTAACGTACTATAATTAATAGTACTATGAATAGTAATATTACCCTTATGAATAAGAAATTTTATTATTATTTCATTGTCTTAAAGATATATGATAATGGTATCTTGATTAATTTTTCAAGGTGATATAAAAAAATTTATAGTTTTAAAAATGTTAATTTTTTAATAAATTGTGAATTTATTTAAAAAATAAATTAATAATATTTAGAAAATAATTTTCAAAAATGGTGTTCATTTTATAATCCTACAAATTGAATAATTTTGAGGGTGAATTTTTGGTATTTTTTCAAAATACTTGAATTTTTGTGAATAGTGAAATTTGATAATTTACAAAATATGCTAAATAATTTAATTTATACATAATTATTGAGTCATGGATGATGTAAATGAGCATTGGTTCTAAATAAAATACACATATTACTATTCTTGTTCACAAGAATCAATACTATTGGTTGTCTTGGGGAAAATAATTAAATAATGAGTAAATTAATGGAAACCCCCTCTTCTCCTCCACTATAAAAACCCCCTTCACACCCTCTTCTCTTCACTCCTATCAAGACTTGTTACTTGCATAAATTCTTCTTAAGTATCCTACCAATATCCTCCCCCAAATCTAGAATCCCTTGTTCTCATAATAATACCAAAAACTCTCCCCTAAAGAGTCTCTCAAGGAGGATTACTTCAAGTGGTAACTTCCACTTTTCATTTATTTTATTTCATGTTCAATTATTTTCTTTTTCTTTCCTTACCTCCTTTAATCAAAATGTTTTGATGAATCCAATACCATATATTTAGTGTAATTTTTTATTATAAAGGAATAATTCTTCAACATCTCTCATTTCCCCTTCATTTATACTAGAAATGAAATCACTGTTCGAGTTGTGTTAATTTATCACATTCAAGGACGACAGGTTTTCAATTTCTATTACCTTCTTTAATTATGGTCATGAAATAATTTTTATAGTTGAAAAAAATATAATAAATTTATTATAACATATTTAAGGTTATGTAATCTTTTTTTACACATGATATAAATTTACAAATCAAAATGATATCATTGTGATCAAAAACTGCCAATTAACTCAAACAATTGTCATTAAAGTTTTATATAATGATTCATATTCACTCCCAATAAAAAATTATAACATTGTAATATTCTATATATTAACTAATAACATAAAAATCCTATTTTGAAAAACCATTATCATTCTACATGTTTATCCATACATGAAAATAAGTAAACCAATCATGAAATCCATGGAAGAAAACGCTCAAAAATAATGAAATTGAATCTATTAACCCATCAAAAGGCCATGAATTAACCTAATAAGATAATAATAAATCCATTAAATGTATACTAGGTTCATTACTTATTAAATTATGAACCTAAATTTGATTATTCAGGTCTTTATGATCAAGTGAGGAACACCTTCGCACTTAAGGTAAGGGTGTTCCACCCAAACCTCCATTTTTATTTGGGTTACTTTTATTATCTACATACCTCAATTAAATTCATATTTATTAATATTCAATGACCATAAATTCTATGTAAATGTTATATATATGTTTTCCAACCATAATCCTTCCTTCATTTATGGGGAATTATATGTTTTAAAAGGTTCTTTCAAAAATTCTTCCTAAAATACAAGCCCAACTCAAGGGAATTTCTCAAATTCTAACTTATTTTCAAGGGAACTCTATAATATATTTTTTTGAAACCATTATCTTTATAAAATAAATAATTCTATTATTATAATTCTATCTTACTTCATTTATGGTTTTATAAAAATAATTTTCCAAAAGAACTCTTCTTTTCAAAGTAAAAGAGCGTTTATCTCAAGAATTACTCAAAAATTTTATAAAGGTATCTTAATCTATTTCAAAACTCCTATTTATTATTATTTATCACTAGGATTATTCTTTATTATATCATATATAGTATTTAATTTAATGTTTTTTGATTATATTGAATGTGATGTGCTATCTTAAAACTACTCACTAATTTACTCCGAATGGTTAGTGTTTATGCTTAATGTTCAAGGAAAGCTATTTATATTTCATATGTTAGTTTAAATATGAATATATTTTTTTATGTTTATCCCCATTCATATGAGGAATGAATTTGACTTATTATGTGCCATATGGGTCCCTCTATATCCTATTAATAGATTAGTAGGTCTTATGAGACTAATAGATATGGACTTAGACGAGGACTTTCCCATTTTTAGATATGGTTTTTGATGAGGCCTTAATTCTAACGACCCAAGCGTTATGTACATGGAAATTAAATTTTATTTTAGTAATACTTAATAAATTACACAAATATATTCCCAAATACCATATTAGTATAGTTTCTTTGAAACACAAAACATTGTCTTAAAACATGGTAAAAGATCTTCAACATCTCCCATACATATCTTCCCCTTTTTTCTTACCTAAAACCATTATTTATATCCTATTTAGAAGAAAAAAACGGTGAGATCTAATTCTCAATAATTTAAAACATTTAGAACATAAAACAAACCATAAACATTTGA
Source organism: Viscum album (assembly GCA_963277665.1). Taxonomy (NCBI): domain Eukaryota; kingdom Viridiplantae; phylum Streptophyta; class Magnoliopsida; order Santalales; family Viscaceae; genus Viscum; species Viscum album. The sequence continues at coordinate 1,378,644,900 of OY728156.1, forward strand.
ACGTAAAAAGATGAACATAAAGTTTAAACATCAAAATCATGTTTCATGAAATAAATCTTGGCAGTACGTAGGGGAAAAATCATAAAAGAACATTAACCATGATATAATAGCATTGGAATAAAACTTTTAATTGTAGAAAACTAATAACCACATAATATGATTTCTATAGTAGCCAAGGAATTTCTACCAAGACCATCATACTGAAAATGTCCATTACTAAATCTGGTTTACTTGTGGTTCCAACCATGTATCAATGAACAAGATTTACATGTTATTCCAGTCATGTCTATATCATGGGATATAAACCATTTCCCAATTAATTTGGGGGAAATATAGGTTCCATCCTTCTTATAAGGAATCCATTCTTACATGTTCCAGAAGAACATAAAAACATTCACCATAGCATATCCCATGAAATAAAATGGGTTTCTTGAACATCATTCCATCATAATTGATATAAAACTAATGGATTTCCTAAATAAAATTCCATCCTAAATGTAATAAAATCATAGTAATAACATATATAGAAATATGAACCTATTTAAATAGTTACATATTATATGGAAAATAATTTTGACAAAAAAATTGTATTTAATTCTTATGAAAAATATCCTTTCTTCTTCAAAACAATTTTCATTCCTCAAGATGCCACACAATTTTAGAAAAAATAATTTTATGTGAAAATAACCTTCTAATATTATATTAGAAGATTTTAGGAAATAATTCATTATGAAGGTGTAAAAATCCATTAATGTCGTACAAGTTAAAAAACATTTTTCTCATACTTTTTACAGAAAAGTCAAAAAGTATCTCATACCAAAAACGTCAAAAGATTCCATTCATACCATTTGGTAAACATTTACCATTGGGTAAAATTGAATTTTAACAATTATATAAGGATATAAATAATATTTTTAATTACATATTTATGAAACATGTACATGGATGACAATTATACCCCAGTAAATACTTACGAATAAACAATCTCAGATAAAAATGAGATTTGCAATGTTGTCCTTTACCTTAGGTATGATATCCTTCATGTGTGTAAAAAACTCATGTATAGTGGGTTCAAAATATTTTTTAAATTTTATCATAACCATAATCATATTTATGAAATCATATATGATTCACTTATGACTTTATATTACCCGTTCATTTATCAATTCCATGTTAAAACAACATTTTGGGTAATAATCCTTTTTTTATCATATGTTTTTTTGACTTTTTATTCTTGATATTATTACATATATTAGGATTTAATTACTTAATGAATGTAAAAAATGATTTATATATTATATATATCTAGTATATAATTATAAATATAATATAGATAAATGAAATGGAATACCCCGTTCATGGAGACAGTAGGTCGTACGTACACATGAACGTTACTTTCATTTTTCATATTAAATGAATGGAAAATAAATGTTACATAGGTATATTATAATTCCAGTATAATATATATGTTATATATGTTACATAATTTCATTAATTTTATCCATTATACATTCCATGTACAGAATGAACGAGTCATATCACTTTGAGGGGGCGGTAGTCCACACTTCCTCAAATAAAATTATTGTATTTAAACATTATAGAAAGCATAAAGTTATGATGTAAATAAAAAACAAATAAGCATATAGAAAATATAAATATAACATATGTAATAAAAAAATATATCTCCATCGTAATGGCCACCATTGGAGGTGGTAGGTGAAAATTGAATAATCATCATTTCGTGAGGTAGTAGTTCGCCTTACACAGAAACAGTATGTCTCAGTCCATTAAATAGAGGTGTGTGTAAGTAATGTTCGAATAATTATCATAAAAACAACCAATTATTTTTTGCATAATATTTTTGTTATGTAATCAAATAATAATAATGTCATAGGGAGTGTAAAAAAAATTAAAAAAAATGAACTTGAGAGAAGACATTACCTCTAAATCGGGTAACTTCTTTTGATTTGAGCCAAAAGGCTCTCTTGAATTGCCTTCTGCCCAAGGTAAGGCTTTTATAAGTAAGGGATGGATCTTGGGAGATTATTTGGGTAGAATTTGGATGATCCACTAGGCTTTATATGTGTGTGTTATGTGGGTATGCGTGGTGGCCTTTTATAAGAGAGAGGAGGGCGACTTTAAGAAAGTCCTAAAATATTAATTTATTATCAATTAAATTTTGATTAGAAATGGTTCAAGAATCATTTAATTAAAATATAAGATTATTTTTGTTCTAATACCTATCATAAAATAATTTTTAAACAATTTTTGAGTATTTTTTTATCCTTATCTTTTTGGTTTCACCCTTATTTTACCCTTTTTAATGTTACAGTGATATCATGCTATTTAAATATTGCGGGTTAATATAATTACCATATCATGTCAAACAACCCAAAAAAAGTAATTTATGAAATATTTGGAATTTTCATAACAATTTGGCTAAATATTAAATTTATAAGAATTTAATATCAATTAATAAACTATTTTATGTTTTAAGTTATGAATTATATCAATTTTGGACACTATTCATACTTGACTTTTTTAAAAATTCATAAAAACCTAATTCCATAGAATTAAAGTCATAAAATAAAATATAATATGTCAATATAATCCATAAAATTCTTTTATTGAATCAAAATAATTATATTACATTTATTTTAATATTTATAATATCATTTATTTGAATCCATTATTAATGAATCAATTAATGCTTTATCATTGTATCATAATTAAATTTGTTTATATAATGTCTAAAAATAATAAATAAAATATAACGATGTATTGAATAATTGTATATTTATAATGAATATTTATAGTCAAATATATCACTTAGATAACGCCATATAATTTTTCTTTGTCAAATGATACATGTTTATGTTATATTTCTCTTTACATTAAATTAATTCTTATAAAATGTCATTTTCACATCCACATGGATTCATGGGGTCCCAAAATCAACCCAAGGATTAAAATAGTAATAAATATGTTTTCCAATAGGATTAGGACACATTTTAGGGTTTTTGTATATTATTACATTATTATTTTTTTTACCCTTATTTAACAGATTTACCCTTTGACCATGGCAAATAAAAACAATTACTGAAGTTACTATTCATAACGTCAAAAATAAAACGTACCTATTCAAAAAATTTAGAATTTTTTATTCCAATTATGGAATCCATTTTTCCAAATCCAAAACCCAGAATTTTCAGTAATTAATTTAATATTAATTCCTTTTGTCAAAACCAAACGGTGGGTTTTTAAGAAGTAATAACTATCAAAAGATTGACATGTGTTTATGTCCAATTTCAGTGGGAAATTACATCAAATGACCAAAATTAGATTAAATTATAAACACATAATCCAATTACAATTTAAAAACAATTAAAAATATAATATAATTATATAAAAAAATTAGATGAAAAAGCAGTTTCGAATTAAAATGCAGTATTTTTCACTACTCATTAAATTATTAATTTTATTATAAAAATACCAAAAAATCCAAAAACAATGTAAATTTTAGGGTCCCTATTCCAAATATTAAGTTTATATTGTAAAATATGATATATAAAATCATTAAAAACTAGATTATAAATGAGTGCTCCATCAAAAGGCGGCAAAACTGCATTTTTTTGAAAAATACATCTTTTATCCAAAAAAATGAAATTGTTCTTATATCATGCTTAGAAAATCCAAAATATTATTGTTAGTGTTATATAAAATTAGAAATTTTGTTAATATTATTCATAACATCTTGTTTATATCCCATAATAATATTTTAAAAATATATCATTGTTTAGTGAAACTCATTTTGGCGTACAATGCAAGCTGTTAAGGAAAGTCACTCTTGTGTGTAACGCAAGACAAGAATAGTGTTGTTTATACTACAAGATAATATGGTGTTTTGTATAGTGAAAGACAATATTTGTGTATCTTACAACACCAAAAATCAAATAAAATTAAAAGAATCTATCCCATAAAATCTCTGGGTGTTACATTCTACATCCCTTAAAATGAATTTTGCCCTCAAAATTTGTCGGTGTTATAAATGGTTTACTACATGAAGGTTTATTTAATGGAAACACACATAGTAAAAAGGAATTATAAATCTTAATTTTAGAAAGGAATGTTAGAAACATAACGATTACCCAAAGTAACTCATCACTGGGCTTCTAAATATGAGAACATAGGTGAAAAGTGAAAGCATTGATATATAAGTGAAATATAATAACAAAGTTCTATTGGATAGTGATAGAGAATAAGGTTTTGAGAAATTTAACTACCAAAAATCTATAAATATATGATTATTTAAGAGGCCATATAATTCATCTAATAAGAAGGTATTAGGATAACTTTTTTGGTTTTAAGAACTTTTTCCAAAAGTTGATAAATTTTTTAAATGAGGGGAAAAACATAATTGATTTCAATACAATATAACCAATGGTAATTCCTTGAAAAAATTATACTTCATCTCTTATATAAATAATTGAAGATAAATTTTTCATTCTTAATGTGTTAGCCGATCATGTGATAAAATGATAAGTCATTCCATTTGTCTCAACAAAATGGTTAGAACAAGTTATCAAATATGAATAAGTCCACCTATAGTGAGATAAAACATTAATCATACAAAATTCAATAATAATATAACTTATACTAAAAATAAATGGATAATATTACAATCCTTACAAAAACTAAAAATATAAATCTTTAGAAGGAGTAGAACTAAATCGACTTAACATTTGTCTCCAATATCTCATTTGGATGTTCTTGTTTGTCACATTCCAAACATGTGAATACCTTACTCCTGAATTATCTTGAAAAACGATAATAACATGAATTACATTACAACCTTTGTGAAAACATCCATTTTATCAAATTTAACTATTTCCACACACCAAAAATACCCAAAATTCTATATAATCAAACCATGATATCACTTTGTCATTATATCAGTCATGAGCTCATTAGTACTATCAAACATCTCATTGTCTCTTTATACTTCATTATTCACATGGCATGTGCTTTCCAAAAAATATTTCAATCACTTTTCATCGTTACCAGTACTGTATAATTATTGAAAACCACAATAGATGAATATATAAATATTCCAATATTCCATAATACTATAAATGATATTCTACAACACTATTTTGGAATCCCATTACATAAACACTTAATCATTCCACCAATTCACTGTTATACTCAACATCTCCAATAGTGATCGCATGTGACTTCCCATTGTATTTTTCCTTAAGACTTTTTTTTACGTCGATCATCATTAACTATTTTATTAAGTAATTGGTTAGAATAATGACCTATTTCCTAACACTTGTAGAATTGAACTGTTGGTTGTGCGTTATCTGTAGTATTTTCACTATTCACATCATTAGAAATATTTTTACTATTAATTTGGCACTCAAATGATCAACGACCATCTTTTAGAAACTTGAAACATTTTATAGTCCCTTTAAGGTAATATACACCACGCTTCTTTCTACACTTTGAGCGTAAGGAAACATTCATATTCTTTTCATCATTGTTTTAATATTTTCCCTTGAACTTCATCTTTCGTTTCTTGTAAAACCATGAGATGAATATCTAAAACCAACTTCCAGTTCTACCTTGATTTCACAATGAAAAATATCTTCATAGGTACTGAAGTCTCTTATAGCTAATTCCATTCGAATACTTAGTTTTAAGACAATAAATAATTGATCAACTTTACATTCAGGTTGGATGATAAATCTAGAAGCATACCTTGTAAGTCTTATAAAATTTACCTTGTATGTACCAACAGATTCATCATCCTTTTGCTTAAGCTCAAGGAACTCATTTTCCATCTTTTTTCAAAGAATGTGATGGATGTACTTATTAAAAAATAAGTTCTTGAACCCATCCAATTCCATGGATTCAATTTCATCTTGTTATCTTGTATTCTTAATTATAGTCCACCACTGGTCTGCTTCACCATCTAAACGATAGACATCCAAAATTAATTTTTCATTTTTCGAATAGAGAATTATGGAAATTATCTTTTCAATGACACTAATCCTTTGTTCAGCAACAAGTGGATCATAAGACCCTTTGAAAGAAGGTTGATGTTGCCTCATGAAGGAATCAATAGTATGTTGTTTCCTTCGCAGCACATTTGGAAGTCCAAAATGATTCATAGATTGTGTAAGTATAGAAATGAGATTATTTATTCCATCTCCAATAACATTTGGTTGTTTATGAGGGCAATAATTTTATTTCCTGGTGCGTTGATCATTAACACAGTTCCTTTGGGTTCCATCCATCGTCTAAAACCCAAAAAATAATAGTGTGAGAAACAAAAATCATACTAGGAAAACAACATAATCAAGGGGGAGTATATTCAATCTCTAACATATTAGGATTAATCCTAGGTTATTCATGATCGTTACCATAATTCTAGGACAGTAAGCTATAGTTATAATTAATCTTAGATACTTCCCTAGAAACACCTTAGAAATATCTCTAGGGATATCACTAAAGATTCTACATACTAGTTTCCAAAGGTTAACTATACTTTTACTCTGATACAAACTCTAAAGCCCCAAGCTTGACATACTTAGACATTACATTTATTTTTCATAACACTTAATTAATTAAAAAAATATGTTCCCAAAGACTGTATTAGTTTAGTGTCCTTGGAAACTCAAAACATAATCTTCTAACTTGGTGAAAGATCTTCGATATCTACCATAAATATCCTTTCCTCTTTTTCCTATATAAAACATATCTTTATATACTTGGGGAAATAAAACATTAAAAGGGTGAGCTCAAATTATTATAAAAGGTTATCATGTAGAACATAAAACAAACCATAAACATTTGAATGTAAAAACTTGAACATAAAGTTTAAACATCAAAATCACGAGTCATAAAATAAATCTTGGCAGTAATTAGGGAATAGATCATAAATTAACATTAACCAAGATAGAATAGCATTGGAATAAAATATGTAAATATGGAAAACTAATAATAACATAATATGATTTCCATAGTAGCCAAGGAATTTCTGCCAAGACCATCATAGTTGACAAAGTCCATTAGTGAACCGAGTTTACTTGTCATTCCAGATATGTATTACTGAACCAGATTTACATGTCATTACAGTCATCTTTATATATTGAGATATAAATCATTACCCAATGAATTAGATGGATATATACATACAAACCATCTCATAATGAAACAATTCTTACATGTGTCACAAAAACATAAAAACATTCACCATATCATATCCAATGAAATTAAATGGGTTTCATAAACATCATTCCATCATAATTGATATAAAACAAATGGATTAACTAAATAAAATTCCATCATTAACACAATTAAATCATAGAAATAATAGGGATATTAATATAACCTTATTTAAAGAGTTTCATCATAGATGAAAAATAATTTTGAGAAAACACTTGAAATAAATTCCTGAGGAAAATATCATTTCTTCTTCAAAAATATTTTCCTTCCTCAAGATACCAAACAATTTTAGAAGAAATAATTTTATTTGAAAATAAACTTTTAATATTATAGGTTATGATTCAAGGAAAAAAGGAATTTTAAAATTGTAAAAATCCATTCATTCCATACATTTCAAAAAAACATTCTTCTTGTACTTTTTTTTGGAAAAGTCAAAAAATACCTCGTACCGAAAATAACGAACGATTCCTTTCATACCATTTAGTAAAAATTTACCGATAGGTGAAATTGAATTTTAAAAATTATATAAATATATAAATAATATTTCTAAATATATATTTAGGAAACATGGACAAGGATGATAATCATACCCCAGTAAATATTTACAAATAAATAATCTTGGATAAAAACAAGATTTGTAATGTTATCCCTTACCTTAGGTATTATATCATTTTTATGTGTCCAAAACTCCTATATAGTGTGTTTAAACATATTATTAACTTTTAGAAAAATATAATAATATTTATGACATCATATATGAATCACTTAGGACATTATATTACCCGTTTATTTATCAATTCCATGTTAAAACAACATTTTGTGTAATAATCATTTTATTTATCGTACATTTTATTGACTTTTTATTCTTGATATTATTACTCATATCATGATATATTTACTTCCAGAATGTAAAAAATGATTTATATATCATATATATTTATTATATCATTAAATAAAATATATAGATAAATGAAATGGAATACACTGTTCGTGAAAACGATAGGTCGTACGTACGCATGAAAACTGCTTTCATTTCTTTTCCATATTAATGGAATGAAAAATAAATGATACATAGTTATATTATAATTACAGTATATTATATATGTTATATATGTTACATATTTTCATTAATTCCATCATTTATAAGATTAATGTATTGCATTAATTAGTCATATCACATTGAGGGGGCAAAATCCGCACTTCCCCAAATAAAATTATCGTATTTACACATTATGGAAAGAATAAAGGTATGTTGTAAATAAAAAATATATAATAATAGAGATAATATAAATATAATATATATTATATATAAATACAGTTCCATCATAATGGCCACCATGAGAGGTGGTAGGAGAAAATTGAACAATCATCGTTTCGTGAGGCAGAAGTTCACCGTACACAGAAACAATATGTTCTTATCCATTAAATGGAGGTTTGTGTAAGTGTAGTTAGAATACATCACATAAAAAATACTAGTATATTTATGATACTGGTTTTTTTATTTAATCAAATAATAAAATATCATGGGTAGTGGAGAATGAAAATAAAATAAAATAACTAGAGAGAAGATGTAACCACTAAATCGGGTAACTTTTTTTGATTTGAGCCAAAAGGCTTTCTTGAATTGCCTTCTGCCCAAGGTAAGGATTCAAGGAGGAAGGTATGGATTTTTGGAGCTTATTTTAGTAGAATATGGATGATACAAGGGTTTTTAGAGGTGTGTTTTCTATCTGTATAGGTGGTGGCTTTTTATAAGGGGGAAAAGGTGACCTTTAGGAAAATCTAAGAATATTAACTTATTATAAAATCAATTTCAATTAAAAATTGTACAAACCTCTTTTAATTAAAATATATGATGATTTTGGTTCAAATAATAATCATAAAATAATTTTTAAACAAATTTGTAATATTTTTTATCCTTAAATGTTTTGTTTGACTTTTATTTTACCCTTTTTAATATTATAGTGATATCGTGTTATTTACATATTGCGTGTTAATTTAATTATCATATCATGTCAAACAACCCAAAAAAAGTCATTTATGACATATTTGGACTTTTATTAACAATTTTTGTGAATATTATTTTTTTATGAATTTAATATCATTTAATAAAGTATTTCATATTTTAGGTTATGAATTATGTCAATTTTGGACAGTATTCATACTTGACTTTTTTAAAAATTCATAAGAAACCTAATACCTTCAATCAAAATTCCTTAAATAAAATATAATATGTCAATATAATCCATAAAATTTGTTTATGGAATCAAAATAATTAAATTAATTTTATTTTAATATTTATAATATAATTTATTTGAATCCATTATTAATGAATCAATCACTCCATCATAATTATGTCATAATTAAATTTATCTATTTAATGTCTAAAAATTATAAATAAAATAACAAGATGTATAAAATAATATTATATTTATAATTACTATTTATAGTTGAATATATCACTTATATAACCCTATATAAAAATTATTTTATTAAAATATACATGTTCATTCTATATTTCTCTTTACTTTAAATTAATTCTTATAAAATGTCATTTTCACATCCATGTGGATCCATGGGGTCTAAAAATCGACCCAAGGATTCCAATGGTCTGAAATATCTCATAAAATATGATTAGGACACATTTTATGGTAGTTTTATATTGTTAAATTATTATTCTGTTACCCTTATTTCCTAGATTTACCCTTTAACCATGGTAAATAAAAATAATATTTGAGGTTACTATTAATAATTTACAAAAATAAAAGGTAAAAATTCACAAATTTTGGAGATTATAATTAAAAATAAGGAATCCATTTTTTCGAATACAGAACAGATCAGTTCCAGTAATTAATTTAAAATTAATTCCCATTTTCAAAACTAGAAAACGAGTTTTTAAGATGTAATAACTATCAAATGATTGAAATGTGTTTATGTCCAATTTCAATGGGAAATTACTTCCAATGAAAAAAATTGGATTATATGATAGAAAATTAATCCCATTAAATGTTAAACTAATTAAAAAGGTAATCTAACTCTATAAATAAATTAGATGAAAAGGCAGTTTTTAATTAAAATGTAGTTTTTTTCACTATTCATTACAATATTAATTTTATCCGAAAAATACCAATTTTTTTTAAAAATAAAATTTTATTTCCCTCTTCCAAAAAATAATTTTATTTTGTAAAATAGAAAATATAAAAGTGTTAAAAAATAGATTTAAAATGTGTGCACCATCAAAAGGGGGAAAAACTACATTTTTTTGAAAAATAATTCTTTTATATGAAAAAATGAACTTCTTATTATATAATGTATATAAAATAAATAAGATGAATTTTGGTTTTATATAAAATTAAAATTGTGGTTAATATTATTCATAATGTCTATTTTATATCCCAAAATATTAATTTAATAAGATATCGTTGTTTAGTGAAACTCGGGGTAACATACAACGCAAACTATAGAGGAAGGTCACTCTTGCATGTAACGCAAGACAAGAATATTGTTTCATATAATAAAATATAATACGGTGTTGCGTATAGTGAAAGATAGTATTTGTGTAGCATACAACACAATAAATCAATGAAAATAAAAAGAATCTATCCCATCAAATCTCGGTGTGTTACATTAATCATTTTTTGATGTCTTGGCTAATGCCTTGATGGTATGTTTTATAATGTTTGACATATGAATTTACCTCATTATGATGCTATAAATTCATAGTTCATATGGTTATTAAACTAGCAGAATACCCTTGATTATGTTTTATTAAGGTAATAATTACTCAACTCATATTCATGCCATAATTTGTTCATGTTTATTATTAAAGGAATGTGTTTCCAATTATTCACCATGCATAATGTTTATGTTTATGATATCTTATATTGTATTAATTAACCTTACAGAGCATCTGATATCACCCCTTCTTATGTTTCATTTTTTCTCAGGATATAAAGAGGTATATTATGACTGAATTTAAGGGAGAATCATAGAGTGATGGATGTTCCCAATGGACCTTATTTGTTGTTTTTTATTTCAAGTTTTAATGTTGAAATTGTGTATGTATCTAGATTTTAAAATCTACTAAACTATTCATTCCATTGGGATAAAACATTCTTATTATCACGCCAATGTAATGTAATAAGACACCATCTTCGGGCAACTGGGTTCAGGTCATTACAGTCAGTATCATAGGAATTTTAATAGAAAACTTGGAAACTAGATTTTGAAAACATAGATTATGGAACAAACCCCTAAGATAGTATTTGAGGATATACATACAAGAACAACCTGGTATTTTGGTAAGGAATATATTATGTGGATATTTATAAAAATACATCCATGTTTTGATACTACAAGTGGATATGGTTCTAGCTTAGATGTAACTTGGAGTGAAAACTATTAAAAGGAGTTCTGGGATTGACCTGGGGTATCTCGGTACCTGAAAAAGAGCCTTACTTTACACCTAGTTTGACACTCCCAGGGGATATGATTAGGATAATACACATTTTATGTACAAGCCATTATAACAGATTTAAATGTAATTGTTTTCTTAAAGAAACCATGTTTCTGATTATGGGATTAGAAAAGCATAGGATTTAAATCTATGCTAAGTATTTTTCTAAGTTGATATTATACATATTTATTCATAACCTAATGTAGTGTATGAAATTATTTAGAAATGTTTCCTAGTGGAAGGAATGGAAACCACATGAATGCACACATCCCATGTAGGGATTTCCCTCTTGTGCAAGATAATTATGTTGGCTCGAAAGATGAGACTGGTACGGAGGAACTTTTAACTATATTGGAAAAACTTAATTAGTATATGAACAATATAAATACATGTATGAAGCATCCAGATCCACAACATGGAAGAGATATTCTACATCACTATATGTGACAATATCCTCTATCATTTAATGGGAATACAAACTCATTCATAGCAGAGTAGTGGACAAGTTCCTCAGAGAATATATTTATCGACTTGGTAATTAATGAAAGGGAGAAAGTTTTCATCAAAGATTATCATTTATTGTAAGATGTTGATCAATGGTGGTTATTAATTAAAAACACAAATGGGAGGAATAGATAGAAAAATGGAAAGTAGTGAGTTTAAAGAAATTTTCTTAGAGAAATACCTTCTTCGTGAATAGCGATAAAATATGGAAAAGAAGTTTCTGAATTTGAGGAAAAATGAATATGATAATGTTGCAAAGTATGAGGCTAAATTCAAAAGGATATAAAGGGATGTTGTGAACTATATATATATTCCAAGGACTAATATTGATTGATTCTTTGATGGCCGAAAGCCATTCCTACGGCAGGCATTGGTCTGCCAATATTTCTCATCATACGAAGATATAGTTTCATGCGCTATCAAGAAGGAAAATGAGTTATCTATGTCTTATTATTTTAAAGGAAATAAAGATAAGAAGAGGGTTTCTAAAAACTCTGGAAAAGGAAATAAGGAAATGGGGAAGAAGAGAATATTTGACTTTATATCCTATGATAATTGTGGTAGGAAATACCTTGGTGCCTGCTTAAAAAAAAATGGGTGTGCTATAAGTGTGGATAGAAAGCCCATCATATTGGGTTTTTTAAGGGTATGAAAGAATATATTAAAGTTAAATGCTATAATTTTAGGGAGATAAGACACTATGCAAATGATTGTCCTAGGTTTCAAGGAAATGTGCCTAAAAAAGTCAAGGTAGAAAGAACAAGCTTATGCGATCACAACTGCTGATATTGAAGTTTATAATGACATGGTGGTAGGTACATTAATAATTTCCTCAAACTTATCCAATCCTTTATTTTCTTTTGGTTAATCAAATTCTTTCATATCTTCCTAGTTTTCCAAGAAAATTATATATTTCTAATTTGATTTAATAAATGAGTTTTCATTCAAAACTCCTAAAGGAAGTATCATTACAAAAAAGTTGTGTCAGGTAGTCCTCATTATGGAACATAAACATGCATTATCTATAGATTTTAATATCATACCAATGATTTACTTTGATATAATTCTTGGTATTTATTGGATTTTGAACCATGATGTGAAAATTTATTACAAGAATGAGGTTACAATTTTTAAGGATGATGTGAAATCCCTTATCTTTAGAGCTGAAAATTAACCATCTGATTATCATCTAGATCCACCCCCAATAGCTCTACTAAATTCAATTATTGGTATGTTATAGAATTAAATAAATATAGGTGATGAAATTAATGTTCAAATAGATGATGTATCTATTGTGCAAGAATACGTTGATGTGTTTCCTGAGGAATTACCTGGACATCCTCCAGAGTGGGAAATTGAGTTTTCCATCGACTTAGTTTCATATTCAAGGTCCATAAAAAAGACCCCTTATAGAATGGACACTATAGAATTAGTGTAAATAAATAAATAACTAGTTTAATTGATTGATAAAGTATTTAATCACTCTAGTGTTTCTCCATGGGGATCCCTATTCTTTTTGTTAAGAAGAAAGATGGATCTATGAGGTTGTGAATTAACTACAGGGAGATCAATGCTATAATAATAAATAACAAGTATCACATACCTCACATTGATTATTTATTTGGTCAACTTCATGGAGTCCAATACTTTTTAAAGATTTATCTTTGACCTAGATATCATAAGTTTTGTATGAGGAAGTAAGATATTCCAAAGATAACATTTGAAACCAGGTATGGGCATTATGAGTTTTCTGTAATGCCATTTAGACTAACTAATAAACGCTATATTTTCATAGATCTAATGAATATAGTTTTTAAGGAATATATTGATGAATTTGTGGTGATATTTATTGATGATATCTTGGTATACTCTAAAATATACAAAGATCATTAAAATCAATTGCGCGATATTTTGAAGACTATTAGATGAAATGAATTATATGGGAAGTTTAAAAGTGTGAATTTTAGCTTCAATCAATTTCCTGTCTTGGACAAATTGTCTCTAAGGATGGAATATATGTTGATCCTGTGAAGACAAAGGTTTTTCCATAATGGAATATTCCAACAAACATAATTTAGGTATGTAGTTTTATTGTTTTAGCAGGTTATTATCGGCGTTTTGTTCAGAACTTCGCCTTTTTGGCCAACCTAATGACCAAACATACATGTAAAGGGGTTAAGATTGTATAAACAAATTAATGTGAGGACTATTTCAATGAATTGAAGGGGAGATTTGTGAATGCACTGATCCTAACTCTACCATTGGTGAAATATGGGTTTCTGATCTAGAGTGATTCATCTAGTAAAGGATGTGGTTGTGTCCTTATGAAAAATTATAGAGTTATTTCATATGCATCAACGAAGTTAAAAATTCATGAACAAAACAATCCTAATCATGATCTTGAGTTAGAAACGGTGATATTTTCTCTAATTATATGGATAAATTAACTCCATGGTGAAAAATGTAAGATATATACGGATCATAAGAGTCTAAATTATGTATTCTCACAGAATAAACTCAATATGAAGCAAAGGTGATGGATAGAACTACTAAAGGATTATGATTGTTCCATAAACTACCAAACTAGAAAGGAAAATAAGGTAGCTAATGTATTGGGTAGGAAGGATCACAGATTTCTCACCAAAATGAAGATTAACAAGGATCCTTTGTACATGGATCTAGTGAGGATGGATGCGGGAATTATCAAATAAGGTGAAACATAACTAATTTTCAAATGGTTTCACAACCATATTTATTGAAAAGAATTAAATCTTCACAGTCTGATGACAAGAATCTTCAAGATAAAATTAATGCTATGAAATATGGGAAGTTGGTTGACTTTGTTTTTGAACATATAATTCTGAAATTTGGGAAGAGGCCATGTGTTCCCCTATACCTGAGCTGAAAGGGAGTTATTGGATGACTCTCATAGCTTTAATTTCTCTATACAGCTTGGTAATACTAAAATTTATAGATATTTGAAAGAACATTTCTATTGGGACAACATGAAGTGGGAAATTACTGATTATGTATTAAGATGTCTAGTCTATCAAAAAGTAAAGGTGAAATGACAACATCCTAGAGAAGTTGTGAAACTTATTAATATTCCTAGATAAAAATGGGATGACATCACCATGGATTTTGTTAGTGGATTTCCCAAAACTCCATGGAAGAATGATGTGATATGGGTAATTGTTTATTGACTTAAGAAATCTGCATGTTTCCTCACTATAAAGGAGGATTGTCTACTAGAGCGCCTAGAAAAACACTATATCAATGAAGTTATGAGACTTTATATAGAACCACTCTCAATTGATTATAATAATGATCCACAATTTACAACGAAATTCATGAAAATTATTCAGAAATATTGGGAAGCTGAGCTTATATTGAGTACTGCATAACACCCATAAACTGATAGAAAATCAAAAAGGATGCTCCAAACCATCGAGGACATTTTGGGATCATGTTCACTTGAGTTTCAATGTATGTGGCATCAATATATAAATTTAGTGCAGTTTTCCTACAATAATATTTCTCATTCAAGTATTCAAATGGTACTATATGAAGCATTGTATAGAAATAGATGTTGTACACCAACTTGTTGGGATGAAGTCAGATAAAGGAAACTTGTGGGTCCAATGCTTGTGGAGGAAACAAAAACGAAGTTAAAAAAATTCAAGGCCATATCAAAGCAGCTCAAATAAGACAAATAATTTATGCTGATAATCAAAGGTAGGATTTGGAAGTTCAAGTGGGAGATCATGTTTTATTAAAGGTATCTCCTTGGAAGGATGTTATAAGATTAATGAACAAAGGTAAACTGATCCCTAGGTATATAGGTCCTTTTGAAATTCTGGAGAGAAATTGAGATATTGAATATCGTTTGGATATGCCACCTAGCCTGTCTAAAGTACAAATTGTGTACCATGTCTTGTTGCTAAGAAATTACATGCTAGACCCAACACATGTCCTCACATATGATGATATATAATTTGAACTTGGCCTATCTTACTATGAAGTACATATCCAGATCCTGGACACTAAAGAAATACTGTTGAGGAATCCGATTAATCAAATGGTAAAGATTCTTCGTAAAATCATAAAATCAAAGAGGCAACATGGGTGCCTAAGGATTTTACGATGAAGAACAACCCATATCTTTTTGTGAGGTAACAATCTAATAATTTCAAGGATGAAGTTTTTGTAAGGAAGGGATAATGTAACACCCTAATATTTTGAAAATAAATTTAATATTGAATTCATGAAACACTATGTCATTAAAAAACACCACTTTCTTATAACCTAGCTAGTAAACATAATTTTCCACCTCTGTGATTTCAATTTCGAAAAACAGACATACACGGTTGCATTTAGTAAGATATTTAGAGTTTGATAAGACAAACTTAATTTTTGGTGAATAGTAACATACCCTTATAAATAGTAACATGATTAGTAATATGAACCTTATAAATAGTAAATATTGTTATTATTTTATTCTATTAAGGTTATAAGATAATGAGATATGAATAAATTTTCAAGGTGATATAAAATGAATTATAGTTTTAAAATTGTAATTTTGCGAATAAATAATGATTTTGTTTAAAAATTAAATTAATAATATTTTAAAAATTATTTTCAAAAAATGGAATTAATTTTTCAATTCTACATATCAAGAAATGGTTAGTGTGAATTTTTTGGGATTTTTCAGAAATAGTTTAATTTTTTATGAATAGTGACATTCAATAATTTACAAAATATGATAAATGAGTGAATTTCTGCATCATGCTTGAGTCATGTATGATTTTAATGACCATTAGTTCGAACAAAAATGAACATATTACTATTATTCATCACAAGAATCAATACTATTGGTTGTATTTGGCAAAATAATTAAATAATGAGTAAACTAATGGGAAAACCTCTTTCTGTCCGCTATAACCCCCCCCCCCCCCCCACTCTATCTTCTCTTCACTCCTCTTAGGAATTTTACCCTGTCTAAATTCTGCCAAAATATCCTACCAAGATCTTCCCCCACGTATTTATGTCTTTTTTATCATAAAAGTCCAAAATATCTACCATAAAGAGGCTCTCAAGGATGATTACTTCAAGAGGAAAATTCCTCTTTATTTCTATTATCCGAGGATCAATTCTTTTATTTTTCTTTCCTCACATAAATTCATCAAAATGTTATGATTAATACAATAACATAAATGTACTATAATGTTTTTATGATAAAGTAATAATTCTTCATCATCTCTCCTTTCCCCTTCTTTTATACATGAAATGAAAACACCGTCTGAGATGTGTTAATTTATCACATTCAAGGACGACGGGTATTTTAATTTCTCTTACTATCATAAATTCTTGTCATGAAATCTTTTTGATGGTTGGAAAAGACTATAATATATGTTTTATAACTTATTTAAGATTCTATAATCCTTTTTTACATGTGATATAAATTTATAAATACAAATGAGTTCATTGTGATCAAAAACCACCAATTAACCCAAACAATTGTCATTAAAGTTTTATATAATGATTCATCCTCACTCCCAATAACGAAACATATTTTTTAACCATGTAATATTCTGGTTATTCACTAATAACATACAACTTCTATTTTTCCAACTATTATCATTCTACAAGGTTATCCATACAGGAATATAAGTAAACTGATCATGAAAACCATGGAAGAAAACACTACAAAACAATGAAATTGAATATCTTAACCCATCCAAAGGCCATTAATGATCCTAATAATATTATAATAAATCAATTACATGTGTACGAGGTTCTTGAATTATTAATTTCTGAACCTAAATTTTATTATTTGTCACGAACCAACCCAGGTCGACCCTGAGCCAGTCACCCGAGCCGGTCCACTACATGACCCAAATGGATTTCCTGATCCCCACGGGATGGAAACCAGTGTCGGGCATCAAAACATACACCTGGGAACAATTTAAGCCCAAAAAAATAAACAACCAGTACCAGATAAATAAATCAAATAAACTAAGGACACAACAGCATGAACAACTGAAAATAAATAAAATAAACTAATCCAGATACAAGATGCAACACAACAGACAGAAAACTAAAATATAAAACTAAAAACCCAAACGTACAAACCAAACTACCAAAACTCGATATCCATGTGACCTCTTGGTCACCACCAACCATAAGACCAGCTATGATCTAATAATAAGCACCTGTTAGGGAAACCTGAACAATGACTAAACCTGTAAAATATCTCGGGTCTACCGACACCGAGTGGTATAGGTAGGGTGTGAGCTAATCACTCAGTAGGGAACCACCACTGATTCCATGTCATTTCTTCCACAAGGAATTCCATTAATACTAGTTTGAACTACATTATAAAATTATGTTTTTATACACAGTTTTCTTTTTAAAAAACAAAAAAAAACATGATCTGCTGCCCTTCAACTTTAAAACCAAATAAAATGGGTAAAGAAAGGGGAATTGTGCTTTTTATTTATAAACATCTAATTGAAATACTTTTTAATGTAACCATAAAAACATAGTTTTCTAAAAAAATACCAAAACCAGGTGCAAAGAATAAAGTGTCCACACAAAGAGGGAAATGGCTCTAATAGTACTCGTAACAGGTATACATGGGAAATCCTAAGAACACAAAGGAAGACTAGAACATACTATACATGTGACTCATCCTAAATCCATTCCCTAACTCGATGATTTCATAATTCCCAAATTCTCGGCATAGCCCTACATGGCCTAACCGAGGGGCCCAATCCCCATAGCAGTAATAACTTAGTATTACCATTCTATGGGACCACTAGCCATTGCGTAATCTAAACTAGTAAAGCAATCGTTCTCAGTAAACCACTTTTCTATGCTAGGTTCCCATGTAAAGTTCTCTACGGGGTGTTCCATATCATTCATACAACAAGTCACTTACATATTATCAAACACACTACACAAACTGGCACTGCCTCGACCACTTCAAGGGTTTTTCCCTTACCTCAAAATAATTATAATTCAAAGAAGTCCTATACCGAGGACCCTTCCATCTCACGAGTCAAAATTTAGGTAGGTATACCAACCCAAGAAGGTTTTTCCTAATATATATTTCAAAATACAAACAAGCCGTTACACCAAGAATTCACCAATCATTTTTTAAAGGGAAAATCGGGCCATTTAAAGAAAACAGGCAGTAAGTAAAACTTGATGAAAATACGTTACACAGGTTAAAATCCAGTTTTCAAATCATATGCACTCTAAAAAATTTTCCAAAAAATTTTTCACACTTCTTACATAATTTAATAAACCATTGAATCACCTTATGAAACAATTATAAATAACACTCAAAGCATTTAACAAAAATCATTTTTTAAAATAGTTCTATTTACCCACATTCAACTGCATAGGCAAAACATGTGCATGAATTTAAGGACATGTCAAAACGTATATTTAGAAAGTTAAACTAACAATAAAACATGACCATAAACTGAGTAAATTTGTAATAAAAGTGTGAATCAGGGTGTAACAATTAAATACTAAAATACATGTATCACATGGAATGAAATTGGAAGAAAAGGCATGGAAACACCTACCTCAAAGAATTCGCCAAGCCAATGCTTTCAAACCCACACCACCACCTGTTCACGTACACACACTCCCACAGAGGCGCATGCACTAGAAAAAAAACATCGCCACACCTTAAAAATACAGTCGACACCAAAATTCAGTGCGACAAAGACCAACGCACAACCAAATAAATACCAGGGACTCAAAAACAACCTAGGACACTAAATTAGATGACGCAAAACAAAACAGTGGGTGCCTTAACCTTACCTGAAAAATTGGCGGCAAGACCAATCGAGTTTATCTGCCTTACCCTTGGCGGCAGATTCTAGAACCTTGACTAATGGGTCCCGATACCTTAATCTCATAACCTAAGCACCATGAAAAATATGCAAATCACAAAATTAGGTATTAGGGTCTAGTCAATTTGAAGAAAAACAGCAAAAAGAAATGAAATACCCATAGATCAAAAGGAAGAGGGATGACGACAATGGGAAACGCGGTCATGTTGGAGAAAAATGGATGCGCTAGGGAAGGGGGTACGGGTTGCACCAATAAAATGCTGAAGAGGGGGGTCAGATTCATTGGAGAAGGAGGGGAGGGGAGATCGGGATGCCATCGCTGCTGGTCAAAGCTCGGGCCACCGCCGTTGGCCGGAGCGGGAGAGGAGGACGACGCCGTGCGGGGGTGCGGTCGGAGGGCGCCGACAGAAGGGGGTGCAGGGTCATGGCCCTGAGGAGGGTGATCCGGGTGAGGGGAGAGGGGTCGCGGAGGCGCTGGGCGAGGGCGACGGGGAGGGCCGGTGCAGGGGTGCCTAGCGAGGTGATGTGGAAGGGAGTTGGGGTGGCTGGCTTCGTGTAGGGAAGGAGGAATAGAGGTGGGGGTCTTGGTGCACAAACAGGAGAATGAACAGTGGGGGGAACCCGGTAGAAAAGGGTTTCTATTTTTTTATTTCTAATCTTAATAATAATAATAATACTAAATTTATAATAATAATTATTATAATAATAATATAACAAACATAATAATAATAATAATACAACCATAATAATAAAATTTCTAATAACCACAATTCATTAATAATTATATTAACATTCGTGATCATAATAATAATAATAATAATAATCCCAAAAATAATATTAAAAATCATAATATTATTAATATTATTATTTGTAACCATTTTCAAAAATTCATTTCATCCAAATTATCTTTATTTACTTATTTATTTATTTATTTTCATTCACCAGCCAAATTAATCAAATTATTTAATCCGAACTGACTAACAGCATGATTCTCCTGCAGTAAGATGTGCGGTTTAGAAAATTGTGCCCAAACTGTGCCACTCGGTACCGCCTGGTTATAGGGTTAATCTGAATGCTTGTCGCACGGCTTTATAAACCGTGTGCAGGTCACGCGCCATAACTCCGACCCATTCGGGTAACCACACAGGCAACGCGCAGTTAAATCTAGTAGTGTAGACTGACCGCGCAATAGATAAAGTCATCCAAAACTCAAAATAATAATTAAAACAATAAAAATAATAATAAATAAATCAGGTTGGGGTGTGAAAATTCTCCCCACCACAAAGCTTTATTCCCCCAAAAGGACACCAAGACTACAGTTGACACAACTCGAGTCTATACCCAGACAAAAACGAGGAAAAACTATGAATCCTGGGATGACCTTACTCTCAACAGGTCACACCCGACCAATTCAATAGAAAACTGACACCCAAGGTTGATGGTAGAACACTAGAGGGTCTCCCCACAACAAGATTTTACTAATATAGAAACCTTGAAACCCAATCATACCACCCCCGAGGGGGGCCAACACAGGAACTCCCAAACTAAACCCATTTAATTTCTCCACATGGACCGAACAACACTCAGAGACTTAAACAGAAATCTTGCTACGAAACGAGCCAACAACTCAAGGATAGGTAATTAACTCAACCCCTCACACACCAACTGAATAAAATCCTCACCGCAATCAGAGACTAGGTAATTCCTAGACCGAACTCCGAAAGGACCCTGAAACACTGCCCATTAATTTCACAAAACCAAACATCCCCCTAACGAACACAATTAAGACCCAAGTCAAAATTAGAATGACTCGTTTATTCGCGGTCCCAACACCCTTCAAGGAAATCCAAACGATTTGAAAACACACTGAGAATAGATAAGACCGCTTAGACTGCGGTAGAACAAGTTCATCACATCACCACAACTATGATGAGCATACAACGGTGAAAAGAAGAGAACAAGTAAACTTTGGATATTTCCCTCCCAAAGCGGAAAACATTACTCTGACCGAGGTTCCACACACCCTCAGAATCTCCTGACTGTGCGTGAGTTTCACCCCGAGACCTATGGTTGGGGCCCTGATGGCTGAAGCATCTCCTACCTCACAGTCAGGCATTTCTATCTTCTCGTCTCTAACTCCTTCTATTGTTCGATGATTCAAACAATCATGATGGTCATACATTTTCAAAGGAATGAAAAATGAGGACATAGAATGCCCGGATAGGCCGTACTAGTGGAGCACAAGAGAGTGGTCCGACAAACTAGGAGTGAGTGCCGACGTGGATGGTTTCTTGGAGACAGGTTCCACCGGCCCGCACTCCATGCCCAGTGGGGAACCTTCATAGAGGTCAACCACCATTAATCACACCCAAAACTCCAACGATGATGAGACATCTCATATTTACTAGTCCAAAACTGAACCGTCAAATAACTCTGGGGCGGTACGAAACTTAACTATCTTGGGAGTTCTCAACAACCCGAAGACACACTATCTTTCATAAAAATACAACTACCTCTAAAATAATTCGATTGTCTTGAAAAGCAAGCAACACAAAAAAGGAAATGAGAATTGAGCATAACTCATTGGAAAAATTTGGAGGCTTTCTGGGCGGCATACTCATGACAACACGAGAAAAACCATCGAAACAAACATCAAGCCAAAACTCAATCAAAGTATCAACATATCAAAGAAAAAATAGGCCCCTAAGCTAAACATATACAAACACAAGCATAAATCACTTTTCCAAAACCCTTATTCCTTTAAAATTTTAAAACTCACCTATGGAACTTTATGAACCGTCACATGTGCGTTTATTCAATCCCGTTCACATCACCTGCGAACAAGTTCCCCCATGCACTTCTATACATACCCATGCACGTGTGACCCTCCATATAGAGTACCAAGGTTTAAACACTTCTTTTCCTTACCAAATCCAAACATATATTAAGTTTTTTTCAAACCAATACACCTTCTATTTAAAAACCCACTTTAGTAATTTCAAAAACAATTTAGAAAAAATACCTTTCCATTTCAAAACCAATTACACTTTTAACGCACACTCAGATCAACAGAGACTAAAACAAAACACAAGTAGTATTAGACCACTAGAATGAGGAACTAGTGTATATGTCTGACCCAGCGACATGGTGGTGATCCACACCCCAAGTAAATAATAACACTAAGAGGACCTAAAATTGGACACTTGGACTCCACAAGGGTCGCCACCCCATGTGAGGCCGCAAAGTGAACCGATTCGCCTCCATTGTCATCCCTTAATCCAAAACGACCAAGTACGATTGACTCAAATCCTAGACTAACCCTGGTAACTGAGGTCTCGTTGCGAACAGTGGTGATCAGGCACCGACCCGTAACCTACCTCCTGAGCCCTGACAGTCCTAATCTCCATATACTAGACACCCCAAACAATAATAACCTCCTCTGATACCATTTTTTCACGAACCAACCCGGGTCGACCTTGAGCCAGTCACCTGAGCCGGTCCACAACATGTCCCGAAGGGCGTTCCCGATCCCCACGGGCTGACAACCGGTGTCTGGCATCAAAACATACACCTAGGAACGATTTAAGACCAAAATAAATAAACAACAACTAGAAGATAAATAAATGAAATAAAATAAGGATGTAGAAGCATGAATAATTGAAAATAAATAAAAATAAACTAATCCAGATACAAGGTGAAAGTCAATAGATAGAAAACTAAAATACAAAACTGAAAAACCAAATGAATAAACCAAACTGCCACAACCTGATCTCCGTGTGACCTCTTGGTCACCACCAACCATAAGACCAGCTATGATCCAACATCAAGCACCTGCTAGGGAAACCTGAACAAAGAATGGACCTATAAAAGAGCTCAGGTCTACCGACACTGAGTGGTGTAGGTAGGGTGTGAGCTAAATGCTCAGTAGGAAACCACCACCAATTCCATGTCATTTCTTCCACAAGGCATTCCATTAATACTATTTTGAACTAAATTATAAAATTAAGTTTTTATACACACTTTTCTTTTTAAAAAATAAACAAACATCATCCACTGCCCTTCAAGTTTAAAACCAAATACAAGGGGGAAAGAAAGGGGAGTTGTGCTTTCTATTTCAAAAAATCTAATTGAAATCCTTTTTAATGTAACCAAAAATACACAGTTTTCTATATAAATACCAAAACTAGGTGTAAAGAAAAAAGTTTCCACACAAAGAGGAAAATGGATCTAATAGTACTCGTAACGGGGAAACACAAAAAAACCCTAAGAACGCAGAGGAAGACCAGAACATACTATACATGTGACTCATTTTGAAGGTATTCCCTAACTCGATGACGTTATAATGCCCTAATGCTTGGCATATCCATACATGGTCTAACTGAGGGGCCCAATCCCCATAGCACTAATAACTCAGTATTCCCCTGCTATGGGGCCACTAGACAGTGCGTAATCTAAACTAGTGCAACAATCATTCTCATTATACATCTTTTCTAGGCTAGGTTCCCATGTAAAGTTCTCAATGGGGTGTGCCATATCATTCAAACAACACGTCACATACATATAATCAAACACACCAAACAAACGGGCACTGCCCCAGCCACCTCAAGGGTTTGTCTGTTGCCTCAAAATAATTATCATTCAAAGAAGTCCCATATCGAGGACCCTTCCATCTCATGTGTCGACATTTAGGAAGGGATACCAACCCAAGAAGTTTTTTCCAAAAATCTATTTCAAAAGCCAAATGGGCCTTTACACCAAGAATTCACCAGTCATTTTTTTTAAAGGACCAATCGGGCCATTTATAGAAAACACGCAGTAAGTAAAACTTGATGAAAATATGTCACACACATTGAAATGCACTTTTCAAATCATACGCACTCTAAAACATTTTCCAAAAATAGTTTCACACTTCTTCCATACTTTAATAAACCATTGAAGCACCATATAAAAAAATTATAAATAACACTCAAATCATTTAACAAAAATAATTTATTTAAAACAATACTATTTATCCACATTCAACTGCATAGGAAAAACATGTGAATGAATTAAAGGACATGTCAAACCCTATATTTAGCAAGTTAAAATAAAAATAAAAAATTACCATAAACGAAGTACATTTGTAATAAAAGTGCGAACCAGGGTGTAACAATAACATACTAAAATACAAGTATGGCATGGAATGAAATTGGAAGAAAAGGCATTGAAGCACCTACCTCAATGAATTGGCCGAGACAATGCTTTCAAACTCACAAAGACACCTCTTCACGTACACGCACTCCCACAAAGGCACACACACTAGAAAAAAAACATTTCCAAATCTTAACAATATAGTCGACACCCAAATTCAATGTGACGTAGACCAATGCACAACCAAATAAATACCAGGGACTCAAAAATAACATTAGAAACTAAATTGGATGATACAAAACAAAACAGTGGGTTCCTTAACCTTACCCAAAAAATTGGAGGCAAGGAAAATCGAGTTCATCCCACTCGCCCATAACGGCGGATGCCAGAACCTTGACCACCGGGTCCCGATACATTAATCGCATAACCTAGGAACCACAAAAAATACGTAAATCACAAACTAAGGTATTAGGGTCTGGTTAGTTTGAAGAAAACGCCAAAAAGAAATGAAATACCAATATATCATAAGGAAGAGGGATGATGGCAACAGGAAACATGGTCGCATTGGATAAAAATGGAATAGCTAGGGCAGGGGGTACGGGTTACACCGAAACAAAACGCTTAGAAGGGGGGTTGGGTTCACTGAAGCAGGAGGGTAGGATAGATCGGGATTCCGTCGCTGATAGCCAGAGCTTGGCCCACTGCCACTAGCCAGAGTAGGAGAGGAGGAGGCCACCATGTGGGGGTGCAGTCGGAGGGCGCCGACGGAAGGGGGTGTGGGGTCACGGCTGGGAGGAGGGCGAGCCGGGTGAGGGGAGTAGGGTCACAGAGGCACTGGGTGAGGGAGATGGGGAGGGCCGATGCGGGGATGCGCAGCAAGGTGATGGGGAAGGGAGCTGGGGCAGCTGGCTTCATGCAGGGAAGGATGAATGGAGGCGGGGGTCTTGGTGCGCAAAAGGGAGAACGAATAGGGGGTGCCGCTGGGTAGAATAGGGTTTCTATTTTTTTATTTCTTATCATAATAATAATAATAGTAATACTAAATTGATAATAATTATAATTATAATAATAATATAACAAACATAATAATAATAATACAACCATAATAATAAAATTTGTAATAACAACAATTCAATAATAATTATATTAACATTCGAGATCATAAAAATTATAATAATAATAATCCCAATAATAATATTAAAAATCATAATATTATGAATATTATTATCTCTAACCATTTTAAAAAACTCATTTCATCCAAATTATCATGCTTTATTTATTTGTTTATTTATTTTCATTCACCATCCAAATTTATTTATTTATTTCTTTCGAACTGACAAACCGCGCAATTCGCCTGCAGTAAGACGCACGGTTGAGCAAACTGCACCCGAACCGTGCCAACCTGTACCGCCTGGTTATAGGGTTAAGTTGTGTGCTTGTCACATAGCTTTATAAACCACATGCAGGTCATGTGCCATAACTCTGACCCATTCAGGTAACCTCGCAGGCAGCGCGTAGTTACTTCTAGCAGTGCGGACTGACCGCGCAACAGAGAAATTCATCCAAAACTCAAAATAATAATTAAAACAATTTAAAAAATAATAAATAAATCATGTCGGGGTGTGAAATTATACATGTAATTAGGATCAATTAAGGAAGACCTTCATACTTAAGGTAAGGTTTTTTCACCCGAACCTCCATTTTCATTCTAGTTACTTCTATTATCAACATACCTCAATTAAATTATTATTAATTAATACTTACTCCACATAAATTCTGTGTGAATGTTCTAAATATATGCTCCAACCAGAATCCTACCTCAATTTATGGGTAATTATATTTTTTAAAAGGATCTTTAAAAAATTCTTCTCGAAATACATGCCTGACTGAAGGGAATTTCTCAAATTCATACCTTTTTTTCAAGGGCACTCTAAAATATATTTTTTAGAAACCATTATATTTCTAAAATAACTAGTTTATTATTAAAATAATATAATACTTCATTTATGGTTTTACACAAACTATTTTCCAAAATAACTCTTCTTTTCAAAGTAAAAGATTATTTATTAAAGAATTACTCGATGATTTTATAAGAGTATATTCCTTTGTTTGAACACTCCTGTTGATTATTATATATTATTTGGATTAATATTTATGATATAATATGAAATATTTAATTTAATTTTTTATGATTAGTTTGAATATGATGTGTTATCTTAAAACAATTAACCAATTTACTCGGAATGGTTGGTGTTTATTCTTAATGTTCAGGGAAAGGAATTTAGGTTTCATATATTAGTTTTAATATGGATGTATATGTGATTTATTTTTACCCCAGTTCATATGAAGAATGCATAGGAATTATTATGTGATTTTTGGGGTCCAATATAGCCCTTTTATGCATCGGTAGGTCTCATGAGACAAATAGATATGGACTTGGTTGAGGCCTTGCCCATTTTTAGATATGGTTTTGGCTGAGGCCTTAATCATTTTTAGATTTCTTGGATGAGGCCTTGATGGGGTATTTCATAATTTTCATCATATGGATTTACTTATTATTATGCTAAAAATTTATAGTTCATATGGTTATTCAGCTAGTAGAATTCCCATGATTGTGTTTTATTATAGAAATAATTACCCAACTCATTTTCCTTCCATAATGTAATCAAGTTTATTATTAAACAAAATTGTTTTCATTTATTCACCATGCCAAATGTTTATGTTTATGATATATTTTGATGTATTTATTACCCTTAATGAGAATTTGAGCTTCCCCCTTTTTATGTTTCGTTTTTTTCTAGGACATTAAGATGTATAATATGATTGACTTGTCGGGATAATCTTAGAGTGGCGGATGTTCCCAATGGAACTAATTTTTTGCTTTTCATTTCAAGTTGTAATGATGAACTTATGTATATATATGGTTTTACAAATATACTTAACTATTCATTCCTTTGGGATACACCTTTCTTGTAATTATGCCAATGCAATGTAATAAGGCACCAGCTCCGAGCAACTGGGGTCGGATCTTTGCATTATAGAATAGTCACTTTGGAATTGGTGGAGCTGAAGAAACAACTATAGGATTTTATTTGTAAGGGATTTATTTTCCCTAGAGTTTCTCCATGGGAAACCCCATATTCTATTTGGTAAAAATAAATATGTATCCACGAGGTGGTTCATTGACTATAATGAAATAAATGATATTACAATAAATATAAAGTATACTCTACCTTTCATTCATGATTTGTTTTATCAACTTCATGGAGCTTAATATTTTTCAAAGATTGTCCTTCATTATGGATAAAATAAATTGATAGCAATTAAAGAAGATATTCCGAAGATAAAATTTTGAATGAGGTATAGATATTATGAGTTTATAGTAATTCCATTTGGACTGACTAATGAACCCTTTGTTTTTATGGATATGAAGAACAAAATATTCAATGAATATCTTGAATTTTTTTTGTATTAATTTATTATATTATGGTATATTCTAAAACATATAAAAACCATGAGAAACACTTACAGATCATTCTTGAGACTCTCATAGAGGAAGAGTTATATGGTAAATTTAGCAAGTGTGAATTCTGTTTTAATGAAATTTCATTTGTTATCCAAATTATCGCTAAGGATGGAATCTTAGTCGACCCTATAAAGTCACATTTAATCCAAGAATGGTCTACACCAATGAAAAAAACTATGTTATGTAGTTTTATTGACTGAGCAGGTTACTATTGGTGTTTTGTTCAAAAAAAATCTCGATTGGATAACCTATTAACCAAGCTCACGGGTAAAGGGGATAAGTTCGTTTGGATAAAATAATGTGAAGAATATTTTAAATAATTGAAGAGAATTTTAGTCAATGATCTTATTTTTACTCCACCATTAGGAAATGATGGATTTGGGATATAAATTGATACATCAAATAAAGGACTGGGTTTTGTCCATATGAAAAATGACAAAGTTATGGTATATTCATCAATGTAGTTGATGATTCATGAACAAATTTATCCAACTCATGATCTTGATTTTGCAGTAGTAATATTTACTTTGAAAATATGGAGACACTATCTATAAGGTGATATATATGAGTTATATATGAATCACAAGAGTTTCAAGTGCATCTTTACACCAAAAGAACTAAACATGAAGAAAATATGATAGCTTGATTTACTCAAAGATTATGATTTCTCAATACACTACCACCAAAGAAAATAAAATAATATAGCTGATGCATTAAGCAAACTACCACAAATCCGAGCAAGGTATGCACTGACTATTATCAACACTAAATAGAAAGCACTGAAAAAGTGGGGGTATTTATCAGTGCTAGCTAAAAGCACAGATAAAGGTGTACCCTTTATCAGTTCTTTTTTATCACTGACAATGGGTTGATTTATTAGTGCTATTATTGGTGCTGATAAAATTTTTTCATTAATATATTATTAATTTATATAAAATTATTATATTAATATTGAAAAATAATGTTTATTTGTATACAATAAATAAAAAATTCATGTTTATAATTAATACATTTTTTTTATAATTCAAATATATATGTAATGGTTTAAAAAATGTATTTATAAGATTATAATTAAATAAATATATATTTAAATAGTTATACAATTAAAAAAAATATCAATAAATAATAAATATATTTATTAAATAAATTAGATTTAATAGATTTATTAGTTTAATTACCTTTATTATATTTTTTATATTTTTTATATTTTTTATATTTTTTATATTTTTTATATTTATAAATACTTTATAAATATATATACTTATAATTATAATTATAAATAAAGAAATAAATGTTTCCAATGAATTTGGTCAATTAATATATTGATATGTGAGTATGATTGACACACATAAATGTTATGTATTCATCAGGAATTTTCATTCATACATTACACTCTTCTTATTATTCATGTTATCCATAAGTGATTACTCATTTTTTATTATCTGTACTTTACTAGGTATATGATTCATTCATGTTATACCATAAATCAATTATGTTTTCAAAAAAACATATAAAATTACAGTAAATATATTTAAATAATGTATATTTATTATATTTATAATTATAAAAATTCTAATTATATATAAATACATTTGAAATATATTTATTTGTAATTATAATTAAAACTAAATATATATATATATACATATTTATTTAAATAATTATAAAATTACAATAATACATCTATTATAATTTTATAAAAAATATATACATAAATATATTTAAAATTATATATAGATATTTATAATTATATTTATTTATAGTTATAATTACAACTATAAATATATTAAAATATTTATATATATATAAAGAATTATAAAATTATAATAAATGTATTTATAATAATTATAAAGTTATAAATATATATAATTAAATAATTATATTCATAAATATATACAAATATTTATAAATAAAAAAATAGTTATAGTTATAATTATAAATTAATATAGATATATTTATATAATTATAAAATTATAATAAATATATTAATTATATATATTTATAAAATTATAAATATATTTGTTATAATTTTATAATTATTTAAATATATGTATAAATTTATAATTAAAACTATAAATAAAAATATATTTATTATAGATTTAATTACAAATAAATATATATTTATTTATATTTATAAATATAAATAAATATTTATTTATTTAAATAATTATAAAATTATAAAAAATACCTTTATTATTATAATATAATGTTATATATAATTAAATAAATATTTTTAGAAATATATCCAAATATTGATAAATAAATAAAAATATTTAAAAATATAATTATAAATAAATATAGATATATTTAAATAATTATAAATTATATTAATTATATTAATTATATATATTAATAAAATTATAAATATAATAAATATATTTGTCATAATTTGGTATTTATATATATATATATATATATATATGTTAATCTATAGTTATAATTATAAACAAATATATAATCATTTGAATAATTATAAAATTAGAAGGAATATATTTATATATATCCATAATCTTATAAACATGTCTATTTAATATTTATTATGACCTTATCAATCTTAAAGATAGAAATAAACATATTAATCATATATTCTATAATCTTATAAATATAATCTTTTATATATATAATATTATATATGTATGTATGTATGTATATATAATCTTATATATATAATTAATATATTTTTCTATAATCATATAAATATATTTATATATTTATATATATATATATATAATCTTATATATATATATATATAATATATATTTATCTATAATATTACAATCTTATTAATCTTATTGATATATATAATTATATATCTTCTTATTTTATAATTATTTAAACCAATATATATATATTTATATATTTATAATTATAAATATAAATCAATATATATATATTTATTTAATTATAAAGTTATTACAAATATATTTATTATATTAATAAATTTATTAATATATATAATTAATATATTTATTATAATTTTATAATGAATGAAATATATCTGTATTTATTTATAATTACAAATATATATATATATATTTCATATATATAATTTTATAAATATATATAATAATATAATTAAATATTAACATTATATCTTTATTAGTGCTTTTTTAACGCTGATAAACGCATATTTTATCAGCGCTTTCTTATTTAGCACTCATAAAACAAACCTTTATCAGCACTTTTTAACAAGCGTTGATAAAAGCATCACCTAATTTTATAAATAAACCCTAACAGTCCCCTTCTTCTCTCACACACCTTAATATCTTGCGGAAGCAGACCTCAGCACCGTCGACCCCTCCTCTACCTTGACCTCACCTCCACCGTCACTGACCCCACCTTTGTCACGAACCCTCCTCCACCATGAATGATCCTCCACCACGAACCCTCCTCTGCCGTGAACCCAACTCTTATACGACCCCTCCTCCACTGTGAATGCTCCTCCTCCAAGAACCCACTCTTCCACAAACCCACTCTGCCGTGAACCTAACTCCCCCATGAACCCACCTTTGTCACGACCCATCCTCTCCAAGGAACCCTCCTCCGCCGCGAACCCTCCTCCACTGGGAACCCTCATCCAATGTAAACCCACCTCTATTGTGAACCCACCTATTTTGTGAACCCAATTCCCTCGCGAACCCACCTATGCAGCTCACTGAACCCCCCCTCCTCCACAAACTCCCCTCCAATGCAAACCCACCTTTGATGTAAACCCCTCCATGGCCTCTGCTATTTCTACCACCTCCACTTACCCCGAATCTACCACTGTTGGACCCTACAACTATCGTGGGTATTCCTTTTTTCCAAATTATTATGAATTATTAATAAATGTGGCCTGGTATTAATGGAAAAAACTATTAATGGTGGAATTTAATAAATGTGGACTGAATTTTTTTTTGTGGGGAATGGATTGATTAATTGAGTAATTATGAAAAATAAATATCTACTCAATAATATATAAATGTGTGGTCTGTGTGTTTAATGTAATTATACCCCCAGACACCTAATATATATATATATATATTTTTGAATCTATTTTTAAAGATAATGAAAATGTGGCATATGTGTGGTTGTTCTGTTGATGGGTTTCATCTAGTTGATGGTAGCTTATGGAAACGTTGGTATGGTGTTTATGTTTAGGCAGATGAGATAAATTAATGATGTAAACCCTTTAGGCTAGGTTTTTGTGATGTGCACACACACACACATATATCTATATCTATATATATATATCTATATCTCTATATATATATATATATATATATTCTTGTAATTTCATGTTATTTCTATGTTCACCCCATCCACATTGAGTACCATATACCGAAACCTATATCTTCTAGGGGTGTTTTCCCTAACATCCATATGGTGAGAAATATGTGGTTAATTACCCCATCTTCTTCAATCTTCCTTCCATGTTAGTGATGATGTTGACTAATTTTGGATATTCCCCATGACGATGAGGGTATGTTATGTAGTGGGGGTCATGTGTGGTTGGAGGAGGGTGTGAGGTGTATTTATATCATATTAATTATACCCTACTACCTTGGGGTGTGATGTGGTTATGATGTGGAAGACGACTAATTCCAACATGAGATGTTGGGACCTGTGGTAGGATGGGGTAGGTAGGGATGCATCCTGAACCACATAAGAGGTAGATGTGGTAGTTGAATGAGAGGTGTGCATGATGAAATTTTTTTCATCATGGGAATCTAGGTTTTGTGGGAGCCTATGGCAGATAGAGATATGTCCCTAACGACATTAGATATTTAATGATATGTGGTGATGAGATTCCATGGAATGGATGGGAGAATAACATGTTTGACATTAGGGCTTGAGACTAGAAACTCAGTGGAGAAAGCTGATACAAGGAATCTTTATTGATTTTCTCCAACTATTATTTTATTATATTCTTGCACTATTTGTTTAGTGATCCCCATACCTATATATTATTTAGGGTTAACATTTATAATCTTCTCCCAGTAAATGTTCGTCTCTGATTTTTATGTTTGGGTATGATCATAATTCATTAAAATATAATCTCCAATGTAATCAAATCATTTTAACTCTATGTTATGGATAAAACATCAATCACAAAAAATAAATCATTTTTCAAACTAATTTTCTTAGAGATAAATTTCATATGGACCTTTCTTCATACGATCATAGTTTCAGTTCTCATAGCTTTATCCTTATTTAATGGAACTAGTATTCTTAACAAGGTAAATATTCATCTCTTGAAGAATTAATACTTCAAGTTCCTAATATTACTCACCCGTATTATAATTCTTCTATTTGATAATAAATTTGGAATGTGTTTGGACTTTTTTCTATATGCCAAAAAATCCACTCTCTAGATTTAGCATAATATATTGGACATAATCAATGGGGATCATGATTTCAACACATAATTAATTCTTAACATCATTGTGGCATGTCCTTCTTCTCTCTTAGATCCAGATTCTTTTGTTAAACTATAATTTCCCTATTCTATGGATATGTTTGCCTTGATTTATCCAAATTTCATTTAATGCTTATCTTTTTTATAGTAGTAATATAATTATTATATTTACATATAGAATTATACTAACCATGTTCATTAAGACCCAACCTCTTGTGTGTCTCCTCCACTGGACTTGGATTCTCCTCATGATCAGGTTTTGCAGTTAGTTGAATCAACCAATTCATTTTCCTTCATGAATCTATTACATACAATCACCCTTAGCTTCTCAATAAATGCAATAAGAAGAATAAAAGTAAATTTTTTCCCTATAATCCATGATGTATGATCACTCAGTCAATGAATAATTACAAAATAAATGTTGATGACCATCATACTTTTGTTTCAAGCACCCACGAATAAACTATGTCATCTTGTTGCCCTCTACATTGATATGGAATTATAAGGGTATTTGATCCCCATTAAAGATTAAATAACAGTTCAATGTAATTTAGAGTAATTTCATTTCACAAAATAAATTTCTATATCCCATAAATTAATATTCATTATTTGGGTTTTTCTCAAATTAATAATGTAGATAATAGATTGAATGATTATCTATAGATTTAGCTGACATTTTACTATAAATTTCCAAAAAATGTATATATATTTATTTTATATGGTGATTATTATTCTGTTTAACAATAATTTTTTTATTTACATCGAATATAATTCACATTAATAGGTTATAATAGTTTCCCACTATAATGAGAAAATAGATTTTCGATAAAGATATTTTTAAATCAATATATCATAAAGTCTAGATATAGCTATATTACATGACAAAAATGATGATTGATTATCAGGTGACGAAGTCTCATATGAAATTGATATATCTTCTCATGAAGTTCACTGTTGGTGATCTCTAAGATTAATGGTCCCACATAAGGACCCACTAATATGAATTCCACATGTTTAATGTGTCATTTAATATTACTATATGAAAAAATATTTATTTTCCCTAAAACTATTTTTTTCTTGTATAATAACTTTATATTTTATAAAATCTCATTTATTTTTTATATATTTATCTTTTATAAAGTGCATCTCTTGGAATTTATGGCATTTTAAAAATTCCTAAGTGAATCTTTTAAAATGATTCATGTTTTTTGAAATGTTTCGTAAAAAATTATATGTGTTCAATGCATGCTTGTTTGGTTTTAAATATCTTTAAAATGATTTAAACACTTGGAATGGACTTAGGTTGCATGTTAATATTTTCTAACTCACCTGATATTATTTTATAAAGGGAATTGAATGTTTTTATAGAATATTTAATTATACTTTCAATTTAACAAGGGGTGTGTGAATTTTAAAATGAAAATTTGTAAAATATAGAGGATTTTCATTGATTTTAAATGATTAAGACTGTTGGTTCTTGAAGTTTCCTTGAATACTTGTTAAAAAGTAATTGTGGTTTTTTGAAAGAGTGCTTGGAATTTATTGGTTTATTTTAAAAATAATGTGTTTTTTATAAAGAATTTGTGTAAAAAGTTTGTTTTTCAATGTGATTTCTTATGTGATTTTATAAACAGATTTCAAAGTACATCTAAAATTTATTTTTTCTGGAATCTGTTAAGTTTATATTTTTATAGAATTAGGAAAACTAATACATTATATATGGAAGAAAATTAGACTGATAATAACACCATGGAAAGGGTATGTCACTAACTCTATCCAACCCATATAATACCATCATTGCCTCACTCCCACAAAAGTTGAATTAATATTTAACACCATTGTAACTCCTAAACCTACTTTTCATCGAAAATCACATTCATAGTTTAAATTAGGGGGGACCTTGTTTGATATGTCTATTTAGTCCTTTTCCCTCATAGGGATGAGGCGATTGATTATTAATATGAAATTCTTAATGCTTATCCATCGAGGTGAAAATATTCTCTTTCTTATTAGGGTGTTAGAGTTGAAATGTGATTTATTACTTATATTATATTTATTCATTTGATGATTATTGACATTTTTTTCTCACTTACACATGTTTGGATGCATGGGAACCCTATAAATTAAGAAATATGACCAAATGTATTCCAGAATAGTTACCTCATGCACTAGATAGTTTCCCCTAGTTTATGGTTTTCTTAGTCTGTAAGAGTTTTCCCTAATGAGGAATGTGTGAGTAACTCAGTGGGATTTTTAATTTTTTCAGATTCAACATAGGCAGACTATTGGCCTCATTGTAGTGTGAGTATAAAATTAAAGAATAATTGGATTACCTCTTTGATTTTGATACATTTCATATAATTAAATTGGAACCAGGAAAGAGGGATCTATAGAAAAGTTAGATGTATCATCTAAAGAAGAAAGTGGATGATAGGAAATAGTGAAAGGTGTATCTAGTTGTAAATGTATTTTAATAATTAGAAGGATTATATTTCAGATAGATTTCCTCCCATGTTTATAAGTATATAATAATTTATATTGTTCTTGGATTGGTTTCCATTGACTGTTTATTTCTAGAACAAATGGATTTCATGATGATATTCCTTCATAGAGAATCGTAGGAAGAGATTTTCATAGATCAACAAGATGGTTTCATGATAAATGAAATAAAAGGTTCTGTTCTAGTCTCAAATGAAGTTTTAATGGGCTTAAGTAGGCACCAAGACAGTGTAATTGGAATTTCAATGCTTTCATCGTAGAATTAATGTTCTTACAGTGCAATTTAAATAATTGCTACTATATGATGGTGTATTATGATGTGAGTTTTTTATTTTACTTCTTTATGTGGATTAATATCTCTTAGTTGGACCAATAAATGAATGGATAGTAGAGATTAATATTGATTTATCTAGAAGATCCCAAATGAAGGAACTTTGTTTTAGAATGTTGATATTGTGGATAAATATTAAAAGAGACTTAAAGTCGATAATTTTTTTTCTCCTTGGTTAATTTTTCTATCAATGTTTTGTGTGTTTATTTTAATATTAATATTACCAAATCAAATAGTATGGGTATAAAAAAATAGTGGATGGATGTTAATAATATGACAGAAGAGTATGAAGTTGGGGTGAAAGAGTTCATCAAGTTTACAAAAGATCATGCATATGAACCTTCTTAAATCCATTTTCTATGTATACTGTGTTTTTATTCAAGAAAAATTAGTCTAGAGTACTTGGTAGAACACTTGATCTATCATGTAATACATTGATGTTATTAATTTAGTAATAAACTTGGGGAAAAACGAATTTAGTTAGTGGCTGGGATGAAACTATGTTTTATGAATCATCTGATATGATTACAAGTTTGGAAAATAAATAAGACCATATAGAGGATGTGACTATAGATGTGAATGATGATGATGGTAGTATTGAGGAAATGTCAAGGCCAATTGAATATGAACTTCGTGATTTCCCAAAATTATTTGAGAAGTTAAAGAGTTGTGAAAAAATTCCATTGTAAGCCAGTTGCACTAAATATATATCATTTTCAGCCATACTGAAGCTGTAAAATTTGATACCAGGAAACAGATAAATTAATCATGTTTTATAAAACTACATTCTCTCTTGAATGAAATGCTTCTAGAAGAAAATGATCTTGCAATCCGAACATAAAATGTGAAATCAAAGCTACCTTCTCTCAAAAACTTCAACTACATTGGCACACATTCCTTTCATGAAGTGAACAATGTGGTAGATGGTCTTGCAAACATGTGAGTCAACTATGTCACCACGTGGTTGGAGGAACTTCCAGTTAAATTACTACCCATTTATGATAGAGATTGTAAAAGAATCCCATATTTTAGACTCATGTAATTCTTTGTTTTGATATTAGTTTTTGTGCTTTAGTCTTTGAACAAGGAACCTTCCTTTTAAAAAAAGTATTAAATATGGTAAACAACACCACCTAGTAGAATCTCTTTAGTGCAAGAGAACTTATTGTGAGTATCCTGAATTTGGAAATGAGTTGGGAAAACTGTGTCTTGTGTTATCTACAGATGGATTGAATCCTTTTGGTTTTCAAAGCATCACTCATAGAACATTGTCAGTTTTGTTGATAAAATATAACTTTCTACTGTGGTTATTCATGAAACTAAATTACACCATGTTATCTATTATTATATCAGGACCAAAACTATAGGGTAATGATATTGATGTTCATTTGGCTCCATTGATCAATGATTTGAAATTACTGGTGGATTTAGGTGTTACATTATATGATGCTTAAAGAAATGAAGAATTCATGTAGAAATCCATGTTGTACAGGGTGATAAAGGACATTCCAACTTATGGAAAAATTTTAGGATAAAAAATTAAAGGAACTCAAGGGTGTCCCATTTTCAAATAATTTATAAAATCAATTATGTTTAAATATTCATCGAAAACTGTATTTCTAGGACATCACATATTACTACCCCGATGACATAAGTACCAATCTTGGATGACATCTTTCGATGGATTTTCAAAAGAATGGACAACACCATCTCCAATAATAGTTGATCAAATATTTGAGAAAGTAAAATATATGGACACTATTTTTTGTCATACTTTTTTAAAAAAACCTTATGAAAACTGGTTGGAAAAAGAGATCTGTTTTTTTAATTTCCGTACTGGAATTTTCTGTATGTCAAACATTTTCTTGATGTTATGCATGTCGAAAAAATGTATGTGATAGTTCCATAGACACATTACTAAATGCACCAGAAAAAAAAGTATGGAATTAAGGCTACGTTGGACATGGTTGACATGGGAATATAAGAAGAGTTATTGTCAGTGAAGGGTGAAAAATGAAATTTCCTTTTTCCAGAAACATACACTCTTTCCAAGTAATACATATATTAGATTTCCAATATCTTGAATGATGTAAAGGTTCTATATTGGTATTCATTGAATATCAACAACATCATGTCAATGACTTATTTAAAGTTGAAGGGTCTAAAATCACATGACTTTAATGTTTTGATGAAAGATCTAATGCCTATAGCTTTACATTTCATTTTTTCAAGAATGTTCATCATACATTAACCAAGCTCTCTTTCTTCTTCAATTCTATATGTAGAAAAGTTATAAACTAAGTGAAATTTCCGACTATAGAAAGAAAAATTCCCATCATATTTTGTGAATTGTAAATATTCTTCCTGCTAACATTATTTGATATGATAGTTCATTTGAGGGTTCACCTAGTGAGAGAGATTCCACTATGTGGTCACATACAATATAGATGTGTGTACACCATTTAACGGTATATGAATATTTTAAAAGGGTATGTCGAAAATCAACGTCGGCCATAAATTCGTATTATAGATTGATATATTTTTGATGAAGACATTGAATTATATAACAAATACCTATATGGTGTGGAAATAATTGGTGTACCAAAATCTCATTACACTGGGAAACTTGCGTGTGATTTAATTTTTGGAAGAGATGTTGTCACAATCAATATTACATATCAAGAGCATTCCCACCTTTATGTTTTGAATAATAGTTTGGATGTTTTCCCATATGTTGAAACTAAAAAAGAAATTATTATCCATTTGAATCCATCAAGGGATAAAATATGGACATCAAATACACATAATCATCTGTTTATAATATGGTTTTGGGACCATATTTTTAAGGATTCAGATGAAAATATGGATTCAATTTCAGAATGGCTTTGATGTCTAGATAGAGGACCAAGTGTGTATGTATTATATTATAATTGTTATGTAATTAATGGTTATACATTATATAAAAATGAGCATGATGAAGATAATACCATGAAAAATAGGGGAGTTACACTAGTGGTTGAAGCGATGCATGTTTTTGGTACTATAAACAGAAATCTAATTGACGTGAACATATCATAATTTGGTATCATCAAACAAATATAGGAGTTGGATTATAAAACATTCTTTGTGCTGATTTTTCGATTCAAGTGGGATTCTAATAGAAGTTATAGTAAAATAGATGAATTATCATTTTCGAAATTGATT
Source organism: Viscum album (assembly GCA_963277665.1). Lineage (NCBI taxonomy): Eukaryota > Viridiplantae > Streptophyta > Magnoliopsida > Santalales > Viscaceae > Viscum > Viscum album. The sequence continues at coordinate 1,378,685,046 of OY728156.1, forward strand.
TTAGTAAGGAAGGGTACAAATATGAACCATTTTTAATGGCATCATAGGCAGTACAAGTATTTTAAGCTTCAGATCCTACAAACCAAAAGAGGTCAAATGTTCTGTTATCAACCAAAACCAATAAAGGGTTAGATGAAAATTCAACTGAGGATGACCCTTTCAATGGGACATCACAATTATTTTTTTGTGGTACTTTTGTATATGGAATTTTTTATGTTAAATGATACCAAAATGATTGTATTCAGATAGTCGATATAGGGGTAAAATCCATTCAACCTTTAAAACAAGAGTTCCATAATTAGGTAATATTATTTTTGTAATATACATCATGTTAACTCAAGTTATTATTAAATATTTGTTTCATTTAGGTAATATAAATTAAATGATAAACCACTTATGCACATAATGACTTCTGTATGTGTTGGTGCTCCCAATCCCAAGGAACAATAGATCTCTCAACCTGCAATTGCTCATAGTGTAAAGGAACATCGACCTTATGCATGTGTTGGTGCTTCTAATATTGAGTCACAATAGGTTTCTCAACATGATTCTGATCAAAGTGTAGAGGAACAATCTTATGCACATACTGGTGCTCTCATTACTAAGGAAAAACAGGTTTCTCAACCTTCTTTTTCACCTAGTGCAGAAGTACAATAACCATCTACACATGTCGATTCTACTTCTCTAGAGGAACATATTGATGATGTTGAACAAGAGGAAATGGTAGGAGAATAAGTATTGGAAACTTATAAAAAATAGGAACATCTTAGTTTCATGATTTTATAAAAAATCATTAGGTAGAATGTCAAAGGTTACAAATATGAGGTCAGATTGAATGCGCAGGGCCATCATGTTAACCCCAAAAAGTCAATGTTCAGTAGTTATATTGGAATTTTCACTTGGAAATTCTTGTTTATTGATGTAGATTCATTACACCTAGTTTTGTTTGATCTTAATACACTAATGTGGGAAGATATTATGATAACATTATGATATCATTTTTTTATTTTACTAAAAAAATAATCTAATGAAAAATTGACTTACTCTTCATCATCTATTGCAGAGTGAATTTATAGTAGATAGCTCCCAGAAGATATATGTATTAATTCATGATGAAAGGATTCACATAATATTTCACACAACTCTAACAAGGCATCATCTTAAAGATACCAAAGGTAAAATAAATCTGCACCCGCCACTTATTTATTCACACCAGATAAACCAAGAAGCATGGGTTGCGTTCATTAGCCATCATGCAGATGTGTCTTTTAATGTATATTGTGGATAGTAATAAATTGTTTAAATATATGTGTATTAATCATTTTGATTGATTTTATTATTTATGAAATAGAAAATAAGTGATGGGAAAAACGAACGAGTAGAAAAACTAGTATACCCCTACTATAAAGAAAGAATGAGGTATGATTCACTTGAAAAAAAATTGGTTAGTATTTTAAATCTACCATAATAATTTTATGTGACATGAAAAAACACCATAATTATGTTCTTATATTTATATACAAATTTATAACTCAAAATCTAAATCCACTTCCATCCCATGACATGTGCTATGCAAGGAGGCACGTGTAAATAAAGATGAGATACTAAAAGATGAAAACTTAAAAAAATTGGGAAACATGTGTAAGTATTACATAAAAAAATTAATTAAATCGCTATTAACAAACAATGACAACCTATATTACTATATTTTCTTTCTGAAATAGTAATAGGTATCAACAACACCCTTACCGGATGAACACATATTATAGGTGGCCTTAAAGCTTCCAGAATAGTATGGTCATGTTAGAGGTGTGAGTTTTGGGGTGACACCCTGAACATATTTTGAGACAAAATAAAAGAGGAGGATCAAAGTTAATTAATAAAATAGATGATAGAAAGAATAGATACCCTAGATGAAGAATTCCAATAGCAGAGAGAGATGATTTCATCTTTTATGGGGGGAGGTAGAGATAATAAGAAACTCAAGAACAACAACCACGTTGAGAACCCTCCCCACCCCACCATCCATGAGTTTAGCCATTCTCCTCAAAAAGATATCTTAGCCAAGGTAATAAATGTTGTAATAAATGTTTATATGAAATGTGAATAATAAAGAAACTAATAACTTTCCTGTAATGAAATTATATAAGGTGATAATTATTGTGTTTTATATCTATCAACACACACCCATTACCTTGTTTTGAGGGCTATGGTGTTCAATATCCAAAACGATATGCCACACAACAAACCACTTCTAGCAGGTCATGTGTGAGTGTCAATTAGTGTTTTTGATGATCCAAACACCAAGATACCTATTCCAATTCATGAGAAAGATATTAATATGGTTGAAAAAGTGACCAGAACATTCATTTCATGACTATCATATCTTGTAAAAAAACATATCGATAAGGAGGTGTCCATTTCCAATTTATTTTTCACGCTAAACCTTTAGTAAGTAATGAAAAAATGTATTAACTAATGAATGTTATTATATATAGACAATGGGAAGGGGATGAAACAAAAGACCGAATCAAATCAATCTAAAGGATTGACCAACCGATTGAAAATATCTATTGAAAGAACCATTACCGCACATGTTATATATCCGCATTTACTAGAATTGAAAGTTCATGTGGATACAAAGTTAAAAGATGGTCATAATCACATAGTTTATTTTGAAGAAAATTTGTATAGATAGAAACATCAAGACTTCATTGGTGTTGAGTGTGTGAGTGAAATCCTCTACTATAATTGGGTAGGTGGCTCAGTTGTAAATGTACACATGAGGTATATTTTGGTGATTTTATTTTAAAAAAGATAACATACTGTATTAATTCTGAATAAATAATTTTTATATTTTTTGCAGTTGTATATATGAAAAATAATTAAAGGTATTTTTACATGAAATATAATTTGGACTCGTTACTCCTGATATCTCTTCTATATAACAACCAAAAATAGATAAAAAATGAAATAGTGGCAGGTCTAATCAAATCATTTGAAAGAAAACATTCAGATGACAAACTCTATTTAATACCAATGGTTCAGGGGTAAAACTCTAAAATTTAGTCATATCAAATATATTTACATTTTTTCCACTACTTATTCCTTTTTTTTATTTTTATGTGGCATTGGATGCTGATTGAGGTAAATTTGGATACTCCAAATGTCTTGAACCAACCCGGGTCGACCCTGAACTGGTCACACGAGCTGGCCCGTGACATGGCCCGAAGGGCGTTCCTGATCCTCACAGGATAGAAACTAATATTGGGCATCAAAACTCAACAGGAGGGAACAATTTCGCCCTGTAAAAATAAATAAAGCAATGGAAGATTTGAAAAACTCGAAGTAAATAAATGACCCTAAAAATAAAGAATGACCAACAAAACACACTAAAATGGTCTGGACCAAAACTCCTCACGACTCCGAGAGTCGCTCACTAATCCACAACCAATTGTTTCCCATGGTGATCAAGTTCAATTCCAACCTGCAACAGAAACTAAAAACAAGAAAGCACTATAGGCGTGAGTTTTAAAACTCAACAGGTAGGCCCGACTAATTCTATTCCCAATGCACATACCATTAAATAATGAATTCACTAATTCCAGGCTTGAACTAATTATATAAAATATGGGTTTCCAAATACACTTTCATTTATAAAATAAATAATAGTCCATTTCTCTTTTTAATTGAAAAACTAGTTTAATGACTAAAGAAAATAAGTTCATTTCATTTTCAAACATCTCTGCAAACAATTTAGAAATTCTATTTTCAGTTTTTAGTAAAAAGGTAAAACCACACAACACACAACACACAACACACATGATGGGAAATTGAAAAAGTGTCACACAAGGTCCAGTTACCGAACTAGACCTCTCAATCATCTGCCATATGCAAATAAAGACTAAATGAAACATGGGTCGAACCTTGGAGATCGTGAACAATCCAGAACATATTATACTTGTGACTCATCTTGAAATCATGATCTAACTCAATGACATCATAACACCCTAATGCTTGGCCTAGCCCTTCATGGCCTAACCGAGGGGCCCAATCGCCATAGTAGCAATAACTCAGTATTCACCTACTATGGAGCCACTAACCAGTGTGTAATCTAAACTAGTGCAGCAATCGTTCTCAAGAGATTCACTTACTATGCCAGGTTCACATGTCAACACATACAATAAAAAGGGGAGCGTCCACAATGTAAATCAATCAATCATGAGGCACAAATATCACACACAACTCACGCAATCAATGCAGACCAACGATCACCCCTGAGTAACCCCAATGTGAGTTTTTTGAAAATGATTTATTTTATTAACGTTCCAGACGGACCTTCACCAACATTAAAGAAAATCCTCATTTCTCAAGAAAACCCAAAATACTTGTTCAAAATAAATCATTTATCTTTAAAACCCGAACTACATTTGAAATTACATGAATTTTTTTTAATGGCAAAACTGGCATTCTTTCACTACTAGGTGTCTGCTCATCATGAAAATATTTCAAGTGTCGTGTATAAAATAAACGAATCTTTTTTCAGAAAAAAACCATTTAAAAATTAATTACCTTATATTATTTTCCATTTATTAAAATTAATAAAACATCAAGAAATTAATAAATTCTAAATTTAAAGGTTAGTGAAGTGGGGGACCTACCTCGACTTTTAGCTCAATTATGATGACTCAGTATGTCTCACACTCGTGCACAAGAATGCACAACCGGTTAACCGTGGTATTGCCGACTTTCTCTGCCAACATGCAGTAGCAATCATAAATCAATAAAAACCCATAAGCATATATTTCAAAAGATAAAATTGAATAAATAGTACAAACTCACCTCAGTAATGGTGCATGTTAAATGGGGTGAGCCTTAACCGCTCACCTTTAGCGGCAGCGTTTGTCGCGCGACCAATTGTAAACCAGGCGTGCGACTAGTCACGCGAATAGGGGTGACACAAGAGTCGACAGAGCTGGTCGTTCCACCCTGGAGGACCAGTAAGGGGTTTCAAGGCACCAAAAAAGAAACCGATAGAGGGGGCACATGGATGGGAAGGGTGTGATGCTGATAGAAGGGCCTGTGATAGGACAAAAGTCACGTGACCGGAGGGTACCAGCTAATCAGAGCTACATGGAGGCCGGAAGGAAGCCCAACGGGTGTGCGATGGCTGAAAGGAGGCTCGTTTAGAGGCGTGTGCAACCAAAAGGAACATGGCAGTACCCAAATAGAAGGAGATGGGGGCTGGCCAGCAGCAACGACGCGACAATGTTGGGCAGGAGCTCGGATGGGGGAGGCAGCACTGAAGGCCAGTCGGAAAGTGGCATCTAAGTAGGATCATGGGTACGGGGTGCTGCTGGCAGGGTGTGTGGTCAGAGCGGTGTATCGTAGGCTGTGGGAGGCATCTGGAGTAGGAAGGACACAATGAAAGTGGGTGCGGGGTCCCAGCTGAGCACAGAGCAGGCAAGCAGGGAGGCCGGAGGAGGAGGTGTGTGTGGGAGAAGCAGGAGGGTGTGGCGTTGTGGGCTACCTGCTCGCGACAGGCAAGGAGGAAGGGGTGTCAGTTGTGGCTGGTGCGTGTACTTCAAGGAGACGGCAGGAGGTGCTATGCGGGCGATGGGGCTGCACGGACCAAGGGAGAGGGTCCAAGAAGGAAGCAAAATGGGTGGGGGTGCGCTGGCTGTTGTTGTGCTGGGCAGCCGGGTGGAGGCAGAGGGTGCTGGATGGAATGGGAGGCGGAGCAGGGTGCAGGGCTGCTGGGCAGGAGTGGTAAGGAGGAGGGCTAAGGGAGGCATACTGAGTGTAGGGGAGGTTGCCTGGAAGGCCAAGGTAGGCAGGAGGTTTGTATAATGTGTCAAATGAGTGCACAAAAAAATGTATAACCTTAACTTCCATCAAAGCGGCAGGAGGTGGGCCTGGAACGCTGTAGGGAGGGGAGAGGGAGAGTAGGTAGAGGGGGAGCGAAAGCGCCGAGCAGCGGCGAGGGGTGCTGGCATGCAGTGAGGGAGAAGGATAAGCGGGTAGGGCTGGCAATGGGCAGGGGGAGATCGGTAGGAGCAGTGGGCAGGTCATGTGGGAGACTGAAGTTGGGTGGCTGAAGCTAGCGGCAGGAGAGGTGTGCTGCGCGGGGGAGCTAGAGTAGTCAGGACACGGGTCTGGAGGCGGGCTGCTGTGAGGTGGAACAAGCCCCATGGACAGGCTGGGAGGAACCGTTTAAGAGGTCCACTGCAAGTTGTGGAAGGCACCGCGCATGGGGAATAAGGGTGCGAGGAGGGTAGGGTGTAGCGACTAATACAGGAAGAAGAAGAGGGAAAAAAAGAAAGGGGGGAAGATGTGTGGAAATAAGGAGAAAAATAATGGAAAGATAAAGAGTATGAAAAATATGATTAAGAAGATAAAATAAAATAAAAAAATAAACCCTAATAAAATAATATAGATAGTGATAATAATAATAATTATCATAATTATCATAATTACATTAATAATAATAACTAAAAAAATTACAGATAGGCCAGGTCATGACACCAAATATTTATTTCTTGGATTCAATTCCTAGATATCCAAAAAAACATACACACATGATGGCGTTTGTCAATAACAAATACACTACATCAAACATTTTATAACTAAACATCAATTTTTATAATTTATATTATATTTTAATGAGGAGTATGTTTAGATAGGGTGGTCCATCAATATCGTGAAAAAAAGGATGGAGTTCATGGGAAAAGAATGAGAAAAAATACATGTTCTACTATTGGACATGTATCAGGGTATATATAATAATATTTCACTATTCGAACACATATCAAAACAAATTACTTATTCTATTTAATGTATCTGTAGTGTCTAAAACAAACCAATGGAAAGGATTGTAGTTATTATGTTTTTAAATTTATGATAGAGATCATATTCCATGAACAAGCTACAATACCTAAAGAGGTATTTTAAAATATAATTACTTTTTCATTATAAATATTTTTTAATCCTTTGTGTTTTTATATTTTTTCAGTATTGTTATGACTGTCGAAAAGACTCATATTCGCAAGACGATATAGATGTGCTTAAGAATGAATGGGAAATATACCATATTGAAGAATGTAAACAATATAATGATGATGTAACTTCTATAGAATTATTGGATTGTTTAATATTTATGATTAATTTAATTTTTTTAGTATTACTCACTTACAAATTTTTTTCTTATAAAGGTTGATTCGTTTTTTCGAGTCAGGGTGGTTTGTTCAAAGATTCTCATGCTCATGAGAGACTGGAATATGGGGATGCCACTCCTAATTCAATGATAATGTTATTTTTTTAAAATATAATATGTTTTCCCTCATAATATTGTCTCTTCTCTAATGCATTAATATAATCTAAATTAAATATTTTTCTACTCATGCGGAAAATATCTTCCACGGAATTATTCTCCCTCAAAATCTTATTACCCCTCCATTATCGACATTATTCAGTTTCCATTAAAGGTAGTAGAGGGATATTTAAGGAAGGAGATAAATGTTGACAATGTAGTGTTACCATTTTGATAAAGAAGTCAAATGGAAATCATGGTAATTCATGACATGGTCTATATGACTTAAAGTGTGTCTTTTTATTTAAGTAATTAATTTTTTCATCATATAATCTACAATTTATAAGTTAATTCCCTTAAAATTTTATCTAATAATTAAGTTATTATGAATGTTTTTAGAAATTATATGTCTAAGAAGGTTTCTAGTAAATAATAACATAATGAGAGACTCTTATAAACTAGTTCATTATGTTCCCATGTTTCTAAAAATTGTAGACCTAAACTACTATGGCATGGATCATTATGTTATGTAAGGAATATTAATGTACTAATATGTGATATCTGTGTATAAAACTTCTGGGTTAATATAGTTGGTATTAGAGAAACTGACCTACTAAAAACCGAGCAAAAAGAACAAGTGACTGGTATCACTCAAAATGTCTCTTTTTATTTAAAATTAACATTTTTTATTAAAAATAACGTGTGAAATACTCAAAAATAAGAAAATTCATTTGAATTGTTTTTTATAATTTATTAAAATTATCCATAAGTCATTTTTTGATGTATAGGAATCTACCAAAACTTAATCTCATGCCTAGTGTGGCCCGTATGAATTATATGTGTGTATTTTTATATTAAATTGACATTAAATTTAGAAAAAAGAACAACTTTCATAATGAAAACCATGAAGAAGAATTCATATTTTTTGATACATTATGATAATGATCCAAGAGTCATTTTTGATGTGTATGAATCAACAACACCTCAATCTGATGAAAAGTGTGACTTGTATGACTAAAAGTGTCCATTATTAGTTTAAAATTAACATTTTAGTTCAAAACATATCACTCACTAAAAACCAAAAAAATCGTTGATTTTATAAAAAAAAATTATCATAGAGAATCATAAGACATTTTTTATGTGTACGAAGCAGTCCCACGTAAAACTTATTCACGATGTGATCAGTATGAATCAAAATGTGTGTTTCTAGTTTGAAATGATATTTTAGTAAAAAAACATAACTAGGATAATGAGAACTGATAAAACACATTTGTATTGTCTTTAAGCTTTATAAAAATTGTCTATAAGTCATTTTTTATGTTTAGGAATCAATCACACCTCAAAACGACACATGGTGTGTCTGGTATAACTCAAAGTGTATATTTTTATTTAAAATTAGCATTAATTTAAATAAAAAAGAACAAGTGAAATACAAAAAACTGAGTAAACACATTTATATTATTTTTATATTTTAGTAAAATGATCCATTAGTCATTTTTTATGTGTAGGATTTGATGAAACCACAATACGATGCACGGTGTGACATGTATGACTTCAAGTGTGTCTTTTTATTTAAAATTGACAATAATTTATGTAAGAAAAATTGACAAACTAAAAAAATGATAAAATGCATTTTGATTATTTTTATACTTTAATACAATATTCCATGAGTCATTTTTGACCTGTTGGAATCAATCAAACCTCTATCTAGTGCATGGTTTGACCAGTACGACTAAAAGTTCCCATCATCAATTTAAAATTGACATTTTAGACCACAAAGTGTCACTCACTGGAAACCAAGAAAAAGAACTCTTATTGTCTTGATAATTTTTTATAGTGGTTCATAGGTCATTTTTTATGTGTATGAAGGAGTATCACATAAAACCAACACATGATACGACCTGTATGACTCATGATATATGTCTCCAGTTTGAAATTACATTTTAGTAATGAACAGAACTGGCATACTAAACAACAATAAAACACATTTGGATTGTTTTTTTACTTTCGTACATAGATATATAAGTCATTTTTGACATTTAGGAATCATCCTCACAAAAATATGATTCATGGGGTGGCTGATATAACTCAAAGTGTCTCCTTTTATTTAAAATTGACATCAATTAATGTAAAAACAACAAGTGACATATTGAAAACTGAGAAATCTATTTTCGATGTTTTTTAAATTTTAGGAAAAAGATCTATGTGTTATTAATGAATTGTAGGATTCAACCTCGCCTCAATACAACACACATTGTGACCGGTATGACTCTAAGGGTGTCTTTTTATTTAAATTGGCATTAATTTAAGTAAAAAGGTACAAGTGACATACTAAAAACAGATAAAATGATTTTTTTTGTTATGATACTTTAGGAAATAAATAAATGAGTCATTTCTGACCTGTATGAATTAACCAAAGCTTAATCTGATTCACAATATGACCATTATGACTAAAATCGTCTGTTGTCTGTTTAAAATTAACATTTTAGTTCAAAGCGTGCCACTCACTAAAAACCAAGAAAACACCCTCCAATTACCTTGAAAATTTATAAAATCAATTAATAAGTTATTTTTTATGTGTATGAAGTATTCTCACATCAAACCAATGCATGATGTGACCAGTATGACTCATAATTCATATTTCTAGTCTGAAATCTCATTTTAGTAAAAAAACACAACTGGCATACAGAAAACTAATCAAACACACTGAAATTGTTTTGATACATTAGTAAAATGATACATATGTCATTTTTGTGGGAATTAATTATCCTTACCTCAATAAAATGCATATTGTGGATGGTTAACTCAAAGTGTCTCTTTTTATTTAAAAGAGACAATAATTTAAGTAAAAACAGAAAGTGACATACTGAAAACTAAGAAAATTCATTCAGATTGTTTTTATGTTTTAGGAAAATAATCTATAAGACATTTTTGATGTGTATGAGTAAGCCTCACCTCAATACAATGCACAGTGGGTCCTGAATCAGTTAAAGTTTCTCTTTTTTATTTAAATTTGACATTAATTTAAGTAAAAACAAAAAGTAACATACTAAAAACGAAGAAACATCTTTTGGATTATTTTCAAACATTAGGAAACTATGTGTAAATCTGTTCATTATCAATATAAAACTGTCATTTTAGTAACATACCTTAATCTGATGCATGGTGTGACTGATATGTGTAAATCTGTTCATTATCATTATAAAATTGTCATTTTAGTTCAAAACACATCAATAACTAAAAACCAAGAAAACACACTAAGATTGCATTTATAATTTAGGAAAAAAAATTATAATTCATTTATGACATGTATGAAGAGTTCTCTCACCAAAACTATGCATGTTTTGATTGGTATGACTCTTAATATGTGTTTTTAGTTTGAAATGAAATATTAGTAAAAAAATACAACTGGCATACTGAAAACAAAACAAACACATTCGTATTGCTTTGATACTCATAGAAGATGATCTATATGTCATTTTTGATTTGTAGGAATCAGATTCACAAAAATATGATACATGGTGTGGCTTGTATAACTCCAAATGTTTCATTATTTAAAATTTACATTAATTTTTGTAAAATAATTAGTGACATACTCAAAACCAAGAAAACACATTCAGTTTGTTTTGATATTTTATGAAAATTATCCATAACTCATTTGTGACATGTAAAAATAAATCCCACCGTAATAGGATGCATCGTGTGACCATTATAACTCCAAATGTGGATTTTTTTATTAAATATTTATATTTTATTAATGTATTATTTCATATTAATGTTTAATTTAATACTTTATAGCATTAATAAAATAATATTTGTTTTTATATATAGGTGGAATATTTTTCTTCTATTTAGATGATTTGTTCGGAAACTGATACCACGGTCGGATATTTTTTAGAGGGGATCATGAGCGTAAAAAGATGAAACATTATTGTTATTAAATTTTGCTTCGATAATTGTATATATAATTATATAAAACATTGTTTGAAATATATATAGAATTGTTTTTTATATACCATGGGTGGAAATTTTTTTATTTGTAGTGTCACGTTAAATGTATATAAAATTTTTTGAAATTAAAAGTTTTAACAGGTTTTTACTGGGTTTTTTGTTATATTAACAGCACACTGCAGCTAGCAAGGCATTTACCAGCACCAAAAATTGCACTAATAAAGGGTGTCATTTATCAGTGGTAAAATAGAATTTAAAAAGGGGATCCTTTATCAACACTTTTTTATCACGTATAAAGTAACCCCTTTATTAGTGCTTTTTAGCACAGATAAAGGGGACCCCCACCCCCCCCCCCCCCCCGTTATCAATTATGCGATTAACAGTGCTTTTTTAGCATTTTTAAACGCCATTTTTCATGCTGTTAAAGGGAATATGTGTAGTAGTGTCAAGAAAGATCATAGACTTATCATTCAAATTAGGATTGATAAGGATCATATATTCATTTATTTATAAAATATTTATATAGTAATTGTTAAGGAATGGGAAACATCACTTCTTTTTAAAATTATTGATAACCAATCTTTATTGTAAAAGATAAAATATTCTTAATCTGATGATGAGAATTTTAAAAATCAAATTTAAGGTGTTAAGGATGGATGATTAGAAGACTTCATGTGTGGAGATGAAATTCTGAAATTTGGAAGGATATTATGTTCTTCATCAATACCTGAGCTAAAAATGGAACTATTAGAATATGTCTATAGATCATATTTCTCTATAAACCTTTGTAGTGCCAATATATATAGATATATCAAGGAAATTATTTGGTGGGATAATATGAAGTAGGAAATTGCTGACTATGTTTCAAGATGTCATGTTTTTCAAAAAATGAAGTCTGGGAGATATAATCCTAGACGAGTCATGCAACCTCTACCTATTCCTATACAGAAGTGAGATGATATTAGGATGTACGTTATCATAGGACCACCATGGACACCTAGAAGGAATGATATGATATTGGTTATTTTTGATCACCTTACAAAATCATCATTTTTCTTCATAAAAGAGATGATTTTCCTCTTGAGTATCTAGAAAGACTCTATATTAAAGGATTTATAAGACTTCATGGTGAACCAATATCGATTATTTCTGATGAAGACCCCCATTTTACATCAAAATTATGGAAGAGTGTAGAGAATACTTTTGATACTAACCTTCATTTTATTACTACTTATCACCCTCAAACTGATATATATATTTAAAGGACTATTCAAACCATGGAAGAAATAATGAGATCATGCTCACTTGACTTTCAAGGTATGTGGGATCAATATTTATCTTTGGAAGAGCTTCCCTCTAAAAATAGTATCCATTGAAGTATTAAAATGGATTAATATAAAACATTATATGGAAATATATGTCGTACTCTAACCTGTTGGGATGAAGTTAGTGAGAGGAAACTTATGGGCCTAGATCTTATTGAAGAAACAATGAAAAAGTTAAAGAATAATCTGCTTCATATTAAAGCAGCTCAAATTTGGAAAAAGAGTTATTCTAACAACTAGATAATGGATTTGGAATTTCAAGTGGGATATCATGACTTTATGAAAGTATATCCATGGAAGGGTGTCATAAGGTTCGATAATAAAGGTAAATAGATCCCTAGGTACATCGGACCATTTGAAATCATGGAATGAATTGGAGCTATAACTTATTGATTAGCAATTCCACCAAGTCTCTCCAATCATGATGTGTTCCACATATCATTTTAAAAGAAGTACATGATAGACCCAACACATGTTCTCAACTATATTTAAATATAACTTGATCCTTGTTTATCTCACTTTGAAAAGCTTATTTATATTCTTGACACTAGAGAGCAAGTATTTATAAATCTGACGACTCAACTGGTAAAAGTTATTTGGATAAACCATAAAATGGAAGAAGCGAAGTGGGAACTTGGGGATGTTATGAAGAATAACCACCCCCATATTTTTAGAAGGAAATATTAATTGAAATTTTTGATTATGAGATTCTCTAAGTATGGAAGAATATAACACCCTAAGGTTTTATGGTATGTATCTTCTTAAATAATTTCAATTTATTCAATAGTTTATGTTGCATAAACGAACCATGATATACTATTAAATATTAATATGACTATAGGAATACCAATGTTTCCATTATAATAATTACCCCAAAAATGAAATTATAAAAAAATATAGGTTTCTCTTAAATGAAAATATCATATATTTTTATCATATAATAAGTAAATAAATTTTTTTAAAATGATAAATTAAGTGTTGGTATTTTTATAAAACAAGAATGTTTATTTAAAATTTGAAAAATAATATAATGATTTCAAATAAAATAATATTCATAAAATATATTTATTAATTAGTATTTTGTTTTTTTATAATTATAAGAAAATATAATGAGACCATAATTAATTTCTCAATGTTTCGTAAAATTGGTTATAATATTAAAATTGTTATTTTCTGAATAAATGATGAATTTATTTAAAAACTAAATTTATCATATTTGAAAAATTATTTTCCTAAAATTGGGTCAATTTTTAAAATCTACAAATCTAAAATGGTTGGGGATAATTTTTGGTATTTTTCTAAAATACTAGATTTTTTTGTGAATACTAAAATACGATAATATATGGTATTTGAAATTATAAGTAAACTAATGAATTATTGAGTCATGGATGATTAATTTATGATGTAAGAAGTCATTATTTAGAACTAAAATACTATATTTACTATATTTATTCATTGGAATCTACCCTATTGATATTCTTGAGCCAAAATAATGAAGGAATGAATAAAAAATAAAAAACACCCCTCTTCTCTCCTTATAAATACCACCCCTTCTCCTCAAACATTATAAGACTTTAGGGATGTCTCAATTATACCAAATTACCTTACCAAGAACATTCCCCATGCCCAATATGATCTTTTATTACCAAAAGACTAATGCTATGTTTCTTAAGGACATCCCCAAGGAGACTGTATTTGAGAGATAAAATACACATTCATTCTCTTTAAATTTATTTTCTTTTATTATCCAATCCTAACCTCCACTATAAAAAATGTCATGGTTATCAAATTATCATATATATATATATTATAATTGTATTTTGTTAATTTAATATTTATCATAAAATATCTTTTCCTCTCTTTTAAATTCTAAAAATGAAAACATCACTCATGAGGTGTCGATTCACCACTGTCATGGATGATGAGTTTTTTTTTCATTAGTGACTTCAAGGATGGTCATAAAACCGTTTTTATGTTAAAAAATATAATAATATGTGTATTAAAACTTATTTAATGTTATAAAACTAGTATATAAACATAATATTAAATAAAAAAATACTTGTTTGTGATGGTCGCAAAAACCACCACAATAAACTAATCATTTTCATTAAAATTGTATCTAAAGAATCATACTAATAACATATATAAAATTATATATTAGGACCATTTAAAATCATGGAAGTGTATTAATATCAACCCATTATACTTTTTGATTTTTTTTCTTACATTTTATAAGAACTCCCATAATTATACCTAAGGTAACTAAACATAAAACCCTAAAACTAATGCTCCTAGAACAACGAAATTAAATATTTTAACTCATCAGAATGACCTTAAATGAACTTAATAAAATTATAATAAATAAATTATATGTTTAATAAGTTTTGTATTAAGTAATTAATGAATCTAATTTTATTATATAGGGTATTAATACAAGTGAATAATGCTTTTTGATAAAGGTAAGAGACTTCATCCAAATTTCTATTTTATTGAGACTTACTTGGTATTATTTTCCTAATCATTTTTATGTGGTGTATAGACTATACCTTTAAGATAATTTTTTATTTTATATTATATTATTCTAAAATATCCATATTTATCATATCATGGATATAAGTATTTTCTATTCCATATACCATTTTTAGATATGATGTATGATTTGAATGTTATTTTCACTAGGGAAATACGGACTAATCAATATCCTCTACTCAATACAGATATTTTGATAAGTTATATTTTTCATGAATTAAATCTACATGAGAATAATTATTTTCAATTGTACTGAAATGTGGGGACCATAATTATATTTCCCCTCTATATATTGAAGGGTATTATTAGATTAAAAAATTGGTGATAAACCCATTATGTTTGTTTCTAAGCAGAATCAGATGGGTTTCTACCCACAAACTTACACCATCTTGTGAAATGTCTTGATGGTAGTGGTTCATGTTCTAGATACATGATGTCCAATAATTGTAAATTTCATTCATTTAGTATTCGTTTATTACTATCTATGATATTTTCACAATGAAAAAATATATAGATGCACATTTATTCATAGTTTATTGATTAAATGGTATATGTTTTCTAGCTATTTGTCTTTCCATATTTATTATGCTTTATTTATTATGATTTAATTATTATTTATTTATGTTTCATTTGTATATAACCCTTAAAAATAATTTGATCTCATCCATTTATTTATTTTCATTCCCTAGTTTTTGAAGAATAGATCTTTGAATAAGGGTCAAGGAAGAAGTTGGTTTTTCTTTGTTATGGTGTATGTTTAATTACCAATATAATACAAGAATCATGTAGGTATCTATTTGTTCAATAATATTCAAATGATTTCTACATGGTGATTTTATCTATTTTATATATTCCATTTTAATAAAATAACCACCAACTCTGTTCTACTGGACTCATGTTTTTTACATAATTAGTATAACATAAAAATAATCCCAATTATATGAATAAAAAGAGGTATTTCTATAAAAGGTAATTTTACTACCTTTTACTAGAGAACATTTTTTAAATATAATTTTTGAAACTTTTATAAATTTTACTTAAAAAATAAAATTCATATTTTAAAGAGGAATATAAAAAATTACTTTGGGTGATTTTTTGGTATTTTTCGAAGAAGTTTAATATTTTTATTAATAGTGAAAAAATATTGAATTTTAATTGAATGTTTCTTTTTAATATAATTTATTTATATAGATTAATTATATTTTAATTTTTTGGAGGGATATTTAGATATATTATACATAAATTAATTCAATTTATATCATTATAACAAATTTAATATTTAAATTGGATAAAAAAACATTTCATACCTTTAAAAATTTATACTTTAAAACCTGCATTTTCGTCACATATTTAGGATTAATTTAAATTATTTTTCTTCTACTTCGTTGATTGGAATTTAGAAAATTGAACTATATATCTATAATAAGTATAAATTTATAATATATAATAACATAAAATTATTTTCTCACCAAAAATATTAATGAAAGTAATTAAAATTAATTATAATGATTAAGTTAAAAATGAGTTTACTTAGAGGTTAATATTTTTCTTAAGTGAACAAATAACCATGAAACGTTTAAAAAATACATTTTATGTCCATATTTAGACTTTATACTCACTTGTATCCAAAACGAACCATTATTTGAGAAACCTGATGTAAGTTAGACCTCCCAATAGTGTTAAACTTTTTATTTTTACAATAATACCACTCTTCCTCCACTATAAAAACACACTCACCCCCTTATTTCCTAATGCCTCTAAAGAAACTTTGGATCTTCCAAAATGTGAAGAAATAATCTCCCAAAATATCTCATATAAACCTAAAATGCTCACTTTGGTCATAAAGCCATGCAATGAATCCCTTTGGTAAAACCAAGAGGAGTTACCCAAATAAGTGGTAACGTCCTTACACAAGATCTTTTGTTTTATTTTCATTATCCACCCCCAAAAATATTCTTATTAAATGATTATATAATATCTTTGTTATCCTAGATATACAGATATATTGGTATGATAAGGTTTATAACTAAAATCACACACACTTCCATCAAATGGGATATGCAATCATCATTCATGTGTATGGTGGACTACAACCTTGCAAGCCCATGTTGCTCGTTCTTCCATTTCCACCTTTCAAAGTGGGAAATAATGATGGAATTTAGGTTTTTATATTATATAAATGATATTTATTATCTCTATATTTCTATATAATTATTATATAAAACATACCTTCATTATTTTCATTTTCTGTAAATATGATAACTTTATGTGTGGATGTGTGGACTACCACCTCGTCAAAACGGTGTAATTAGTTCACACTTTTTATAGAATGTATTAATTATGGGATTATTAAATGTATATGATATGTATGAAATAATAATTTTATTGGAATTAATATATATATATATATATATATATCTTTCATTAACTTTTTTTCGTTCAAAACACTATAAAAATTGAAACAATATTCATGAGTATGTATGACTTACCCTCTCCATCAATGGTGTATTTCATTTCATATTATATCTTTTATAAATTATTATAAATATTTATATAATGAATATAGATTATATTTATATAATTTTTTACAATATTTAAATAATTAAATCAAAATCTTTATAAGAGGATCAGGAATAACAAATTAAAACATAAATGAAAAACATATCAGATTTTACATGAAACAAAACATTAACATGGAGTTATTAATAAATGGGTAAAATAAAATCATAAAATATCACAAATGGTATGAAATATAAGAATATTGTTCTATTTGAGATTTATAATAAACTTATATTTATTTTATATTAGGTTTGAATGTTTATGAACAAATTAAAGACATAAGGTAATGGTTTTCTCATCTAACATTTATTTCTGTGACTTATGCCTTATTTGCCACTAGTTTATTTTGGGTGCTGTATATAATACCCATGAATGTATTCTATGATTATTATAAATAAATTTATGATTATTTACATATCCATTTTATGATCTTTCTTTCACGGGTTTAATGGTTCAAAAGATACCAAATCCGTAATATAATTGTGTCTTAATTTTCCTTATTTGAGACACATGTCATGTTACACACCTATATCCTTCTACAAGGGGTATATACTTCCCTTTAACATGTTATATCACGAATATCCTTATATTCATGATATTTTATGCTTCATTTATTTTCATTATTTCCATAGTAATATAACTCAATGTTAGCAAAGTAGTAACAAATTATTGTTACAATCTAATCATTTATAGAGATTGTTTATGATTATGCTTTAACTAATAAAATCTTATGATCCATATCTCAAGAACTCCAATTGATTTTATTATAATTTGTTTATACATTATATATTTATGTATTGGTACCATTTCCCACTCTTTTTTATTTAAGATAATTAAGAATTATTTTTAATTAAAATCTAACTTTATTCCTCTGATCAGTCAAAAAATTGTTTTCTTAAAAAAACCTTGTTTTATAAAAAAAATTCATATTTTTTTACAATGATTTGTAAAATAAATATTTACCCATGTTTTAAATTTTTAATAAATAAGTTTTTAAAATGAATATCTTTTTAATTTTCCAATTAATGCGCTTTTCTAAACTTTTTACATTGAAAAAGGAATGTCTGACATGTACAGATTCACCTGCCATCATGAGCATAATTTTCTTGAAGTTTCCTTTTAAAGTTTAAAAGTTTATTTTTAATTAATTCTTTCCCTTATAATCTGGAAATTCTCTTTTTTAAAAGTGTTTTTTGAAGAATTTTTTTACAAAAAACCATTTATGTTTAAAAATTGTTTTAAATGGTTTTCAAATATTCATGTATATTTTTTCAATTTTATTTTTAAAGATAAATGTTTTCCAAATTTTATATGATTTAAATACTATTTCTTAAAAGTAGAAACAATATTCTATAATAATTTTTTTAAATGATTTTTATAAGATTACATTTTTTCAAATGTTTTTTTCAAAGAAAATGATTTTTAAAAGGATTTGAAATTTTTTAAATAATGTTTAAAATATTACATTAAATTTCTTTAAGTGTTTTTTCACAGAAGAGGATTTTGAAAACAACTTATGTTTTAAATAGTGATTTTTAATGAATGGATATTTTCCTTAAGAAATACTTCATGTGATCTTTCAAAATCCTTCCCCATCTTAGTTGACATCCTTTGATATAGCATATTATTTATTTAGGATATGATCCAAGGACACCATTGTGATTATATTTTTTAATTTTTCATGTTAATATGAAAATTTATTTTTGGAACCTATTTCTTTTCAAATATTTATACCGTGATAAAAAAATTTGAAACTCACTTCCTATCATGGGTTATTCTATGATGAAATGATTCTAAAACCCGTCTCCTTTTCAAAATTTAGAATATAATGAAATGTTTATAATACTCATTTTATTTTGTGGGTTATTATAGGATGTTTATGAGACCCCCATATCTTTTTATTGGTCATGATATGATTAATGTTTTTTTATCTTGTGGAATATGCAAGTATAATTTCATTATGTAATGGGGGGACCTATATCTACCTATAATGTGTTGGGTAATGATAAATGTTTTATGACCTCAAAGGGTACATGGGATGTAATTTCAAGTGTGAAATAAGAGTGTACATGGGATGGAATCCCTTTCTTCAAAGAAAATGGTACACAAAAGGAAATCCTAAGCCTAACACAAGAGGGTACATGGGAGGGAATCCCAAGCCTGAAGAAAGAGGATACACGGGAGGGAATACCAAGCCCCAAATAAGAGGTTACATGGGAGTAAATCCCAAGCCTAAAACAAGAGGATACACAGGATATAATTCAATGACTAAAAAAAGATGCTACACGGGAGGGAATCCAAAGCCCGAAACAAGAGGGTACGTGGCAGGGAATCCCATGAAAAAAAATAGAAGGTGAATGGGAGGGAATCCCAAGACTGAAACAATAGGGTACACAAGAGGTAATCCCAACCAAAAAGAAATAACACATGTGATTATCCTAATCTTAAAATGTTATGATTTTCTTGGTAGGTAGTGGTGACATATGATTATATATGCATATGTGTATGCCATAATTCAATGTGTTATTCCCCTATTATCCTCTCATTGATTATGTTTATGATTACCTTTTGATTCATGTCTTATGAACTGCCAATATTTATTCCATGACTTTGGAGTGTGATCTTTGATATATAGGTTGTTATCTTCGAATGTTATGATCATGTTTACAAAACCTTATGCTCATGTTAAGTTTGCATATCTCCCTTCTGTACCCTTACTGATCATCTGAGCTCGCCCCTTTCTTATGTTTCCTTTCCCTAAGTTATGAATAAATGTTTATAGTAGGAATACTAAAAGTGAAATATCTTTAATGAATATTTTGAATATCTTTCACCAAGTTAGAATATTATGTTTCCATGTTTTCAAAGACACTAAACTATTATGTTCATTGATCATGTATTTTTTTAATAGCTGAATATTCATATAAAATAATGTAATATCCATGTATGTTATGCATGGGTCGCTATAGTTGGTATCAACAGAAAGTTTTATTCAACCTTTTGAAACCTTTATGAGAAGTATTTCATGAGATCCCCTTGGATATTTCTAAGGATATGTCCAAGTATATCTCTAAATATAATCCTAAAGTGTCATAGATTAAAAATAAGGTGTCGTGATTGAATAATTCTATAAGTAATTCTTCAAGATTATGTGTTTTTGGCTATGATAATTGTGGCTCATAATATTATTTTTATTCTTAGTAAATAGTTCAAATTAGAAGGAACTAGGATAACATTGAATGTTTCATATGGAGAAAGTCTGGGAATTATAAAAATCAATGTCTTAAGTAGAAATATCATGAAGAGAATTAAGAAGGTGGTACGAGTATTGGTTGTACTACTAAGAATAAAGAGATTGTAAACAACATTTCAAAGGTATGGGATGTTCTAAATTCATTTCTTACATTAAACATAATAATAATGATTATATTGAGGTTAAGTACCACAAGATATGATTCATATTTAAAATTATAGGAAAGGGGTGTTAAAGAATAATATGATGAATCTTGAGTGATGGTTTAGTAATAAAGTTGGATGATTGAAGTGTATATGTTTTGGAATTCAATGATTATGTTATACGAATAATGAAATATATCAGTATTTTTAGTATATTTGTTTCATTAAGGATTTAAAATAATGTATTTTATGGTTATGATGACATAGAAAATTAATTTAATGGGAATGTGATGTTCGGATTAAGGGAAGGTAACCATTAATGTGTTCCTGATGTTGAGAAAATTATGTTTATCTTAGATAAAGAGAGGATTGATATGGATAAATTAGATTGGATGGAACCAATAACCTCATAACTGAAAAAGTAATTGTTGAAAAATTGGTTTATATTATCATTAATGTAGTTTACAACATTTTCTATTTAAGGAATATATCCAATAAACATTGGAATAAGGAAACATGCATGATCTCAGTAAATATTTATGGTAATTACCTTGTTTTAAGATAATACATGATGAATGTATTCACATTTTTTTTGTTGAGAAAAATAAGAGATACTTTATAATATATGGTGGTCAATGATAAACTATTTTTGAAAAACATAGTGACCTTATTTATAATGTTTTATAATTTTGTCTTTTGGAAGGGTTATATGGTTACCCATTTATGTAATGATTTATATTTAACATATGATGAGTATTTAGAGGTTAAATAATTATCACTCTATTTTATTCATTATTAATATTGGATAAATTGTGTTAAACATTTTTGGGATAAAGAAATACCGAATGACCTATTTTCTATTTATGGATCCCATGATCTTCTAATGATTTAATATTGACAAATTCACATTCATTTTTGGGAATAAGAGACTAAGTGGGAATTGATTAAGGAAAAAAGGTGAGGTTGTCCTAAAATCAGGTAATTATATCATTTCATGAAAATTTTCAACTTTAGGAAAAATGGTCTAGAAATAAAATTTTATCCTGTTTTCATCATTTTTGATTACATCAATGACTTTTTTCAGGCCTATTTGGATTATGGATTTGTGATCATTAAATCTCTCTTAACCAATTTCTCTATCATTCTCCATCAGAACATGATAGGTATAATTATCTTCCATGTGAATTTTTTCACCTCCCACTTATGTTATCCTATGTGAAAGCTTAGTTATGAGTTACATTGGGTAACCATTATGTTTCAAACTTTCCATTTTTTAAGGCATTTATCGGATTCATTTTTATGATATAGGTTTCTATAAAAGGATATTTAAAGCATTAAACCATTGATATCCCAGAATAATTTTGTGGGATAAATTAATTTTAAGGGGGTATAATGTGACACCCTGAGATTTTGTGAATTTTCTTTGAATTAATTTAATCTTTTATATTTTTTCATTTTACACAACATTGATTATAGCTTGTGTTATATCAAAGCACTGAGTTTGGATTGTTTTTAATAAAACAATAAGTCATTATTTCACTACATATAACACTTATATTATATTATGGTATATGCATCAATATTTTTTGATTGTGTTATACAGAATTCCAAGTTTCTTCAATAGCTTACATTACACGCAAGACTGAGTTTTACCGAACTAAAATATAATATTAATATTGTTATTAAAATATTATTATAGTTTCCACCAAGTCATAGGAATAGAAGTTGCGAATAAGATTAAATTAATTGTAAAAATAAGATTTACAAAGGTATATATAATTAATACTTTTGTTATGAATTATTCATTAATGAATGTAAGAACTTTTTGAAAATAAAAAATTTATTTTCTAAGAAAACTATTTTTCTAGGTACTAACATAATTTTATCTCAAAAAATTAAACAAAACTCTTTTTATGATTATTTTAGATAAAATTTACATATAATATATTAAATAAATATTTTTGATACTCATCTAATAGATTTGATATGTAAAAGGTAAAAATAATTCTAATTATATGAATCAAAAGAGTTATTTTTCTAAAAGGGGATTTTACTGCATTTTAAGGGTGAACCTTTATTAAATATAATTTTTGATTAATTTATAATGTTTATTTTAAAAAGTAAAATACTTTTTTTAAATAAAATTATAATAATTTTCTTTGGATGAATTTTTGGTATTTTTCAAAGAAGTTTCATATTTTGAAGAATTTTGAAAAAATACTGAATTCTAATTGAATACTACTTTTTAATCTAAATTATTTATATAGTTCATATAAATTTAAAATGAGTTATAAAGTATATTTAGATAAAATATATATCAATTAATAAAATTTAGGTCATTGGAACTAATTTAAAATTGAAACTGGATATAAAAACATTTCAATGTTTTGATTTTTTTAAATTAAAAAGGTGTTTTCGTGTGATGTCTATGAGATTAACTTTAAATTAATTTTTTTCCAATTCTGTTATTCTAATCGAGAAAAAAATTAATTTTATATTTTAAATATAAATAATTTTTATTTTATAAAAAGTTAAAATAATTTTTTAAACAAAAAATTTAGTGAAATTAATTAAAATTAATTATGACTATTAAGGTAAAAACGAGTTTACATAGTGGTTAAACATTAAATTATGTAACCAAATATAGTAGAAAAATGGAAAAACCCATTAGATGGGAATATTGAGACCATCTAATTATTTTTTCCAAAATGGACAATTATTTTAGAAAAATAATTTATGGGAGACATCTCAATAGTGTTTACCTTTTTATATTTCCAAGAATACCACTGCTCCTCTATGAAAAGGCACTCCCCCTCACTTCATCATTCATCTCAAGACACTTTGTCTCATACAAAACCATAAAAAATAATATCCCAAGTTAAATAATATTAATTTATAACCATAAATTTTTTCATTAATCCATACAAGTAATCCCTTTGATTAAAACCAAGAGGAGTTACCCAAAGAAGAGGTAATATCCTTCTAAAAGCTATTTTTTTTTAATTTTCAATCCCCACACCCTCAACTATTATTATTACATGATTATATAATATCCTTATCATCCTAAGTATACTTATTTGTTTTACTATTATGTTTTTGAATTACATTCATAACACAAACATCAAATGGGATACACAGTCATCGTTCGTATGCACAACGGACTACCGCCTTGCGAACCAATGTCACTGATTCTTCCATTTCCACCATTCAAGGTTGTAAATAATTATGGAATTTCAATTTTTTTATGATATCTATGATTTATTTATTCTAATTTAATTATTATATAAATAATTCCATAATTATTCCCAATTTTAATAAATATTATAACTTCATTTTTGGACTTGTGGACTATCGTCTCCTCAAAGCGATGTGATTTGTCCACACATTGCATGGATTGTATTAAGGATGGGCTTAGTAAATTTATATGATATTTATGAAATAATAATTCCACTGCAATGATAATATATGTATATATATATATAAATATATTCTCTTTACTTTCATTCTTTTTAATTAACATGAAAACAGTAACATAGTAGATGTGTACGTACGGTCTACCATCTCCATGAATGGTGTATTCCAATTCATATTTTTATATTTGATATATTATAATAACTATTTATGTAATGAATATATATAATTTTCATATCATGTTTTACAATCTATAAATAATTAAATCATGATCTAATTAATTGGATCAATAGTAATAAGTCAAAACATATACGAAAAACAAAGAAGATATTGCCTGAAACGTAACATTAACATGGAATTGTTAGTAAATGGGTAATATAAAATTATAAGTAAATAAAATATGATATGATATTTAAGAATATGGTTCTGTTTTATATGTATAATAAACTTATATTTATTATATAAGAGGTTATAGTGTGTATAATGAAATTCAAGACATAATGCAAGGTTTTTTTCATCTCACTTTTATTTCTGTGACACTTACGCCTTATTGACCACTCATGTCTTTTGTGTAGTGTATATACTACCCATGAATTTAATATATGATTATTATAATTAAATTTATAGTTATTTAAATATCCATTTTAGGATCTTTGTTGTGGGGTTTACATTTCAAAAGATACCAATCGAAAAAGTAATTTTGTCTCAATTTTCCTTCTTTGAGACACATGCCATGTTATGCACCACTATCCTCATACAATGTGTATATAATACATTTGAAATAATATATCATGAATGTAATTATATTAATAATATTTTAATCTTCATGTAATGTTATTATTTCTATATTATTATGATTCAATGTTATGATAGTGGTAACAGTTTATTGCTAAAATCTTATCATTTATCGAGATTATTTATGATTATGATTACATTGATGAAATATTAGAATCCATATCTCAACAACTCAATTTAATATTATTATCCTATGGTAAAAAATGATATATACATTTATTGGTACCATTTTCCTCTCATTTTTACTTAATATAATTAAGAGAGTACTTTTAAAAATACTTGACTTTTTTTCCATCCTCGGTCAGAAATTTGTTTTATTAAAAAAATCATATCTTCTGAAAAATGATTCCAAAATGTTTTAATATGATATGTAGAATTAAATTGTTACTCATTTTTTAACTTTTTAATAAAATTAAAGTATTTAAAATTAATCTCCTTCTCATTTTCTGATCATGGAACTTTTTAAACTTTTTACGGTGCAAATGGAATGTTTGTCATAGACAGATTCAGCAACCATCATGAACGTAATTTCAATGAAGCTTCCTTTTAAAGTTTAAAAGGTTATTTTTAAATAAAATGTGTTTCCTAATATTCAGGAAATTTTTTTAATTTTTTTAAATTAAAGGGTTTTAAAAAAAATTATGTTTAAAAAGTGTTTTCAATGATTTTCAAAGTTATCATTATAAGTTTTCAAGTTTATTTTCAATGAGGACTATTTTAAAAATGTTTAATGGTTGAAACAGAATTTTTTAATAGAGGAAAGAATATTTTCTAAATATATAGTTTAAATTAATTTTAAAATATTTTTTTGTTTTATATTTGTTTTTCAAGGAAATTGATTTTGGAAATGATTTATGTTTTAAAAAGTGATTTTTAAAGAAAGGTTAGTTTCCTTAAGAAAAGATTCATGTGACCTTTCAAAATAATTCCCCATTGAAGTTGGAATCGTTTTATATAGATTATTCCTTAATGTGGATAATATCCAAGGATACCATTATTATTCATTATTTTAATTTTTATGTTAATTTGATAAGTTTTTTAAAAAACTTATTTCTCTTCCATGGGTTATACCATGATAAAACGATTAAGATATCTTATTATTTTCAGAGATTATTCTATGATTAAATGATTATGAATCCTATATCTTTTTAAAAAGTTTGGATATGATGAAATTTTTATAATACCCACTTAATTTTATTGGTTATGATATGATTTTTATGATACCCATATATTTTTATGGGTCATGATATGAAGAATGTTTTTTATCTTATGAAAATGAATATTTTATTTTATTATGTAATGGGTGAGACCTATATCACCCTCCAATTAACTTGGTAAAGATAAATGTTTTGTGGGGTCCAAGGGTATACGGGAGTTACTACGAATCCTGAAATAAGAGGGTTCACTACAGGGAATCCCAATCCCAAAATAAGAGGGTACATGGGATGATATCCCAAGCCGGAAACAAGAGGGTGCACGAGAGGTCATCCCAAGCCTGAAACAAGAGGGTATATGAGAGAGCATTACAATCCCAAAAAATAGGTTACATGTAAGGGAATCCCATGATCAAAATAAGAGGGTACATGGGTGGGAATACTAAGTCTAAAATAAAAGGGTACCCCATAGGGAAAGCTTGAACCAAGAGGGTATGGGGGAGGGAATCCCAATCCCGACACAAGAGGGTACACGGGAGGGAATCTCAAGCCCGAAACAAGAGGGTAAATTAGAGGGAATCCCAAGCCCGAAGTAGGTACACCAGTGATTACCCCAATTCTAACATGTTAGGAAGGTCTTGTTAGGTATCCTTGGAATAGGATATTCTATTCTTATGTGTATGCCAAAATTCGAAATCTTATTCCATTGTTCTGATCTCATAGATTATTCTCACGATTCTCTTATGATTAATGTCTTATGAACGATCTATATTTACTCCATGACTCTTGATTATGATATTTGATATGAAGATAATTCTTTTATAAATTTATGATCATGTTCTCGTACCCTTATTCTCATTTAATGCATACATACCTTTCATGTATAACCTTACTGAGCATCTGAGCTCACCCATTTATTATGTTTCCTTTCCATAGGTTATGAAGAATGGTTTATGTAGGAGTATTAAAAGGGAAAGATCATAAAGGGTGATTTTTAATATCTTTTACCATGTTATAAGATTTTGTTTCTATGTTTCAAAAGACAGTAAATTATTACTATCCTCTGGCATATTTTGTTTGTAATTTTATAAATATTCATCTAAAATGATGTATTATCCATATTTTTTAGACTCGAGTCGCTATATTAACATAGTCATTGAAGTCATTTTCAAAACAAAATGTAATCAATGTGGATTAAAAATTATTTTTTTCCACTTAAGAGTATTTATCTTACATTACATAAAATCTATTTATAATGTTTTAGACAATTTTTATCAAACATGAGAGAAAATATTTGAGGATTAAATATCTTTAAGGGGTATAACTTAATACCCTATGATTTCAGAATATATTTTCTTTTTAATAAATTAGATGTTTGTGTTATCTGGTAAAATAAAAAATCCTAGAATAATGTGAATAATTCTTGTACATTATAATATAAAACAAATTATGTGATATTTAAATAAAATATTAATTATTTAAAATATTTTCTATTTTAAAAATGAAATATTACTAATCCTAAAGATGTGTTTTGAAATATTTTGTTTATGAGAAATGTTTTTATCATATATTTTTTATTTAATGATTTATTCAGAGTATTATCTTATAAAATGTATTTCTTGAACATGTATAAAATTAATTCATTGATAATAAATTGGTTAGGAATGAAAATTAAGGCATTTGAATGTAAAAAGAGATGATTTTAATGAAAAACTATTTTTATGCGCGCAATGTATTTTTATCTTAGTAAATCAAAGTAATCACTATTAATTAATTATTTTAATGAAATTGATTGATAATGTATTAAATAAAATATATTAATATATATATAACGGTGTTTATTATGACATTATTGAGAATAAAATTATTTCATTTCTTAAAAATATATTTTATCAAAAATTGGTTTTTACGTGTTTTTTGAAAGGATATTAGAATTAATTTATAAAAATTATAGGAAATTAATATTTTAAAATGGATTAAAAATTTGAAATAATCATAATTAAGATTTTTTAAAATGTTCAAAAAAATTATTTTTCATAATTAATAATAACCATGGTAAAAATTTAATAGCCTGCAAAAGGAAAAAATGAGTTAAATATGATTAAAATTATGGAATAGGGATTCAAAATAGCTGAAAAATATACCTTAATCTCATTTTATATTTTAATGTCTCCCATAATATTGAAAAATAAAAAATATTTAAAAAAATTCCACTTTCAAGTGATTATTACCTTTATAATGTTTTAAGTAAACAATAATAACAAAATGTAAATCTATTTAATTTAATATGTATAATATGATTTAATAATACTAAAAAAAATTATGAATATTTTTAAATGGTTATATTTAATATGAATAAATTGTATTTATGATATTAATTTACAGTTACACATTATTGATACAACACTTGTGGAGGCAGGTGAAAATCAAAGTAAATAGTATTAAAAATACTAAAAGTGATGTTTTTTTGGATATTTTAAAGTCTTTAATGATTTTTATGGGTAAAAATAGGTTTATTTAATGTATCTAAAATTCAAATACAAAATACATGTTAATCTAATTTTTTTAAAATCAAATTATGTGAATATTCCTGAAAATAAATATAAGGATATTTTAGGTTTTAAAATGAATAAAAATATTAAATTTTGTAAATTAAATGGGATATGTCCGATAATGTGAAGTAATTTCCAATTATAATTCAATTTCTATTTTATAATGACATAATTCATCTTAAAAGACTATGTGTTTTTACCACAATTAAGGCTATAAGGGTTAACGATGGGGGTTAAAGTAAGTGATAAGGTTGAAAATTCCACTTAAACAAGCTAAAATATTATTTTTTGAAATTATATCGACCTTAGACGCCATATATTCAAATATATGGAACTTTGGATTCTTTTTTACATGAGTTAGAAATATATTATAATTTATATTTTATGTATTTACAATATTTTCTCTCGCTTCACTTTGAAAAGGGAACCTACTCTCACATATTATACACACCTTATTGAAAAACATAGCTACAAAAAACTCCTATAAAATTATATAGATATTTTTTAGTTGTCTTCTTATTCTTAAAATAAAAACAGAGGGTTCTTTAAGAATATATTCAAAACAGTTTCTTAAAGAATAGGTTATCGTCTTCACTGAATCCTTTTATGTTAATTACTTCTTCTACATCCTCCAAATATTATTTAACCATATTAACAAGTTATGTGCATAAAATTTGATTAATTAAGTTTTATTATATTAATAAAATAACCATTATATATTTTTCATCCATCCCAACACAAAATAGAAACATCGTTGTGTGTATGTACAGACTATCATCTCCATGGATGAAATATTTTATTTTTTATCACTACCAATTAATTTTTTTTATATAGACGAATTTAATGATTATATAGGATTTTTATAACATTATAATTATTCTTTAAAGATAAAATATTATCTAACCTTTACCTCCTCTATTGTAAGATGATACCATCATTCGGGAATATATGTTGACTACCACCTCTACAAAGTGATGTGATTATTGTATTTTATTTCCCCTTTATATGGATGGTCATAAGAATTCGTTTAATTAATATATATGATATATTTGATATAATAATGATATATTAAAGTCTTATTACTGTTTAAATTTCTTTTTTACCATTCATTGAAAAGTATAAACTAAATTACCCAGTGTATTATACATATACACTAAGGGGGGTGAATCATTGAACCCAAATTTTACTAATACTTCCATTATTTTCTCTTTACCATTTTAATTCAAACCTCTTCACTTGTTATAGTGAATCTATATCATCCCTATTTACAAACACAGTTATACCACATGAAATACCAAAAGTAGATGAAGCACATCACATATTATTTTTATGAGGTTCTCCCCAAATGAGGGTGACTACATAATTGATGTGTTCAAGATGATCTGATACATGGATCCTCTACTAAGAATAAATTACCAATTACAAGAGAGTTGGTTAGGTATCACCCTGATACCATTATGGGAAGGTATGAAGATTTCCCAAAATTATACTATAATCCTACCAGTTTTCTTTATACTTTTATCCCACCAGTTTCTCACAAATATAACACATATCATAATGATAAAAATGATAAGAACTTCAAGCTTACACTAAAACAAAAAAATTATATTCTACTTTGAGCCACTGAAATAAACTGATTATTCATTTTCTCACTTCAACTAAAACACTATGACTGCCAATAAATATAATCGACAACGCGGTATGAAATTTTCCTCAATATACTTTCTTGAATTATAGAATATAACACTTCAAATTCAACTAACAATAGTATTATAATGAATAACTAATAATATATCTATAAACTTCATGTTTTATTCTTCTTTGATTCACTAAAAAATATTACTTCAACTCAACTCAATTATTACACACATCAACATCGTGCGTTCTTCATGCATGTATTTATCATCATCTCATAAAAATATTTATTACATGTAATTATCCACATTATGATCTTTTTCATAAAACTCACCAAAGAGAGCACATATATAAAAACTAACACACTTTCTTTCACAATTTACACAACTCAATTATTCTTCTGTATGCATGTTCTCACATGCATGTGTATTCCATGTACCATACAAATACTTTGGTCGAGAGTATGTGTAATGAACTTTTTAATTTTTAATGTCTTAACTCACACTATATGAAATAATATCTACTATTCAATGTTTAGGTACATTCACATATGAAATGAACCATGCACATAATTATCATATCCTTATCTACATAATATTGTGCACAATCATCTTAATCTCAACACTTTTTTACACAAGTTTGGCTTAATAACAGTATCTTCACACAAGTAATGTCACACAAACTTTTGGATTTACACTGTGTGTGTGAGAAAATAAAAAAAAACTATTCACAAATACATACTAACCATTCTTAGAGAAAAAGTAATCTACCATAGTCTTCACACAAATATACATGCATTGTCTACTTATCTTTCACAGAACATGTTTCTTATGTGTATCTTCTTTCATGTGTACATGATAATTCACTTATGAATTAATAGATACTATGTTAGTCATTCACAAATCTGTGTGGGTGAAATAATATTCTACATGAGATCTTCTTTTCAAGACTCAGTGTATGTATATACTATCTTGTGGATGTCTTAACCCTTTGTACAAGAAAGAATAGACATGGGTAATTTGTGTTCATAAAAAAAAGGCTGAAATTTATCATGATATCTAAATTTCATTTCAGAAAGAAAATTATTCATGATGCATAATGAGTGTGCTAAGTACATATCGAATTCCGTACAACCTTCTTTTCCGTCGTGCAAGTAGTAGTTACACGGAATGCTCCTTCGTGAATACGAGTGATTTCATAGCCCTATTTCTCTCTCAATATTCTCTCAAAATATAAGTAAAACTCATTTAGAAAATTATCTCAGACTCCTATATTTATAATAAAATATCCATTGACTCGACTCAAGCACAAAAACAAACTCAATAGAACCACCTTGCTTCAACGAAATCGTCTCTATTTCACAACTACCAAAATCACTATCATCAAATAACAAGGCAGCTTCAGTTCAATTTTGAATCAATTTTTTTCTTTATTATATTATAAAAGGGAAGTTTCACTATAACTTGGATCACAATGGAATCAATAGAATGTAGAAATAGAGCTTGGAAGTCTTTGCTTGATCTTTCATCGATGTGATTTCATACAAATATCATAGTGAACAGAAGAACTCTATGCTCTATCTCATTGGTTTGATCCTCATTTTAAACATGAAAATAGTACAGTAAGATATTTTGATAATCATTGTATCTTTAGAATGATCAAATGTGGTTCATAATTATTCATTATACCCTCAACTGATGTATCTACATAAGGATCCCAATGAATAGGAATGAAACTCTCAGATGAGCTTGGTGGAGGAGACAATGTGTCAAATATATCAAATGGTCTAGATGATCATAAAACAGATCTCATAGTTGAGATTCTATTGGTTCTATGGTAACTCGTTCGCACATAGAAACGACACATGCTTTTACACCCTTTATAATATAAATTGCATCTTCAGTGGTTCAGAAATCAGTTACTGGTCATGCTCACTATGTGTTGGCACTACCTCATGCATGTTCTTTCATCTGCCATCATGTCGCCCCACACGGTGGATAATTGCTACTCCAATGTGCATCCATTGTGCACCTAATCTCCCCATTTACCTCTCTATGTCGGTTGGTTGTCCTCAATTATCTTAGTTCCCACCTAAGTAGCAGTGAACCTAGATCCCATGGTTCTTGGCTGGCTTAGTCAATTTTTTAGTATGTGACAAATATGAAATATTTATTAAAAATAAAGACCATGTCACTCCATAAAAAGAAACTCACCATAGTTATTTTTTATTTATTTTGGTATTTCACTATAAATCCAAAAGCTTTAATTCTTCTCAATGTTGTAAACATTTGTGTCAAACTCAAATAAAATAATTTCATATATCTTTTTAAACTACAAACCATCTCAAAAATCATCACATTTAATGTTTCTTCATTAGAAGAAACTATTCCTACCAAATCATCCTTACCAAATTATAAATAATTATCACTAATAAATCAATGGAAGAACCTCTATAATCTCTTCACTTCAAACATTGTAATAATTAATTTTCATCAATCAAGTTTGTTATCAATAATTACAACAAAAATTTTACTTTAATCAATTTGGGTTCTTCAATACCCCCCCTTTGGATTTGTTATTAATACCCATTTCTCTTTCGAAGATAATGTTTTTTCTCCCCCTTACATGACAGTAAAACAAAATATATAAGTATGGGAAAGAATTCAACTTATCTTAATTTATAACAACTAAAATTTTCATCTTGTCTCCTTCAATATCCCCATTTCATAAGAGATACCACTTAATATATATTCAAATTTACTTCCTTGAGATAAGAAAAGAATCATTTTTTATAGATATGAGCCATTAATTGATCAGCTGAAAGTCTATATGGTATAACTCGGCGTAAAATATAGTAGTGATCAATTTAGACATCAAAATTTTTAATAAAATTTTCAGAATATGATTCCAACATAGAATAATTATTTCAAAATTTGTTCAATAGACTTCCAACTAATATCCTACATTTATCTCAATAAACATATTAAAACATTCAATTATAAGAATTCTATTCTCCTTTATCAATACATTTTACATTTGTCCTAAAATTATGAGTTTTTCCTCTTTTGATTTAGAATTTTAATTCATATTAAGATAAGAGTACTTACATCTTAAAGGATAATATTAAATTTCGATAATTTGAAATTATCAGATAATTCCCTTTCCAAAACATCAAATATTTATTTAATACCAGTTTAGATATTCAACCATGATGATTTTTTATCTTTTCTCCCCCTAGAGAGATTATATTCATCCATTTTTTCATCATTATTGACTTTCTTTTAGAATGATCTTCAAGAAAATTTCTATCAACAATTGAAATAAATAACTCCATGATGGATAAACTCATAGATGTTGTATAATATTTTTACAGCACTCGTATCTTCCAAACTCCCCCTGACTATTGTCCTCACCATTAATTCTCTACATAAAAGAAACAAACACAAAATATACATTGGAATAAGATAGTTCTTGAATGATTTTTAGTTAGATAGGAATGGATAAGATTTATTTCTCAACCTAGAAACTCTTTTCAATTCTATTTCAGATTCATGAAAACTCATCATGCTTGATTCTTATTTTACATTCCAAATTTTATCATTTATGGTCTATATGACTGAAAATTATATTTTTATTATTCAATAACTTTTGAGGAAAAAGTGTGAAACCATATAGAACTCCACGACTTAAAACAATATAAAACCAAAGAACAAATGTTTAAGGCCAAACACCAAGCCATCACTCACAAAACCTAAATTCCATTCCATTGATTCAACACATTCAACTAAAAGCTCCACCATTTCCAAGCATTCAAAATTTGCAAACCCCCATGCTTCACAACACCTCAACATTTGATGGTACCTCTAGAACCACCCTGCATTAAAGAGGTTCAAGAACTAAACACCGAATCACACCTTCAAACCTTCACTACCATCAGGAACTTCAAGAAAATTCAATGCCAAAATGCTCCCAAATGCCATAATTTTTCACAAACAAAAAATATGAACTAAAAATTTAGATCACTCAAACCGAAACTCTAGAAGAAACACAACCATAAATGAATAAAAAAGAGAAATCAAAAAACAAACACCAAATAGATGACCTCCCAAATCAGAGCTCATCGGAAGAATACCTCACCACAAGCCATACACAGATCCCAGAACCACCTTCAAATCCACAAACGATGACTAGATCCTACCAAAATTATAAGGCCCCAGCCTTAAACCTTACTTAATATTGAATTAAATGAATAATTCACATTGAGGATATTTTCAGGTTTAGAGTTTTAGAGAATTAGGACATAACTATTCCATCTCAAAAGATTACAAAGTAGACACTTCTACTAAGATTCCATAAAATAAACAAAAACTTTTAAAAAGAAACATTTCTAGTTCCATGTTTTATATATCATGACTTTACCTTGATCCCATCCTTGACCCTATTCCACATTAAGTCATGTGAAAAACATTTCAAAAAAAAACTTGGGGTGAGCATAAAAAGCTCAGTAAGGGATACACAAAGAATGAAAACTGTTAGTTTTTCAAACATCAAGTAAACCATGTATAATTTATCAAAGTAATACCTTCAACTTCATGAAGTAGTAAAAACTCTTCACTGATTAAAATATCATTACTTACCTTTTTGTAACCAAAGGATTACCATAAAACCCATATAATGAACACATAACATATATAAAGGTAACTTGGGACATAAACATACTTAAGTGGAATAACCATACGGTTGACTTCAACACATATCACTTAATGGAATAGCCATACGGCCAACTTCCATACAATCTTAATGGAATAGCCATACGGCCGACTTCCATACCCAATGCATTGGAGGTTTTAACGTAACCACCCGTCCTGGTATTCACGGCACCACCCGTCATATGGTTTATCACGTAACCACCTGTCAAATGTCCAAGTACCAATATAAAATCATTAAATATAAAACCAATATAAAGGAATGATAACATTTCCACATTTCAATCACAATATATCATTTAAATATATTGACATAATAGAATAATTTATCAAAACCATTCTCAATACCAAAATACATAAAATATTATATGGTATTTATTTTATTTTGAAAACATTACGGATTGTTGAGGAAGCCAAAGACCAAATAATACTCGTGGCGGCGGAAAAGGTCGTTGTCACCATGTACGTTAGAAGAAACATTCCTTTTTGTCGTTTAGTAAAATGCTTCGTAGAAAAAATATTCCTTTTGTATAAAAGTAAAAGTCAAAGGGGTTTATACACCGTATAAAATATAGTTGTGTATAAAATAAAATGTGCCTCAATGAAAGGAGATTTAGACGAAGTCCCTTACCTTGGGTCTGACTTGACTCGATCGTTCTTTGACGTCCTGAGTAATAAACTTGAGTTAATTTCTATTTTCTTAAGAACCTTTTTCGAGTTCATTATTCTTTTTATATCACTTATTTCTATGTTATAAACATTATTTAATCATTTAAGTTAACAATGTTTGTTTTGTCGATATTTGGTCCTTAAGTCGAAAGTGGACTTCTTACAATTACATGTTGTTCGTGTGGTCAAAGGTTCATTATATCCAGAATGAAATTCCTGATTTAGATACCATATATATCATATATATCCAGAATATACATGTATTTATAATATTACATAATCATTTATAGGTAAGAAATGAAATGCACCGTTCATGGAGACGGTAAGTCGTACGTACGCATGAACGCTACTTACATTTCTTTGTCATATTAATGGAATTAAAAATAAATTAGAGGTATGTATATTTTAATTCCAGAAGTATATTCATCATTTAGATGTATCATTCATCATATATATCGATTATATACATGTACTTATAATAGTACATTACATTTGGGGATAAGAAATGAAATGCACCGTTCATAGAGACGTTAAGCTGTACGTACGCATGAACGCTACTTTCATTTCTATTTCATATTTTTATGTAATGGAATAATAATGATATAGAGGTATATTATAACTCCAGTATAAAATCATATATAATAAATTTAAATCTATCCTTTACACGTCCCACATATGGTATTAACGAATCACATCACTTTGAGGGGGCGGTAATCCGCACTTCCTTAAATGAAGATATCACGTTTACCCATAATGGAAACCATAAAGGTATGCCCAAAATAAAAAATATAGAAGCTTAAGGAAAACATAAACATAATATATATCATATATAAATATTGTTTCATCTTAATTTCCACCTTTGAAGGTGTTAAAAGAATGTTGAACAATCTTCGTTTCGGGAGGCCGAAATTCGCCATCCACGGAAACATTATGTTCTTTAACCATTAGATGTAGGTGTTTGTAAGTGTAGATTGAATACTTCATATAACAAAATCCTAGTATATTTATGATACTGGAGTTGTTACAAAATAAATTAATAAAAAGAGTTTAGGGGGTTGGAGAAGCAAAATAAAACAAAAGGACTCAAGTGAAGACATTACCTTAAAATCGGATAACTCCCATTGGTTTGAGCTCAAAGGCTTCCTTGGGAAGACTTCTGCCAAAATTAAGGATTCAAGGAGTAAGAAAGGGAAGAGGAGAGACAAAATGGGCAGGGGTTGGCCGATCCAAAGGCTTTGGGAGTGTGGGTAAGGAGGTAGAGGTGGGGGCCTTTTATAAGAGGAGAGGAGGGGCACTCTTGTAATGTTACAAAATGTTACTTTATTTTCAAAACAGTTCAGGATTTTAAAGGTCCCACATTGATGTATTTCGAGGATAAGGTTATTAGGGTTAGAAATCCACTCATCCAACGGGTTTTGGACATGTGTAGGTCTTAGATTTTACATTATCTTTCCATTTTATTTAAATCGTTAAATAATGAGGTCATCGTTGCATCATCATGATGTCATAAATAATTTAATTTATTTAATGTCTAAAAATTATAAAAAACTATCATGATGTAGGAAATATTTTTATAGTTTCAATTACTATTTATAATCCAACATCTTACTTGTATGACCCCATGTAAAAAAAATTTTAGTAAAACATTTCATGTTTGTGTCATTTTTTACTTTAACATTAAATAAAAGTTATTTATGTCATGTTCCAACCAAAGTGTCTCCATGGGGTCCCCAAGTTGACCCATGGATTTTCTTGGTCTGACATGACACATCCAATGAGGGTAGGACATGTGTCTAGGTCAGTTCATTTTATTAAAACATTATTCTTACCTTAAACTACACTAATTACCTGTAATCGAGATTAAGAACTTAAGAGTTACTATTCACCAAAAAAATATTTTAATCTCATTGAACCACATTTTACATCTTAATGACAACCATGTATGTCGGATTTTTGAAATTCAAAACACATAAGTGGTAAAATTTCATTTAAACGAAAAATAAGTTTTCATAAGTACCACTTAGTGGTTTCACTATTCATCAAAAATTGATGTTTTTCAGAAAAATACCAAAAATTCACCCTAAGCTATATTAGATATTCCGAATTCAAAAATTAAGTCTATTTTACAAAATTAAAAACATATAAGTCACATTAATTAATTTAATAATTAATTCCCGATGTCATGACAAATAGCGTGTTTTTATGAAACAATAAGTATCAAATGATTGACACTAGTTTAAGTCTGATTTAAAAGTGAAATTAATTCCAATGAACACTATTGGATTTAATGGTAAAAATATTTTCTAATTTCACTTTAAAACCAATTCAGATAATAATCTAATCATATAAATAAATTAGATTAAAAAGAGGTTTTGAATTAAAATACAACATTTTACACTATTCATTAAAAAATGAACTTTATCGGAAAGATACCAAAAATTTACACAAAGTAAATTTTGATGTCCTGATTCTAAAGAAGAGTTATATTTTGTCCAATAGAATTTATAAGATTGATCAGAACTATATTTAATAACGGTTCACCGTCAAAAGGTTATAACTGAACCCTTAGTGAAAATTAGGGTATAAATGCCTAAAATTGAATTCTTTCTGTATTTTAAACCTTTATATTTTATTGGATAAATGTAAAAACATTTAAAAAACATATATAATCATATTTTAGTTATTTCTATCCATTCCTGCCAATACAACGTCTACATGTTAACTACCATTTAAAATAATATTATTATATTACTAGTGTGCAACGTAAGTTTTCAAAGGAACTCATAGTTGTGTATCAGGTACGCTATCGAACATAGCAACCCCTTTAAAGTAAAATTAATATTTAATTTGTAAATATTTATAAATATGAAAATGTTTTATTCATTATTTACCAGGGATGTTACATCCTTCCCCCTTTTGGGAATTGCATCCTCACAATTTTATTCACTTATCAAAATAAGTGGGGGTATTTATCCCTCATAGCATTTTCAGATTCCCACGTTGCCTCTTCAACCATAGGGTTTTTCCACAAAACATTTACCTGGTGGATTACCTTATTTCGTAACACTTGCTCCCTGTGGTCAAGAATCTGGACCGGTTGTTCCTCATAAGATAGGTTCTCTTCCAGCTGAACTACCTCTGGACTCAAAACATGAGATGGATCTAGCATATACTTTCTCAGCATCGAAACATGAAAAACATTGTGTACCTGAGATAAACTCGGAGGTAATGCCACTCTGTACGAAACTGATCCAACTCTCTCCAGAATTTCATATGGTCCAATGAACCTTGGACTCAGCTTTCCTTTCTTACCAAATCTCATCACACTTTTCCATTGAGAAACCTTGAGAAAAACATAATCACCTTCCTCGAAAGATAGATCCTTCCTCCGGTTATCCGCATAACTCTTCTGCCTGCTCTGATCTGTTGTCATGTGTTTTTGAATCAACTAAACTTTTTCTGCCATCTCTTTTACCAATTCTGGTCCCATTAGATTCCTTTCACCCACTTCTTCCCAAAATGCTGGAGTTCGACACCGCTTCCCATATAATGCCTCAAATGGTGCCATCTGTATACTAGAATGAAAACTGTTATTATATGAAAACTCAACCAAAGAAAGATGTTAGTCCCAACTTCCCTGATAATCCATCGAACAAGCTCGTAGCATATCCTCCAAGGTATGAATTGTTCGTTCTGACTGCCCATCTGATTGAGGATGAAAAGCTGTACTAAAACTTAATTCAGTACCCAAAGACATCTGAAGGCCTTTTAAAAAGTTAGATGTTAACCTGGGATCACGGTCAGATACAATGGAGAGAGGAACTCCATGTAACCTGACTATCTCTCTAAGATACATACAGGAAAGTTGATCTAGGGAAAAAGTATCTCGTATAGCAAGGAAATGAGCAGATTTAGTCAAGCGATCAACAATAACCCAGATTTCATTATTACCTCGAGATGTCCTCGGTAATCCCACAACGAAGTCCAAGGATATATTCTCCCATTTCTACTTTGGAACTGTTAAGGCTGAAGCATCCCTTTCGGTAAATACCGCTCTGCTTTAACCTGCTGACAAGTCAAACACTTCACAGTAAAATCTGCAATATCCCTTTTCATTCCATCCCACCAGTAATACTCCCGCAGATCTCTATACATCTTAGTACTGCCAGGATGAACTGAAAACGGGGATATATGAGCCTCACATAACAACTCATTCTTCAACTGTGAATCAAAAGGCCCACATAATCTCTTCCCAAATCTCAAAACACAATCACTATCAATGTTGAATTCAGGAAACTTACCCTTCTGAACCAGCTCTAACTTTTTTTTGAAACTCATTGTCTTCCCTCTGTGCTTGCTTAATTCTGTCTGATAGGGATGATCTCACTGATAGCTGAAACAAAACAGAAGAACTTCCTACACCAACAACTTCTATGCCAAAGTTCATCAAATCAAAAACCAAAGGATCTCATTCCAAACGTAGCATGGTTAATGAAGAATTACTTTTTCGACTAAAAGCATTGTACACTTTATTTGCTTTTCCCGGATGGTAGTGAATTGTACAATCATAATCTTTGATTAATTCCAGCCATCTCCTCTGTCTCATGTTAAATTATTTCTGAGTGAATATATACTTTAATCTTTTGTGATCAGTATATATTTCACACTTTACTCCATACAAATGATGACTCCAAATTTTTAAAGCAAAAAACAACAGCAGCTAATTCCAAATCATGTGTAGGGTAATTTATCTCATTTTTTTCAACTGAAGTGAAGCATAAGCAATTACCTGATCATTCTGCATAAGGACACAGCCAACTCCCTTTAACAAAGCATCACTGTATATAACAAACTTACCATTCCTGGAAGGAAGTTCTAAAATTGGATCATTCACCAATCTTCTTTTCAATTCCTGAAAAAAAATCATCACATTCTTTTGTCCAGATGAACTTAACACCCTTCCGAGTTAGCTTAGTCAATGGACTAGATAACTATTAAAAATTTTCAAAAAACCTTCCGTAGTGACCTGCCAAACCAAGAAAACTACGGATCTTGGTTACAGTTGTGGGTCTTGGCCATTCTTCAACAACTTTTGTTTTAGCAGGATCAGCAGTTATGCCATATTTTGAAACAATGTGACCCAGTAAAGAAATTTGTTGTAACCGAAACTCACACTTGCTGAATTTTCCATATAGTTTCTTTTCTTTTAAGGTTTTCAAGATAACCCTTAAATGACTTTCATGCTTCTCTTTACTTTTAGAAAATACCAAAATATCATCAATAAAATAGCCACCATTTATCACCTAATTCAACTGAGCCATCACTGTAGTAAGCTTCTCAATTCTGATTCTGACTATCTCAGTATGCTGATTTGAAAGGTTGTTTCCCTCTGTATGCCTTCCCAGAAAATCTGTTTTGTTTCCTATATGAAAAACCATTCTTAACAAACATGTCTTAGATGAAGAAACATGGTAATCTTCCAGTGCTATATCATTTCAATTTGACCATAAAAAATTTTGGATAATCATTTTAAAAAAATCTAACTCCTAAAGTTATTTAAACCGACCTTTGATACCAACTATAAGGCCCTGGCCATAAACCTTAATTAATATTGAATTAAATGAATGATTCACATTGAGAATCTTTTCAGGTTTAGAGTTTTAGAGAATTAGGACAAAACTATTACATCTCAAAAGATTACAAAGTAGACACTTCTACTAAGATTCCATAAAATAAAAAAACTCTTAAAAAGAAACATTTCTAGTTCCATGTTTTATATTGCATGACTTTCCCTTGATCCAATCATTGACCCTATTCCACATTAAGTCCTGTGAAAAACATTTCAAAAAAACTTGGGGTGAGCATAAAAACCTCAGTAAGGGATACACCAAGAATGAAAACTGTTAGTTTTTCAAACATCAAGTAAACTATTTATACTTTATCAAAGTAATAGCTTCACCTTCATGAAGTAGTAAAAACTATTCACTGAATAAAATATCATTACTTACCTTTTTGTAACCAATGGATTACCATAAAACCCATATAAAGAACACATAACATATATAAATGTAACTTGGGACATAAACATACTCATGTGGAATAACCATACGGTCGACTTCCACACATATCACTTAATGGAATAGCCATACAACCAACTTCGATACAAACATAATGGAATAGCTATACGGCCAACTTCCATACCCATTGCATTGGAGGTTATAACGTAACCACCCATCTTGGTATTCACGGCACCACCCGCCATATGGTTTATCACATAACCACCCGTCAAATGTCCAAGTACCAATATAAAATCATAAAACATAAAACCAATATAAAGGAATGATAACATTTCCACATTTCAATCACAATATATCATTCAAATATATTGACATAATAAAATACATTATCAAAACCATTTTCAATACCAAAATACATAAAAGAGTATATGGTATTTATTTTATTTTGAAAACATTACGGCTTGTTGAGGAATCCAAAGACCAAATAATACT
This sequence comes from Viscum album, assembly GCA_963277665.1. Lineage (NCBI taxonomy): Eukaryota > Viridiplantae > Streptophyta > Magnoliopsida > Santalales > Viscaceae > Viscum > Viscum album. Next base: position 1,378,727,546 of record OY728156.1, read on the forward strand.
CGCGGCGGCGGAAAAGGTTCTTGTCACCATGTACGTTAAAATAAACATTCCTTTTTGTCGTCTAGTAAAAAGATTCGTAGAAAAAAGATTCCTTTTGTATAAAAGTAAAAGTCAATGGGGTTTATACACCGTATAAAATATAGTTGTGTATAAAATGAAATGTGCCTCAATGAAAGGAGATTGAGACAAAGTCCCTTACCTCGGGTCCGACTTGACTCAATCGTTCTTTAACGTCCTGAATAATAAACTTGAGTTAATTTCTATTTTCTTAAGAACCTTTTTAGAGTTCATTATTCCTTTTATATCACTTATTGCCATGTTATAAAAATTATGTAATCATTTATGTTAATAATGTCTGTTTTGTCTATATTTGGTCCTTAAGTCGAAAGTGGACTTCTTACAATTACATGTTGTTCGTGTGGTCAATGGTTCATTATATCCAGAATGACATTCCTGATTTGGATAGAATATATATCATATATATCTATCATATACATGTATTTATAATATTACATAATCATTTAGAGGTAAGAAATGAAATGCACCGTTCATGGAGACGGTAAGCCGTACGTACGCATGAACGCTACTTTAATTTCTTTGTCATATTAATGGAATTAAAACTAAATTAGAGGTATGTATATTTTAATTCCTGAATTAAATTCATCATTTAGATGTGTCATTCATCATATATATCAATCATATACATGTACTTATAATAGTACATTACATTTGGGGATAAGAAATGAAAAACATCGTTCATGGAGACGGTAAGCCGTACGTACGCATGAACGCTACTTTCATTTATATTTAATATATTTATGGAATGGAATAATAATGATATAGAGGTATATTATAACTCCAGTATAACATCATATATAATAAATTTAAATCCATCCTTTACACGTCCGACATATGGTATTAACGAATCACATCACTTTAAGGGGGCGGTAGTCCGCACTTCCTTAAATGAAGATATCGCGCTTACCCATAATGGAAACCATAAAGGTATGCCCAAAATGAAAAATACATAAGCTTAAGGAAAAATTAATCATATTATATATCATATATAAATATAGTGTCATCTTAATGGCCACCTTTGAAGGTGTTAAAAGAATGTGGAACAATCGTCGTTTCAGGAGGCCGAAATTCGCCATCCACGGAAACATTATGTTCTTTAAATATTAGATGTAGGTGTGTGTAAGTGTAGATAGAATCCTACTTATAACAACATATTAGTATATTTATGATACTGGAGTTGTTACAAAAGAAATTAATAAAAATAGTTTAGGGGGTTGGAGAAGCAAAATAAAACAAAAGGACTCAAGTGAAGACATTACCTTAAAATCGGGTAACTCCCTTTGGTTTGAGCTCAAAGGATTCCTTGGGAAGACTTATGCCCAAAGTGAGGCTTCAAGGAGTAATAGAGGGAAGTTTAGAGACAAAATGGGAAGGGTTTTTCTGAGCCAAAGTCTTTGGGAGTGTGGGTAAGGAGGTAGAGGTGGGGGCCTTTTATAAGAGGAGAGGAGGGGCACTCTTGTAAAGTTACAAAATGTTACTTTATTCTCAAAAGAGTTTCAGATTTTAAAGGTCCCACATTGATGTATTTCAAGGATAAGGTGATTAGGGCTCGAAATCCACTCATCCAATAGGTTTTGTACATGTTTAGGTCTTATATTTTACATTATCATTCCATTTTATTTAAATCGTTAAATAATGTGGTCATCGCTGCATCATCATGATGTCATAAATAATTTAATTTATTTAATTTCTAAAAATTATAAAAAAACTATCATGATGTAGGAAATCTTTTTATATTTCCAATAACTATTTATAATCAAAAATATGACTTGTATAACCCCATGTAAAAATTGTTTTAGTAAAACATTTCATGTTTGTGTCATTTTTTACTTCAACATTAAATAAAAGGTATTTATGTCATTTTCCAACCAAAGTGGCTCCATGGGGTCCCCAAGTTGACCCATGGATTTTCTTGGTCGGCTATGACACATCCAATGAGGTTAGAACATGTTTCTAGGTCATTTAATTTTATTAAAACATTATTCTTACCTTAAACTACACTAATTACCTCTAATCGCGATTAAGAACTTTAGAGTTACTATTCACCAGAAAATTATTTTAATCTCATTGAACCACATTTTACTTCTTAATGACAACCATGTATGTCAGATTTTTGAAATTCAAAACACAGAAGTGGTAAAATTTCATTTAAACGAAAAATAAGTTTTCATAAGTACCACTTAGTGGTTTCACTATTCATCAAAAATTGAAGTTTTTCAGAAAAATACCAAAAATTCACCCAAAGATATATTTGATATTCTTAATTAAAAATTTAAGTCTATTTTACAAAATTCAAAACATATAAGTCACATTAATTAATTTAATAATCAATTCCCGTTGTCATGAAAAATAGCGTGTTTTTATGAAACAATAAGTATCAAAAGATTGACACTAGTTTTAGTCCGATTTCAAAGTGAAATTAATTCCAACGACCACTATTTTATTTAATGGTAAAAATATTTTCTAATTTCACTTCAAAACCAATTCAAATGATAATCTAATCATATAAATAAATTAGATTAAAATGAGGTTTTGAATTAAAATACAACATTTTACACTATTCATTAAAAAATGAACTTTATCGGAAAGATACCAAAAATTTACACAAAGTAAATTTTGATGTACCGATTCTAAAGAAGAGTTATATTTGGTCCAGTAGATTTTATAAGATTTATCAAAAGTATATTTAATGACAGTTCTCCGTCAAAAGGTGATAAGTGATCCCTTAGTGAAAATTAGTGTATAAATGCCTAAAATTGAATTCTTTCCGTATTATAAGCATTTATCTTTTATTGAATAAATTTAAAAACATTTAAAAAACATATATAATCATATTTTAGTTATTTCTATCCATTCCTTCCAATACAACGACTACATGTTAACTACCATTTAAAATAATATTATTATATTACTAGTGTTCAACATAAGTTTTCAAAGGAACTCATCATTGCGTATCGGGTACGCTATCGAACATAGCAACCACTTTAAAGTAAAATTAATATTTAATTCATAAATATTAATAAATACAAAAATGTTTTATTCATTATTTACCTGGGATGTTACAAAAAATACTCACAGCCGACACCATACATAGCGATAACCCTTATACCGCATCATCTGAAGCACGAACCCTGTACCAACAACGCACCACCAAGGAATCCCTATCCAACTCAAAGGTTAGGCCAAGAAGAGACCAAAAACGACGAGGTTTTATAAGGATAATGATCCCACATGTCGCTGCCACTGGGAGAGACCAACCTTCAGGAATGCACCGATCTGAAGCACCAAAGAGGGGACCAGAGCTAACCTAAGATGGGAGAAAAGAATATGACGCTGGAAAGAACCCTAACGTTGTGTATCCCCTTATGAGCTCATCCTAATTAGTTATATATATCATCATTTATTGTCCATATGAAATTCTAGATTTCTTCTACTTTCATCATATATGGAATAGGCTTCATCACATGAGAATGCAGTGCACTTTCATTCTTCTATTTTACTCCAATTTTTTTATCAAATCTAGTAGCTCTACCCATATAAATAGGAATTATTTTTTTATATGTTCATACTTGTTATTTTTTATTCCTTATTCACATTATCATTTTAAACATAAGATTCCACTAGTGATTTCCTTTATTCTTCACCAGTTCTATTTGTTCGGGAAACCATGTCAAATATTTATCATCAATATGACCTGAAATTCTAAACCCTCCACAAAAATCTCCATAAATCATTGAGTTAATCCTTCTATGAAACCTCTAATGAAATTATAGTTTTTCATATTGATTTTCATGCACCAAATCAACCATTTAATTTGATTCTGAGATTAATTTGTTTTTCGGCTTCAGCTTTCTTCCACTATCAATGCTGTTTATGACCTATTTGAAAAGGTCTATTATATGACCACTTCTTCTTCAATAGAAAAACATTTTCTTTTTTGTGTCATTTATTTAAACATTATTTTTGGGTGTAATTGGATTCATAGTTTTTGAAATTTTCTTCTCCTACTTATACACAATGGAATACTTTTCAATATTTGTTCTTTTCCTATGCATTTATTGTGGTATTGTCTCCATATTAGTATATTCATAGTACATGGTTGGTACATACAATAACTCATTAAAATTGTGAATACCTATGTTGTAATAATCATAGAAGTCATCAACATAATCAAATATATTCTTGATAGATAGATTCTTATTTGTGTTTGAATTATTCCTCATGTTTGTTGAATATCTCTTCACATTAGATTTTCTACCACTTAATATTGGAATTTATTAATAATCATGTATTGAAAAATTATTCCAATAGTCAATAGACTGATTCTTAAATTTACAACAACACCCACAATAGATAAAAAAACACGATTTCTTATTCTTTGCGACAACTTGGCTAGATTTGAAATCTTATTATTTTTGGATAGTATAATATTTCATCTGAGATATTTGTAGGTAACAAGGATTACAACACTTATTCATATACACCTTTAATGATATGGTGGATTTATCATTAGGATTTTATATCCATGTGTGGCTAGAATTATTTTTGGAACATGTACTTGTAAATGAAACAATATTAGTACAAACGGAATCTTCTGGAACAAAGGTTACCAGATTCAATGATCTTTTAGTATATTTATCTTTATATATTTTCAAAATATTTTTTCTGATGGAATGATTATTATTAGTGGCAATACTCTTTTAAAAGTTAATCTTTTCAACCTTTCTAATTTTATAATTTTTTGAAAAATCAACTTGAGTGTTCTCCATATTTTTGAACTTGACGTCAAACTGAAGATATTTAATATTTAAATATTTATTCTAGTATTCATGTGATTTAAATATATCTTTACGTTATTTCAAAGAAGTATTTAATTTTATTTCCTTTAGATTTTCCAAATTGATTTTCATTTTAAGACCCTTCATCATGAAAAAAAAATTTCTCATCTTTAAGAGATTTTAATTTTTATTCACATTAACTCTTCATTTTTAGAACATGATCGTCATGCATTTGATTTTATTTCAGTAGATAATTGTCCAATTATTAATGTTATTTTCCTTAACCTCTAGCTGATCATGTTTAACATTCATAGAGTATTTTTTAGTTTCTTCAAAGTATAGTTCACTTCTATATAAACCTTTTTAGTTACATATTTCTCAAAAATAGTCCTATGTGATTCATATTCAATTAAAACAAACCTTTCATTGTAGTGAAATATAGATTTTTCTTTTGGTTATTCTGTTAGAAGGAATGTTTCATTCTTATATTTTATTTCCAACTGATAGTATTTAATAACCGTGGTTTCTTTATGAGATTTTTTTACTGTGTGAATCACCGTAGTAAGAACCTTCTTAGTTAATTATTTCTCACACACATTTTTTTTCAATTCTTCTTCAAAATGGTAGAAATGTTCATTGTAAAGTGATAGAGTTTCTTCTTTATCATAAATAATTTGTGATAGAAGTTTATATATTTTAAATTTATTTTCCATTTCATTCTATATATCTTATATTCCTTTTTAATATGTGAATTTTCATAAAATAGTTACATGGTAAAAGAAAATATATAGGTGAAAAAGTCAATATAAACATTCTTTAAATAGTCTTTGATTTCTGTATAAAATTCATTGAGTGATTCATTAAATTCTTCTTCATCACCACATGAACCATACTCATCAAAAGGATCATTATCAACTGATTTATCAGATACTACTTATAGACTAACATTCTAACTATATATAGATTTTGATGAAGCCTCTTTATTCTTAGAATTATTTATTATATTTATGGAATCTTTCTTCTCTAGGTTTTTCAAGGTTTTTGTAGAAACCACTTTTTTGGAACCAACAGAGATATGAACTAAAATTTCCATCTGAGATAACTCTATTACTTCTTCAAATTCAAATATTCACTTTATATAAGTATGATATAACCAGTTGGGAAAATAAGATATATCCAATCAAAGGTGTAACCTATGCACTGATTCCACTTCAAGTGCCTAATGAATTATACAGGTACATTGAGAGAGTTGGTGAATTAGTATATCCAAATTTTACTATGATTTTAATTATTTTCCCTTTCCCCTTTTAATTTGAACCTCTACACTTGTTAGAGTGAATGGATATCTTCTATTTTTATAAAGAAAATTATACCACATACAATATAGAAAATAGATGTCGCACATCACATGGTATTTTTACATGAGTTTCCCCAAATGTTGGTGACTACATACTCAATTTGTTCCAGATGATCTGAGACAGAGAATCTCGACTAAGAATGAATTACTAATTATAAGGCGCTTGGTCAAGTATCACCCTAAATCTATTTTGAGTAGGTATGAACCTTTTTCAAAATTATACTGGTATCTTAACAGTTCTCATTATACTAGAATCCCACCAGTGATTCAAAAATACTACACTTAACACAATGAGAAATATCACAAGAACATCAAGCTGCAACTTAAACACAAAACTGGCCTTCCTCTTCAAGTCACTGAAAAAACTAATTTTTTTTCACTTCAACTGAATCTCAATGACTGCCACTATATATATTAAAAAAAAACTATATGAATATTTTCCTATTATACTATCCTATATTATATAATATAACACCTCCAAATCAACTCACTAGAGTATTAGAATTAACTTCTAAATATATATCAATAAATTGGAAGTTTCCTTTTTATTTTCTTCACTAAACAATTTTACTTTAGATAAAATAAATTATTATGAATATAAACATCATGTGTTCTTCATGAATGTAGTTGTAATCTTCTAATGAAAATATTTAATTCTTGTAATTCTCCCGACTAAGATCTTTTTAATAGAACTCACATAGGTAGTTTGTATACAGACACAAGAAAACATTCTTTCAAGATCTAAACAGCTCAATTATTCTTATACATGAATGTTCTCAAATGCATGTGTATTCTGTGCACCATAAAAATAATTTGGTCGAGAGTATGTGTAACACACTGTTTAATTTTTGTATTCCTCCCCAACATTGTATGCACATATTGTCCACTATTCAATGTGAAAGTACATTCACATATTAAATGAACGGTGCACATACTTCTCACTGCCTTCTCTACATAATAGGGTGCATGATAATTTCAACCTCAACACTTTTTAACATAAGTGTGTCAAATTATTAGAATCCTCCCACAAGTAATGTCACATTGCCTCTTAGATTTATATTGTGTGTGCATGAAACTCATAAAACCCCTATGCACATGAACATACTCACCCTTCTTCAAGAAAAAGTAAAATTCCATAGTATTTACACAAATATATACACATTTTCTACTTATATTTAGTACAAAATATTGTCTATGTGTATCTTCTTCCACATGTACATGAGCATGCACTTATGCATGTATAAATCCTATGATATTCGTGAAAAATATATATATGTGAAATAATATTGTTCCTAAAATCTTTATCATAAGAATCAGTGTATATATATACTATATTTTGGATGTCATAAACACTTTATCTATGAAATCATAAGTGTAGGTAATTTGGGTTCATCATAAAATAAGAATGTTGTTAATCATGTTATCCCAATTTATTTATAGAAATAAGTTTATTCATGAAGAAGAAGAAGTGTTCTACGTACATGTTGATTTCCTCATGGGCTTCTTTTATTACATGCAAGCAGTAGCTGCATGGAATTATCCTTCTTGAATCAAAACACTTTTGTATGTTCTTATAAAACTCATTCTACTTCATGAAAAATCTTGTTTCTATATGTACATGAGCATTCACTTATACATGTATAGCTTCTATGCTTCTCCTGAAAACATCAATAGGGTAAAAGAATATTGTGAATGATATATTCTCCATAGGACTCATTATATGTATATACTATCTTGTGGATGTCTTAAAACCTTATTCTATGAAAGAATAAGTGCAAGTAATATGGGTTCATCAAAAAATAAGAATGACTTTAATCATGTTGTCCTAATTTATTCATGGAAATAAGTTTATTCATGAGTCAAACCGACTGTTCTAAGCACATGTTTACTTTCTTATGTTTTTATTTTCTTTCATACAAGAAGTAGCTATACCAAATGATCCTTCAGGAATGAGATCATTTCCACAGCCCGGTTTCTCTCTTAATATAATCTCGTAAGGGAAATAAAACCCACACAAAAAATGACCTCATCCTCTGAAATTTATAGTCAATGATCCACCAACTTGATTCAAGAACACAAACTAACTTACGCTCACCACCTTCGTTTATCCAGACCACCTCTATTTCACAACTACCAAAATACCCAACACTAGATAACCATGTGGCTTCAAATTTGTTTTGAATCAGTTTGTTCTTCATTGTATTTGGAAAGTGAAGTTGCATTATAATTTTTATAATAATGGAATCAGCAGAATGATGAAATGGTTCTAGGAAGTCATTGTTTGATCATCCATTGACATCACGGTATGAAGATATCCCAATGAACATAAGAACTCGATGTTATATCTCATTGGTTTGATCCTCGTTTAAATCATGAAAATGTTGTTTCATGATATTTTAATCGTCTTAAAATATTTAGAATGATCAATTAGGGATCAGAATGCTTGGATTAATCCTTAGAAGATGTGGCTTTATACAGATCCCAATGAATAGTATTGAATTACTCAGATAAGATTAGTGGAGAAGATTACATGCAGAAGATATCGGATGGCCCAGATGATCATTATATAGGTCATACATTTGATATTCAATTGGTTCTATAGTAATATGTTCCCGCATCAAAATGGCATATGTTTGTACACTATTTATAACACATAACACATCTTTATCACTTTATAAATAAGTTATCGGTCACAGTCAATATGTGATTTTAAATCCTGATTCAAATTATTTCCTCTTCTACCATGCCACCCCATATGGTGGCTAGCCAATACTCCCTTATGCCTCTATGGTGAACCTATTCAAGCCACTGACCTCTTCATACTAGATGGATATCCTGGTTGATATTATTTCCCAAATAAGGTGTGTCACACCTAAATCCCATGGTTTATGGATGGATTAGCCAATTTTTTAGTATGTGAACAATATAAAATGTTTATAGAAAATAAGGACCGTGTCACACCATAAAAATAAACTCACTATATTCCTTTTTAATTTATTTGGAATTAAACTGTAAATACTAAATGGTCTGCTAACATGATATACCCTATCCCTTTTTCTAAAAATTTTCACATCACTATCAATGATTGTGTGAACTCTCTTGATTTGGATCTACCTGATGAAATCTCTTTTATTATAAACAACTACATTTTTTTAACACTAATGATTTCGTAGTTTGGGAACTATCCCATAATGGTCTTCTAAACTCTAAACTTTACTATAGTCACAATGTCACTACAAACAATAATAATTTTTCCTAGTTAAATAATTTCAACAAAAGTTGGATTAGACCCTCATGACTCAACATAGTTTAAAGAATTACTCACAAAAGGATCCCCACAGAATGAAATATTCAGATGTGTGGTATACAAATTTGTTCTAAATGTTGTATATATAACTCACACAGAGAGGAAACAGACCACCTATTTCTAAATTGTTTTATTGATTTTGTTTTATGGAAATACATTTTTTACATTATTGATCTCATATGGAAATGTTTAGACTCTATCAGATCACAACACAAAATATGAACTAATATATATTCCTCTCCCAAAATTTATCATCTCTTCACTACTGTTGTGGTGGAACTGATTCATATTCTTTTGTATGAAAAAATTCAATTAAGAAAAAAATAACACTTTTAATTTTCAGGAAGCACAAATAGAAATCTACACTGTGATCAAGGAAGCTGAAATCATTCAAACAAGGACTTTCCATAACTCAGTCAAGGATTTATGCATCCTGAGGAAAATTGGGATCAAAGGAAGATACAAACCAACAAAAGGTTTATTGGATGTTTTCTGGAAACCACCTATTTGTGGCTAGATAAAAATTAATTTGTATGGTGCTTCAAAAGGAAACCTAGGACATACTGCCTACAACATCATATGCATATATCATAATGAGGACATTCTTGAATGCTTCTAAAGTTCATGTGGTCACTCCTTCTACCTTGAAGAGAAGATATACAATGTCATCAATGCAGTTGGATTGATAAAGAAAAAAGGATGGAACAATGTTTTGATTTAATGTGATTCAAA